>VZTF01009086.1:761511-824230 GCA_013397755.1 Cnemophilus loriae | reverse complement strand
GGAAGGTCTGGCACTCCCCTGCCTGGAGAGGACTTCTGCTCCCTGGGAGCTGCTTCCCTCCAGGAATTTCCCCTTTCCCTGCTCCTTCCCCGCTTCTGGAGAAGCACCTTCGCTCCCCAGCTGGGCGGTCGCGCCTCTGGTGGCACAACTCATCTCCTTTACAGCTGGTTTTGGTGTCAATTCCCTCCTTAATTCCCTTTTTCCTGGGGTTCTCCATGTCTGCATCTCCATGTCTGCATCATTACAATAAGATGGATCACAATCTTGGTTTAAATTCTCTCCTTAATTCCCTTTTTCCTAGGATTCTCCATATCTCCTGCTAGGCTGCACCACTACTATAATGTGGATCACAATTGTGGTGTAAATTCCTTCCTTAATTCCCTTCTTCCTGGGGTTCTCTGAGTCTGCACCACTACAATAATGTGGATCACAATTTTGGTGTGAATTCCCTCCTTAATTCCCTTTTTCCTGGGGTTCTCCATGTCTGCACCACTACAATAATGTGGATCACAATCTTGGTGTAAATTCCCTCCTTAATTCCCTTTTTCCTGGGGTTCTCCACATCTGCACCACTACAATAATGTGGATCACAATTTTGGTGCAAATTCCCTCATTAATTATCTTTATCCTGGGATTCTCCATGTCTCCTGCTAGGCTGCACCACTACAATAATGTGGATCACAATTTTGTCCCAGGAATATCCATTCCTACGATACAGGAATATCAGCACAGTTCTATTCATTAAAACAAAGCATTTTTCTTCCAGCGTCTCTTAAAGAGAATTATGGACAAAACCTCCCACTTAAAGTCAGTAGGATCAATAGTTTTGTGTCTCTTGAGGTATTTATCTCCCTTTGGAACATCCAGAATGATGTTTTTTGGGGGGGTTGGTTCCATCGGGCCACACCCTGACCTTCGATCTGAACCCTGACTGCTCCTCCCTCTTCTGAATCCAAGGGATGTGCCAAGGGCACTCTCCAGGTTCACATCTCTGTGTCCCTGCAATTCTTTGCCCCAGATTATCGATTGAGGGGTGGTCAGCAAGGAGCCCAGCACAGGGGTGAGGCTGGGGCACCCCAGTTTAGGCTGGGACCGCGTCCCCTGGGGAGCAGAGCAGAACAGGGCCCTCCCTTCCCCTCCTGCTTGCCCAGTTCCAGGCGAGCTGTGGTCATTTGGGAGCGGGGGGACGCTGCTGGGATAGGGACACTCCCAGCGCTCCTTTCCCAGGACCAGCCACGCTGCAGCTGAGTGGAAAATCCACCCCCGTGCCAGACGTGTGGCACAGACAGACTTTCCATCTGCCGGGCCCATTGACTTTGGACAGCCCTCCTAAGGACAGGAATCCCAGAGTCCAGCACAACTACAGCACATGCCAAGCCTGGATTAACACGTGGAACGTGATCCCTGATGCCCATCCCACTCCCCAGCCTGCCTGAGCCCTCAGCCACGGAGCGGGGAGCAGCCACAGTGACCTGATGACCACGATGATCCCGTCGAAGATGTTGTAGGGGTTCTTGATGTAGCCGAAGATTCCGAAGGCCAGGAGTTTCAGGAGCATCTCCAGGGCGAACATGCTGGTGAAGACGATGTTGCTGATCTCCAGGGCGTTGGTCAGCTCGTCTGGCTACGGGCACAAAAGCAACGTGGTCAGAGAAAACGGGAGAGGCCGGAATGCTCCTCCCGCTGGGATTTGTGCTCCTTCTGGAAAGCCATGGAGAAAGAGGAATGTCTGAGGGAACAGCAGATGAACCTCATGGAGAGTGCCTGTGAGTTTTACAGCAATCACAGATCCCGGCCCAGTTCTGGAGCAGCTGGACAACAACTGTGCCCAACCCAAAATAATTCAAGCTACTCAAAGGAGAGGGTTTGGTCACTGTTCCAAGATGGAATTATCCAGGCTGGAATGACTGATCTGCCTGGATCCACATGGACCAGTCTGCTTCCACTGCACAGCTCCAGCAGAACTTTATGGATGCTGCTATATCCAAACCAGGAACACTGGTCTGGGTAGAGGAACATCAGCACAGCTCTATTCATGAAAACAAAGCATTTTTCTTCCACACATCTCCAAATGGAATTAGAAAAAAAAAAAAAATCACTTAAAGTCGGTGGGATCAATAGTTTGATGTGTCTTGAGGTATTTATCTCCCTTTGGAAATTGTCCCCCAAAATCTCAAAAAGGTCTTTGCCAAAACCAGCAGATTTTAAGTGACCCCGAGTGCCAGGATTGCGCCCAGGATCTCTGAGTTTCTCTGGGTATACAAGATTTCATGGAGCTGAAATCCAAGATTTTCCCATGCCCCTCCTCTATCCCAGCACCACATTCCCTCGGGCTCCAACCTTGTTTCCAGACATTCCATTCCTTTCCTGGGACGTGCAGCGGAGCCTGCCCAGTGCCCAGGCTCCCAAACGTGGCAGGGGCAGATGGGGAAAGGTGGGATCGATTTGCTCACTCACTGGAGCTGCTGCTTCCAACAGCACCCGGCTCTGCCATGAGCATTTCCCGTTCCAGGCCTGCTCCTCTGAGAGACAAAACGAGTCTCTTTCATTTCCTTTTCCTCAGTGTAATAACATTGTCTGGGAAAAGGTGTGATTTTCATAGCTGACTCATCTCCTGGACTGATAATAATTTCCTTTATTCCCCATCCCTCGTTAGGGGGGTAAAAATCGCCTGTTTTTTGGGGATGTTGGTGCAGTATTTGAGGATCTAAAGGAGAGACCACTGTGGCACCATCACACTGAAATCCCCGCTGCAGATCCAACCCTTGGCAGTGGAAGGAGAAGGTGAAAGAGTTAAGTGGGATTCGGGAAGAGCCCACACGTCCCCTCCAGCCCAGCCGTGGGCTGCTAATGAGCCATCATTCACTGCTAAATTACTCCCTGCATTGGGTCTGCTGCCCAAACGTTTATCCAGGGGGAAGAGCAGCACTCAGAGCTCCTGGTTCTAATCCATACACTCCAATTGCGGTGGGATACCGGGAGAAGGGCTGGGAAATTTTCGGTTCTTTAGTCTCCAGCCAGCACCTGAGCAGCAGGGCCCGACTCCCTCACGCCAGGCAGAGCTCATCCATCCTATTCCTTTCCCTCACAATGCCAGAATAACTCGGGGAGAGGCAAAAAAAAAACCAACCCAGCTGAGGCTCAGGGCTGCTCTGGGATGGAATTTAACCAGCTCTCCACGGAGACTGATCCTAAAATAGCCCTGCAGGCTGCCAGGCTGTCCCAACCCCAGCCACGGTGGTGACAGGACGCCGTGCTGGCAGCGTCCCCCGGCTCTTTGTCAGGACCTGGCACGTTCAGGGTCCCCCCAGGCGGGGCTGGACGAGGGAATTCTTGACAAGGAGCAGAATAACTCATTAAAGTCTCGTGTCGCTGCAGGCACAGACTGAGAGCTCCTGGAACAGGGTGTTGGTGGCAGGCTGAGGAGGGCTGAGGCTGGGAAATTAATGGCAGCCATCAGCAAGGAATCCCACAGAATCCCAGAATTATTAAAGTTGGAAAAGACCTCCAAGACTGAGTCCAACCTGAGCCTCCCCTGACACAGCTTGAGGCCATTTCCTCTCATTCCATCACTGGTTGCCTGGGAGAAGAAGGCACCATCGTTCTTGACAGCAATCTGCACCGTGGGGGATTTGTTCTGTTTTCCCTGCTGTTTCCCAGTGCTTTTTTTTGCTGGAAAACACGGAAAACCTGCCCACCAATACCCCCAGAACCTCGTCCTCTCCCGCACAGCAGCAGCCCCACGCACTAAAGGCAAACGTAGTGTGGGGTTCTCAAGGCTCCCCTCGCTGCTGCCAGGAGTCACAATTTTATCATGAAAATTGGGCTCCCTGATGATCACTTCAAAATCCGTCATGCTGGAATGATGTGGATACAGAAGCACAGAATCGCTAAGGTTGGAGAAGACCTCGAAGGTCATCGAGTCCAAAACGATGAGACAATCTCAGAGCCATCACCAAAAAAGTCAGTGTCGAGTCTGAAAAGCCGAACAACCCCAAGGCGATCGAAAGCAATTTGTACGTTGTTATCCTCTAAAACCTCAAGTTTTCTAAGGCAAACCCAAGATTTTCCTGTGGCATGAGGAGCACTGAGCCAATCCTGAATTTATTCCCCAATTCCCTTTGACGATTTGTGCCCTTTTCTGCTTTGTCTCCAGCACCGGGACTTTTGCTTCCTATTGAAGTCCAGGAGAAAATCCGCAGTGATCCGTCAGGGAGGGGAGAGAGGCCACGAGGGACGGGGACAGGAGAGGACGAGGAGGTGGCCTGGAACGTCAGCAGCTGTGGCCAGGAGCTGATCCAGCAGATTGCAGCACGGCAGGACGCCGGGGGAAGGTTGACGGACGGCTGACGCTGCAAAACCTCACCTCAGGGATCTTCATTATCCTTTTGGGATCGCGTTTGGAGCCAGGCAGCACTAATGTGATGACAGGGCCAGCTGTGAGCGGGGATGTTGGAGCGGGATCCTGCCGGGACACCAGGCAGGACCCGCCGGGCACGGACAAGGACGGATAGCCCTGAACGGCGGCCAAGCTGCTGCTGGGAGCTTGGGGATTATTGGAGTGGAAGCTGAGGAGCAGATGAGCCAAACGTCCAACGCTCCAGCCTTCCAGTGTAATTACCTTCTCCTGACACCAACGGGAGCCCGGGAAACGCGGATATTTTTATGCCTTCTGAAATGGTTTATTGCTCGCAGCGCAGATTTCCCGCTCCTCTCGCTCGCCGACGAGCAGAGATCCACGAGAAGGGTCAAGGAAGGGACACTCAAGATGGATTTGGCCATTCCTCTGGAGTCAGCCACTAGGAGCCACTGTTGTTTTTTGTCCGAATTAAAGCCAATCTCAGAGCAGGAATTTTTCCAGGAGTCTTTTTCTCCGGGTGAAACAAAGCGTTGATTTGCTGAAAACAAAGCTTTTCATGGCGAGGATTATTTTCGTCCAGCTTTCTGGCTGGAAGAAAATGAAATTGCAACAACACTTCCAAATTGCTGCAATGTCTCGTTGTGACCTTCTCAGAACTGGAAACTTCAGGCTTTTGGCTGGAGCAGTGGCTGTGTCATGAAATGCAGCTCGGGTTGGGATGGGTAACAAAGCTTGGCAGCAAAGCGAGGCGCTTCCCAGAGACTTGGTCTGAAGTGGTGGTTTTTGCTTTTTGCCAATGTTTTTTCGAAGCCTTAGCGACTCTGACGGGGAAAATACCTGCTCACCACTGGGCTCCAGGGAAAAATTCCTTTTCCAAACACAGAGAGGGAGAGCACGACCCCCCAGCAGCTTTTTGGGGGTCCCCACATCTTTTGCTGCTGCAATTATTGACTTTTCCATCAGTCCGGGATTCCAGAGCCAAAAGGTGACCACGTGGAATTGCAGGAGGATCCAAAATGCTCAGGAATGCCCAGAATATGGGAGAAGATTGGCAATGCTGGCATGAGGATCCCCCACTCCAGATGCGGAGGCTGGAATGGGAATGGCCAAGCTGGAAACTGTCAGCAAAAACGAGCACAGAATTGTTTAACCCCAAGTCCCACTGGCAGGTCCCAGGGAAGGCTCAAAAAATGTTCAGATCTGAGCCTAAACTTCATAATTTCAGATTGGAAACATCCTTGGGCTGCAGGATTAAGTTTCCCACTATTCAAGGGAAGGGCAGGAACTGTGTGGGATCAGTTTGGAAGATTTCAGCGTCCTTGAGTTGAAATAAGAGCAAGCCTTGACTGCAGGCAAAACACGTCCCCCCTCTGCCCATTTCCAAGGCCATATTTATGCTGCAGAATATTCCAGCGATTCCAAACTATGCTTTTATTAGGGACAAACCTCAAACAGTTCATTCCAAGTTCAGATAAACAGACCAAAAAAATCCCTTCCTAAATAGTTTAGGTCTGCAAACCTCGGAAGCCCAGGCCCTTGCTGAGAATCTGCCACTTGTGGTTTCAGCAAGGCTCAGCACAGACCCCAGAGCCTTCCTGGAACCACGGAATCCTATCAAAGAGAAATTCATAATGGTCCAATTATCGATGGCTCCTCCGAGCAGAGAACGAAGGGGTGGAATTTGCAGCCTGAGATTCTCTTTGTGCACCTGAATCCCTGCAGTTCCCCAAGGACTGGGATCTCTTTGTGCCTCTTTTTCCTCTCGTCCATCTTCTCCCTCATCTCCTTTGATCGCTGCATCCACCAGCTGCTATTTTACATAATTAAGGCTCAGTCCCAGCAGGACAACTGGACACCTTTTTGCTCTGAAACTCGGGAGAAATAATCACACCTGCATCCCTCACAGGGGAGAAAAGGGCTCTGCCACACCTGCTGAATGCCCAGCGAAGTTTCCAGAGCAAAAAAATGTGTTTTGCTTCAGAAATCCCCCTCCAAAGCAGCTCAACTTTTCCTGAGCCGGGAGAGCCGAGAGTGGCAGAGCCCCGAGGAGCAGTAAACAAACCCAGAACATTGAGTCTCATAAACATCCTTTGCACTTGGGTTGTTTTTTTCTCTAGTCCTGAGCCTAAAGCTGTCAATGGGACTTGGAGCACTTGTTTATGTTGGCTTTTGTGCTTTAGATGTTGCAGTTCAGCCCGCAGAGGCTCTGACCAGGCACGGTAATGATCTGTCAATCTTGGCTCCGGGCACTCCGTGTTTCCTCCCCTCACCTCATTTTTGGGCAATTATAATTCTCCAATTACCAGGTTTTCCATTGCAACAGAGTTCACCTGCCTGCAGCCCCGTGTCACGGAATTAAAACCCACAGCGAATGCAGAGAGAGGCAGGGAGAGGGCAGAAAGAATCCAGGGACATTAAGGACCACCCTGTCCCACCTTGCGACGCCTTCCACTCTCCCGGGTTGCTCCGAGCCCCGTCCATCCTGGCCTGGGATGCTTCCAGGGATCCACAGTTTCTCTGGGAATCTGTGCCAGGGCCTTTCCGGCCTCCCAGGGAACGATCTGAGCATTCCCTGGACAAGGAACAGGGAAGGAGGGGAGCTGTGACATCTCCCAGGCGGGGACTCAACGCTCGGTTACACACAGAAGGGACAGGCTGCCTTCCACTCTGCAATCTGCCGCCTTTTATTCCCAGCCGTGCCATTCCCGTGCCTCTGGAGCAGGCTGGGAAAAGGTTCTTTTCCAGGGAGTTTCAGGAGCCAGGGGCTGGCAGCGGAAGCAGAGCTGTCAGGGGATGGAAGTGACACCCCAGCAAAGATGAAGGCCACGTTTTGACCTTTATTTTTCTCTCCTTCTTTGCTTGTCAAAGATCAAACTGAGCAATTCTGGTATTTCTGAGGTAAGTAAACAACCCAGCAAAGCAAACAAGCAGAAACCCCCGGGCAACTGACGGCCTGGCTGCTTCCTCCTCTGCATTCCCCTGCCTTTGAAAAATCAAACCCAAAAAACCCCAGAATAATCCAAGTGGGCTTTTCAACTCCTGCATCTGAAAATATCTCCCGTGGAAACCATTTGGATGAAGTTTATTTCCTGCAAGACTGGACTCTTCATGTCTGAAAATCAGCTTCGAACTGGTTTAGTCAATCTAGACCACAGGAACTGCCTTCCTTTATGTGATATAACTTCCTAAAAAAAAGGGTTTGGGTGGTGTTTTCCCAGGCTCGTGAGCACAGTTCAAAGTTATTTCTGCTCTCTGGCCTTGGAAAGGGATCAGGGACTTGAACCAGGATATCCCAGCCCTGGAAACGGAGATATTTGCTATTTTGGGGTGCCACTGCCCCGAATTTAACAGCCAGACACAACCACAACCTCTCAGAAGCACAAGCCCTGCTCAAAAAGGATTTATGAAAGTTGTGGCTTCAAGGAGTTTGTGCTTTCCACTGAAAAAAAAAAGTGTTTCACTGAGAGATTTCCAAATGGGCTCTGCTTCAAAGTAGGAAGGAAAAAGAGATCTCCTCCTCGTGCCTGCTGATGGATGTTCCCTCCCTGGGTTTGGAATTAAAAATGGGGAATTTATTCTCTCAGTCACCTCGGCTCTCAGGTTTTATGCCTCCCTTTAAATGGGATCCTTCATGTGGAGCGATAACAATTTAATTGAAGATAACTGATGGTAATTTTTCCTCCTTTCAATTGACCCGCTTGATCTCCTAATGCTCTGCAGAATTCCTTTTAACTCTCTGCTCCGTGGTTAACAATTCCGTACCCAGATGATAAACTCTGCTCCTCCCTGGAGCTGCAAAAGGGACACTGGGGGCGTGGAGGAAGCACTAAAACCCAGAGCCAGCAGAGCTCAGCTTCTCCAGCAGTGACCAGATTCCAAAGTCACGCATTCCCCGGGATTTTTTGAGCCAGTCCTTCATGTTCAGGTTTGGATATTGGGAAGAAATCCTTCCTTGTGAGGGTGGGGAACAGATTCCCAGAGAAGCTGTGGCTGCCCCTGGATCCCTGGAAGTGTCCAAAGCCAGCTTGGACGGGGCTTGGAGCAGCCTGGGACGGTGGAAGGTGTCCCTGGGGATGGCACTGGATGAGCTTTAAGCCCCTTCCCACCCAACCCCTTCCAGGATTCCCTGTCTCCTGGCTGGGAGTGTTTTCTCCAGAAGAATCCCTGGATTCTCCCTCTCCTGCCAGAAGAGCCACAGAGCAGAGTTTGTTCTCTGGGATAATCAACTTCCTTCGGAAGCTTCCCGGGCAGCAGCTCCCACGTGGCAGAACATATTTGCAGTATTACTTTCCCATTTCTCAGTTTCATTCAGCAAAATGCAATTTCATTTCCAGTGACATAAATGCCAAGCAGGATTAGATCAGCTGCTGCCTCCTCCAGCCTCTGGAGGACGGGACCTGGGCAATCTGAAATGTTATCAGCAGAACTGTTTGGAAAAGCAGGGCAATCAGCTGGATTATATCCGGATGGAGGATCACTTGGAGCGACAGATGGCTCAAAAATAAGCCTTAAAATGAAAAAAAAACCCACCCAAACCCTCTAAAACAATGCCCCAAAGCAGGCCAGAAGTGCTCAGGTTCAGTTATTGAATAAGAAGGCACAGCAGGAAGGAGCCAGCTCTCCAAAGAAGCAGGGAATGTCTCCAGCAAAGCCTCACGAGCAGCTGGGAGAACTGGACTGTGCACACTGCCAGGAAAAAGAGGGAAAATGGGAATATTCCTGCACTGAGGCCAGGGAATGTCTCCTGTGCCGGGCGCAGGGATCACCCTCGGGAAGATGCACCAGGAGATGCTCTGGCAGCTCCCCAGTATCCCAGAACCTGTTACTGGAGCCTTTTCCCTGGAAACAGGAGCAGCTTTCTCCCCGCTGCCATCCCACCCGGCACGGCCTTGGCTCCTTTAAAAGCCTCTGGCCCAAATCCAGGGAATTCATGCAGCCTGAATCATTCCCATCCATATGCTGAGGAGCCCTTCGGAGCACCAGCCGATCTGCTGGCCGGGACATCTCGGAGCAGGGCCTGGCCTGACTCTCATCCAAGAAATTTGGCTTCTCCCTCGCCATAAAAAAATTACATTCACACAAGGAATTCTATGCACACAGTTCCTGCAAAGCTGTTCTTGACCACGCTCTGTGCTGAATTCAATCATTAATGGCCCCAAAATCATCAGCCCAATGCCTGAAACCAGCTCTGTTTGGCTGGTTAACCACAAAGAATTAATTTTTAAAATATAACGCAGCATTCCTACTGATTTATGGTCCTTTTTTCTATATTAATAAATCTATTTTTATATTTAGGCTGAAGATATCTCATACCTCATTAATTAGAAAGAAGAACAAGGCCCTACCTTTGTCTTTTAGGTGTGAACTGAGTCCTGGGATATGAAGAGCTGGAATATTTAAGATTGGGATGAACACAAACCCCATGGAACATGCTGCAACCCCTTGCGGGCAAAAAGGAACAACAGAGACCCTGCCTGAAGGAATCTGCACAAGAAATGAAGGATAATTATGAATTTTTCTTGGAAAAATCTTCCAGCCACACCCCACAGCTGCCCAGAGGTTCCAGATGCCCATCACAGGTGGCACTGAAAGAGGCAGGACATGCACACAGAGAGAGTAAAGAACCATTTCCCAACTCTTTGACGACACTTTAGCCACGATTCCAGGATCTTTATCCAGCTCCTGGCTCCCTGAAACACCGGGATCAAAGGCCTTTGGGTTGTCGTTAGCAGGCAAACCCAATAGAAGTTGTTTACTCCGGCCGAGCTAATGGCACTGGAAATATTTAATCAAAAAATGGACACACTCCCCCTATTACTGCCAAGATGATTCAGAAGGGGCCACTTAAATCTGGTTTGTCAAGCCATTACTCATCCCCTGCTAATAGAGCTTTATGGAGAGTCCCTTTGAAAAATGCACTTTGGTGACACGCGGGCATCGGGAGATGAAACACATCAGGGAAACACGGCAGGGGCTGCTGCTGGGGAGGGAAGATGGGGATGTGTTTAGTCTACGTTTGAAAAAGACCTCGGCTTAGTCATCTGTGCAGCCCAAGGAGAGGAGCTGGAGTGGCTGGATGGGGAAATGAGTTCGAGGAGAGGGTAATTCTTGAGGAAAATGGGAGCCGGCGGCTGCACCCGACCTCTGAGTGCCCGAGTGGGGCACGGGGAGATGGGAGAAGGGTGGGAGAGATTTGAAGAGGTTCAAGGGTCTTGGAATAGAAGGAGAAAATGGAAATGTTGGAGGGCACCAGGAGAAAAGCTGGGGGTGTGTTTGGGCACAGGGAGTTCTTTATGGGTTTCCCTTGGGGAAACAAAATCCCAGACCGGTTTGGGTTGAAGGGACCTTAAAGGTCACCCAGTGCCACCCTCTGCCACGGGCAGGGACACCTTCCACTGTCCCAGGCTGCTCCAAGCCCCAGTGTCCAGCCTGGCCTTGGGCACTGCCAGGGATCCAGGAGCAGCCACAGCTTCTCTGGGCACCCTGTATCAGGGCTTCCCCACCCTGACAGGGAGGAATTTCTTCCCAATATTCCGTTTATTCCTGTCCTCTTGTCAGTTTGAAGCCATTCCCCCTGTCCTGGCACTCCAGCTCTTACAAACAGCCTCTCTCCATCTTTCTTGCAGATTCCCTTCAGGCACTGAAGGGCCACAATTCACTCATCCCAAATCCTCTTCTCCAGGCTGAATGATCCCAATTCCAGTTAATCCCAGTTAACCAGGAACGTTCACCTTCTCAATGCCACCAAACCTCTGACCACCCTGACATGGGAACACTTGATCCTGCCTTAGAGCCTGAGGATGGACCAGCTGAGCTGAGCTCTATTTATTGTGATTTTTGTGCCACCGGACCGAAAGGATTCCGTGGGATCTTAGGATCCAAGTCATTCCCAGGGTGAGTAACTCACGTTTTCCACAGGCTGATGAAGCTCAGGGACATCCAGTGGGGACAACACGGCTGGAGGAACCTCCAGCCCTTCTGTCTCCCAAGACTGGACAGCCCCAACTTCGATACAGCTTCCCAAAGAGAGAAACGCTCCCAAACTGCTGAAATTCCAAGGTTTAATGGCATGGAAATGATCATCTGCAAATCCACATCTGTAACCCAGGCAGCAGCTCCTCTGTGCTCAGATCAAACACGGAGCCAGGAGAACAAATCCAGGGGAAATCCACCTTTCCTCCCCTCCGGCAAACCCAAAGCAACCCCAGCAATCATTCCGAGCTCCTTTTCATCCCGGAAAACACAAAGCTGTGAGAGCCCAGGGTGCTCCAGCCCTCAGCCAAAGCAGGCAGATGGGAACCTCGGAGCTCCATGCTGTTCTTTCCAGTGAATTATTGATCCCTCCTTTTAGCCACGAGCACCGGACTAAAGCAGCAATTAAAGCCCATCCACGAGGATCAGAGAGGAAAGGCAAAAAGACAAAAAGGTACAAAAGCGGGGGCTGTGTTTGCCAGCAGCCTCCAGCATGAGCAGCTGGCACCGGGAATGAGCCGCTCCCCGGAGCTCCTGCTCCGTTTTAGCTCGGGAATTATGGAATTGTGGAATGCCCTGAGCTGGGAGGGACACGCGAGGGTCAGAGTCCAGCTCCTGCCCTGCTCAGACACCCCAAAAATCCCACCCTGTGCAGCCCTGGGAGCGTTGTCCAACTGCTCCTGGAGCTCTGGGACCGTGCCCATTCCCTCAGAGCTGTTCCAGTGCCTGATACCCTCTAGGGAAGAACTTTTCCCTAAAACCCGACCTAAACCTCCCCTGGCACAGCTCCACCAGGGAGCAGAGCTCTCCGTGGCCCTCAGGAGAAGCTGCAGACCATTTGTGTCCGAGGATTTTCAAAATAACAACAACAACAACACGCACCGACATCCCCCTTGCTCCACGAGACAGGAGCAGCTCGTCCTGCTGAGGCAGGGAAGGACACCAGAGGTCAGGAAGGAATTCCAAGGCGGAGCTGCCCTTCAGCACAGTGGGATCACCTGGACACTGCACTGAGTGAAAGCCTGGAGTCACCAAGTGGGAGCAAAAAGCAGCAGGAGAGGGCAGCGACTCCTGCTCCTCATCGCCTGTTTGTATCCCACAGTCCTATCCAGGATTTGCACCTGGCAGAATTCCTTGATTTCAGAGTCTGGGGGCGGCCCGGTGCTTCCACATTTTCACCTTCTCGACCAAAAAACCTCCAATGAAATTCTGTGAAACCACCGCCAGTGCTCACAGAAATCACTGGGCTGACTTTGCACTGTGCTCCTCTTTCCATGTTTATTCCTAAAACAAAAGTCTGGAAAACAGGACTGAGGAGGTGACTTTCCAAAGGATTTTTCTCATTCCTTTTGCAGGAATGATGCCTCACCCCCAGGCATGCCCTGGATTTCAATGTGGTTTTATTGTTATGGGAACAAAATGATACAGGAAAAAAAAAAATCAGTGGTTCTAATTTGATATAATGGCATAAAATCACTGCTAAAATAATGAAATTCAGCTGGATTAGCCCTAATAACAGCAGCACTAACTAAAATTATTGCAGTTCACTGTTACTGCGAGGTTGGTGCTCACCTGAGACTCTCGCCAGGCAGGAGGGGATGAGTTTGGTTTAGTTCAGCCTTGGTGAGCTGGGCAAAGCGGGCTGTTAACGAACACCAATTACCCACCGCTAATTATGGCAGCAATACCAACACCTCTCCAATCATCCCGAGCGTGCCAGGCTCTGCCAACCCCTTGCCACATCCCACATCCAGCTGGGGAGGAGCTGTCAGGCAGGGACAGCTCTGAAAAATAAACAAACAAGGATTTCACTGGATTCCCCACCCCCGGGAGTGTCCAAGGCCAGGCTGGACAGGGCTTGGAGCAGCCTGGGGTAGCGGAAGGTGTCCCTGCCCATGGAACAAGATCCCCTTCGAGGTCCCTTCCAACCCAAACCGTTCTGGGATTATTTCATTTGCAACTCTCTCTCTTCCATGCCCCAACCCGAGTTTTCCTCCTGGTTTTTCCCAGCCCTGCCGTGGCTCTGAGTGGCAGAAGTGAAGCAGCTCCCACAGGAAGAGCCACGAGGAGCAGGTGCAGAACCGGGGCTGCTCCAAAGCCCTGCTCAGCCCAGACCCCACGGCTGCTCCAGGGCCTGGATCCACCTCCTGCTCCCGGGAAAAAGCCGAACGGATCCACATCCTCCAGGCAGGGATGGAACAGGCAACACAAGGCTGAATGTGCAGAGAGTGGGAGTGAAAGAATTTAGATTTAGTTTATTAAACTCCTAAAGCTCCACCGCCAACCCTGTGCAAACACCGAGCCCCCGAGGAAGCCACGAGCTCCCAAACACTCCCGCCCTGATGGAAATCCTCCTCGCGGGCTCCCAGAGCAGCCAGACCACGCCGAAAGCTGTCAAATGATCTTATTTTGTGGCATCCGCGGCGGATCTCAAGCAATTATTTGCTCCAAGCCAGGCTGGGGGAGGTTTCCATGGCGATGAGCTGTCATTGCCGTGGTGACCACGGGCTGGTGGTGCTGCCGAAGCACCCTGACCTGTGCACAGCTGAGCACAGCACGGAATTTCCTCCTTCCCTGCCTAACGATGGCTTTTACTGGAGCTCAGCCCCAGCCAGGAGGTGCCTCAGGTGGCCGTGCAGAGCCAGGGAAGCGTCCTCAGTGCGTGGTAGCCAAGCCTGAATTAACCTTTCCCTCAGTCAGCTGCCACCCAAGCCCAGCTCCGCTCCTGGCTGCTCCTGAGCCTCAATCCACCAGCTAGAAAATGCAGCAGAGGAGGCCCAGCACTTCATTAGGCCAGACATCAAAAGCAAATTAATCTATCTGCGTTTAAACCTTTTTAAGAGAGGTCACACTGAGAGACAGATGTGTTAACAAGGTGCACGAGTAGCTGGCACTTCAAAAAGCAGCTCTGCAGTTCCCTCCCAGGTAAGGAGCTCATCCAGATTTCTGTGGGAGAGTCAGAACTGAGTCTGTCTCCCTCCAAACCACCCCCAGATAAAGTTTGTGTTATCACAAAAGCCTCATCCTGAGCTCGCATGGCAGGAAATTGTTGCACCTCTGCCTTCGAGAGCTTCCACTGCTTCCCTTCCCAACTTTTAGGGCTGAACACGATTCCTGCCTGGCTGGCAGCCCGAAACCTGATCCCACTAAAGCATTCCTCGAGTTCTTTTTTCAAATTCAACCCCTGCACTCTGCAACCCCGAAATGGTTTCCATGGAGATGCTCAAAAACCCAACGGCACCTTCGGGGTGCAGAATTGGGCACGGCAGAAACTCGGGAGAGCAGCAAAGGCTGGGAGAGAGGAGTGAGGAGGGAACTGGGGTCTGCTGGCTCCGAGCTGCACGGAACTGGGTCCCAGTTTGGCTCCACGCACAGAATTATGGAATCACAGAATGTCCTGATTGGAAAGGACCCACAAGGATCATCGAGTCCAGCTCCTGACACCCCAACAATCCCACCCTGGGCATCCCCGAGAGCTTTGTCCCAAAGCTCCTGGAGCTCTGGCAGCCTCGGGGCCGTGCCCGTTCCCTGGGGAGCCTGGGCAGTGCCCAGCACCCTCTGGGGGAAGAACCTTTTCCTAAAATCCCACCTAACCCTCCCTGACACAGCTCCAGCCCTTCCCTGGTGCCAGAGAGCAGAGACTGGAGCTGCCCCTCGGGAGGAGCTGCAGATCCCGAGGAGTCCCCCCTCAGTCTCCTCTCCTCCAGGCTGACTGAGGCATGGAAAAGCCCATGGACACGGCCAAAACTTCACATCCTGTTGACACAACTCCCTCGAGCCTAAACCAGAGTGCAGTGACCCCAAAGAGACACAGCCACATCCTCTAACAAGTCCTTCTGCTCCAAGCACACTATTCCCGAGTAGATTTGATACTTTCCAGACCAAATTCCTCGTTCAAACAAAAGCCAGAAGCTATTTTGTCTTATTTCAGCAAACCTCCCTTAAAATCACCCAGCCAGGGCTTCACACTTCAGCCACGGGAGCGAGGAAGCACGAGGGGACAGTGCCAGCGTGGCAGGGGACACTGGGCAGCCTGGGGGACAGGCAGAGCGTCCCTGCCTTCAGCCACAGGAACTGGGACACGTGGAGAACCCACCAGAAATGTTCTGGAGCATCCTCTGCCTCCTGGTGAGTGCTCACCCCTGGGATTTGAGCATATGGCTGCAGCGAGCCTGCCCAGCGCCAGCCTGGTTCTTTAGCCATCAAACCAGCCCCTCAGGCTCCCCAGGCTGCATCTTCCCTCTGTTTCATACAAGGGAAAAGAATTCGATTTGGGGTTTCGAGAGTTTCCAACGAGGATATACAATTAGAAAAGTATTCGCTGCAGATGAGGATAAATAACCCCGGGCTGGAGAACCTTGGAAAAGATCTGTTCTTCAGGCGGCTGTGATGACACAGAGCCTTCTGCAGGGCTGTTTTACAAGCTCTCCCCTGAGCCCAAACTTGTTAACCTTCATTTCCCTGCCTGTTTGCAGAGGAGTGACAGCTGCAGCCATAAATCCAGCACTCAGGTTTGGTGTCAGAGTTAAAAAATCAAATATGGATGAAACCCTCTGCTGTTACACCCTGACGAGCAAGGAGGAGGGGAGGAAAAAAAAAAAAAAAAGGAGTGGGAGGAAATCCACGGCTTTAAAATCATTTCTGAAATACAAAAGGACTTGTGCAAGTCGGGTGGGAAACATCCACTGCACCGTTTGCTTCCCTCGTTACCTGTCTGGGAGTCTGAGCCTGCCTGTCCATCACCCCCTCCCGGGTTAAACTCAGCCTCGGGAACAGGGAAAAAGCTGTGCTTGGGCAAGGAAGGAGCTGAGGAACATCCCCAGCCATCAAACTGCCCACGCTGCAGCCAGGGAGTGCTTCCTGCCGCTCTGGGGGTGTCTGTGTGTGCTGGGAAGGGAAGGGATGTAAATCCCATCACTCCAGCCTGGAGAGGGGGGCACAGTCAGGCAGAGAGAAGCAGAGACATGGGAACGGTCTTTTGGATGTCTCTCAGAATTGGTTTTGGGGGTTATGAGCTGTCCCTGCCATCACCTCTGGCTCTAACGCTTCCAGGGGCATCCACAGCTCCAGTCCCCGGCACGAACTGGGATTTCTGGCAGCGAATCCCCTGCGCTCCCCGCTCTGCAGCTCGGCCCCTCCGGCGCGCGCGGCAGCGGGGGCTGCCAGCTCCGCAAGCGGCACATCGGTGGCTCTGCCTCGGAGCCACCCGAGATGCTCACCTCTCCTCCTGGCAGCTCCCAGAGACTCCAGCACCGCGGAGGGCTCTGCAGCACACCCAGGTCGCTGGCGAGGAGATAATTGCCCAGCAACCCACGCTGTTCTCGGCCTCTCTGGCTCAAAATCATTTTCCACAAACGACTTGCAACTGTTCGTCCTCGCAGCAGCAGTGCCCGGGACGAACGATGCCCTCAGGGTGGATGTTTTGCCCCTGAACCCTTCAGGAATGAAAGGAAAACGCCGATTCTCTCCCACACCCCGTTCTCTCCCCACGGTTTGATTTATTCCCGTTTATCGATCGGATTTGAGGCGGGTCGGAGCTGGGAAATTCCTGCCTGGTGTGCCTGGGGAATGCAGAGCCAGGGATTCGTGCCCCTGATCCCACCCCTGCTCCAGGTGGGGTTCTGGCAGCAGCCAGCACCCTCTGGCCTCCCAAACCACCCCAATCCAGAGCAACTGGGAAGCACAGACCAATCCATGTATAGTCATGTCAAGAGGCAGGGAATTACAGGATCCATCTGTCTGCAGCAAAGCCAATTCCCTTTGGAATATATAAAATTAACTACTTTTTTTTTTAAATTTTTTTTTTGGATGTTGCCTTCTCTTTTTTACTACAGTCACAGCTTTTGGATTTGTCTGCGTGTGGGACAAGGAGAGGACAAGGACAGGGAGAGAGGAGATATTAATCTGGACAGGGATCAGGCAGGAGAGAAAACTCCTGGGAAAGTGGTCTCCTGGCCCATCCTCCCTGCTCTAAAAAAGCTTTGCCACTGATGCTCCGAGGCCTGTGCACAGTGTTTTTCCCAAATTGGGAGTCAGGCTGTCTTTAGGGCTGTAAACCAGACAGAGCAAACAAAAATAGAGCTTGAAAAGAATGCGAGCAGGGATGCCAAACCTCCCTCATTTCCAAGAGTCTCGCTCCTCTCCCATCAGCTTTCTGCCCCACTCCTAAAAAAGCATCCCCACCTTGGAACACAAACCCCAGAAGGAGCTCTCGAGGTGACATTTCAAACTTCATTCATAATTCTGGGAAATCTCGCTGTCCTGGGTGGAGAATCCTGGTTAAAACCCAAGGAAGATCCATGGCTGGGCTGGCAGCAGCAGGGAATGGAGCTGTTTAGGTGCCCAGGTGGAAGGAGCTGCATTGCCACCCTGAGCATCTTTAATCCACACCTGGCAGGTTTTCCCATGCCTTCCCAACACTTTTTTTCTCAGTTAAATCTGCTTTAGAGGTACAGGGCTCTGTTCCCGTTCTGAATTTGTTATTACTTGCAATAATTCAGAATCACTACAATTGGAAAAGACTTCCAAGATCATCAAAACACCACTAACCCACAGCAAGAAATGCCACATCCACTGATTTTTCAATACTTCCAGGGATGGTGACTCTGCCCTGGGCAGCCCCTTCTTGTGTTTAACCACTCTTCCAGGGAGGAAATGTTTCCTAAAATCCCACCTGACACCTTGCAGGGACAGAGCACATTGCAATCCTTGTCGTAGGGAACAAAAAAATCCCAGGAAACAAAAGATGGATGCAGAAACATCCTCAGCTGATGGTGTTCCTGCTACACCAGCAGCTGCATCCCTCCTGTGTCAATCCAAATCACTCCTTGCTTCCCGAGATGCCAAAGTTTTCCAGCCTCAGGGATGCTCTGGCTGCCTCAGCCTTTCACAATTCCCTCTCTGCTCTTCCTGCTTTTGTCCCTGCTTTTCCTGGAGGCACCTGGGAGGATGGGAGCTGCTGCCACGTGCAGGGGCTGCTGGGGGCACCTGGCTGGGGCGCTGTGGCATCTCTGGATCCCTGATCCCAGCTGGCACCGGGCAGACCCCGGAGCTGTTCCCAGAACTCGCCCCTTGTCACTGCCCTGCCTGTGACAGGGGATTTGAGGGATTTACTCCCCTGCTCAAAGCCACCCTCCTCTCCCAAACCCAGTCCCAGATGAAAAGCACGGAGCTGGATGGCAGCAGAAGGCCCAGACTCGACAAAACCCCGCTCTGTGGCTGTGGAAGCCACTTCATCCCAGGCCCCCGTGTCCCTCTGCACAAAGCGGCCACACGGTGCCAACCCTGCCCGGCCTGGAGCACGTCAGAGCCACCAGCCCAGCGCTGGCTGGGATTTACACACGTTCCTGACGGAATGCAGCTGCCAGGAGCGCTCTGCTCTCGTCCTGGGGGCTGCATCCCGCTCGGTTTATTTCCCCTGCCAGCCGAAACGCAAACAACCCGGCTGCAGCCTCCAGCTGCCGGCCCCGTGCCGCCCCGCGGGTTTGGAGCGGGATCAGGGCACTGGGCATGGCTCCCTGTGGGATCCAGATGGGAAAAACACATCTGGGGGGGGGTCCTGCACGCTGTGGGACTGAGCACATCCCCGGTTTCCAGGCAGCAGGGAAAGCTGTCACTGTCACCTGCCTGGGATCCATATCCCAACCCCTCACCAGAGAGAACAACTAAAGGCACAAGTGAGGGGAATCAGCCGAACCCCTGGCAGTGGGAAACGTGCCCGGATTCCCACAGGGAATATCCGGATATTCCCATGGCTGATGAGCACGTCCAGGGGAACCAGCTCTGGCTGAAGCCCCCGTTGCTCTGGCTCTGCCCGGGGTGTCAGCACTGGGCTGAGTTACGACCGCAGCCCTGCCCTGCTGAGGTGCTGCTCCTGTCTGCTCCGAGGCCCAGGGATGGAAGGATCTCTGGGATCTCCTTCCCTTATATAGTAAAAAAAAATATACCAAGAGAAGGAAAACAGAGCAGGGGAGGAGCCCTTAAATTAGAGAAAAGGGGGAGAGAGGAGGCTCCGTGTGGAAGGACGGGGTTTATCCATGACCGTGATCCAACACTGAGCCAGGACACCTGGATTTTCCCTGCCAACACTTGCCACCACTTCCTACCATCCTGCCTCTGATCCCTGATTCCCTCTGAGGTGGGAATGACACCTTCCAGGTGGAAATCTCCACGTGGGAGCTGCTGCTGGCTCTGATCAGAGGAGATCCCCAGCCTGGTGCTGACCTGACAGAAAGAGGGCCTGGATGAAACAATCTTGGGGCACAAAAGATGGAAAACATCCCTTTCTTCCCCAAGTTCTCCAGGCAAAGCCCTTCCCAGAGGTGGAGACAGAATTCAGATTATCCACAAGTTGTGGAAAAAGCCAAATTTCCATCACTGATGTGTTCTCCACTGATCCAGCCACGGCTTGGGGAGAGTTGTCCTCTCACTGCTGGGATCTCGGAGAGGGAGCAGGGAAGGGAGAGCTTGGAATGCAGCTGGCACGGCCCAACACAAACCAAAGGACTCCTGAGGGCAGGATGAGTCTCACACCATTTCTACAACAACCGCAAACACACTGGGCTGAATTTTCACGTCAGGCTGGGCTGGGGGAATGAGTTTCCCTCAAATCCAGCCAGTGTGTGAGTCCTTAAAATTGGATCCTGCAAAAATCTGGAAGAGAGAACAAGTTTCGCCAGCTGAAAGCGCGAATCTCAGCTCGGGGTAATATTTTATTGACTCACAACTCAAAAGGAATTTCAGCAATTTGCTTCAAACACTGCTGAAAAAATCTGCTCTGCTTTCTGAGTAAGTGCTGAGCTTTCCATGCCAAACCAATTTTTCAAGCCAAAATTGGCAAACGCTAAAACAGGACGTCACTGCTGAAGCGAGCGCTACCTTCAATCACACCGAGTGACTTTTACTCCAGAATAATAAAATGTTCCGCTCAAAACCAGCACTCCTCTCACTCTGACAAGCCACGGACCACTGGGTGCCCCTCAAGGTCAGCTCCAAGCTGCTCCAAAGGCAGCTGCTCCCAACGAAACACGCCATGGATGAGGGATCAGGAAAGCAATTAAAAGCTCTTTGAACAGCAATAGCTTGGAACAAACACTAATTTGTACTTCTCTGCTGAGGAGAGAATATAAAATAACGTTTCTAGTGCTATTTGATGTAAATGGAGCTTTTTATGTGGAATCATTACAAGTATCAACAGCTCCTTCAGCGAATTCTTCCGGGAAGCCAAGTGGGGGGCTCCTGGACCATTTCCCTCTGCAGGGATGATGGCAGCACCTCTCCTGGGCAAATGAAGGGCTCTGTCCTCCTCCTGGATAATCACAGAGCTGGGAATCGAGGCAGGCTGAAGGGGCAGCAATTACTTCCTCAGAGCACTCAGTGGAGCTGACTCTGGGGCAAAAAGGAATCGGTTTTCCGTGGCAGAGAGGCACTTGGAAACGTCCTGGAATAGGACCCCTGTGCCAGGTATCCCAGCCCACCATCCCAAAGGCGTGGCACAGGTGATGCCTCTGGAGTGCCCTGTTCCCTGCTCGGATGCTGCAGTGCCGTGGCACACCCTCAGATTCTCTGGAGAGTTGTCAGCTGCAATGAATGCAGAACAAACTCATCCAATGTTCTGAAATTGCCCGGAAGATTAATGCAAGGATGGCCTCTCTCTTTGTACTTGGCTCTCCTCATCCATGAGGATGTGCTGGGGATGGACGGATTAATAAATATATAAAGAAATAAACACAGCACAGGAGGGAAAAAAAAAAAAAATCCCAGGGACTCCAAACCAGGCAATTAACCTTTGAAATTCAAGCTGTGCTGCTGCTAATGAACAGCACCCTGGAACCTCTGAATTCCCAGCCACGTGCCAGGTGGAGCTGGCTATGAACCCTGAGGATGTGCCGGGCAGGATCCGACTGCTCCTAACGCCTGGAATGCCAAGGAAACGCTTCCTACCAGCAGCTGCCTGGATCTCCTGCCACCAAGGGGCTGTGCTGCCGTGAAATCCTTGCTGTGCCTCGTGAGAAAAGCAGGGTCAGCTCTGCAAAGCTGTTCTGGCATCTCCTCACCTTCCCCAGGAGCTGTCGTGGCCACAGGCACGGGACAGGATCCTGGCCTCGAGGGAACAGCAAGGTTTGGAACAATGGTTTGGAACAATGGTTTGGAATATGTGTTAGGAAGAGATTCTTCCCTGGGAGGGTGGGGAGGCCCTGGCACAGATTCCCAGAGAAGCTGTGGCTGTCCCTGGATCCCTGGAAGTGCCCAAGGCCAGGTTGGATGGGGCTTGGAGCAGCCTGGGACAGTGGGAGGTGTCCCCGCCTGTGGCTGGGAGGCAGCGAGATGATGGAGACGATGTTTCCAGTCCCTTCCAACCCAACCCATTCCATGATTCCATGACTCCACCCAGGCTCCGTGCATTACAGGGGGCGGTGTCGTTTAGCCCAGAGCAGCCCTGTGAGCAGAGTGGTGGGAAATTCACATTCCCATAGAAACACAGACTGAAGTCCTGAGGGGCTCTGGATACGGACAGGGCTCTCTTTGCCTGGAGGCAGCACAACCTCAGCTCCTCCCGACTCTTCTGCTCCCTGGGACAGGGACAGCATCCAGGGAATGGCCTCAAGTGGTCTCACAGGAGGTTTAGGTTGGATTTTAGGAAACCAAGGCTGTGGCAGCACAACCTCAGCTCCTCCTGACTTCTGCTCCCTGGGACAGGGACAGGATCCAGGGAACGGCCTCGAGCTGTCTCACAGGAGGTTTAGATTGGATTTTAGGAAAAGGTTCTTCCCCCAGAGGGTGCTGGGGCACTGGAACAACTCCCCAGGGAATGGGCACGGCCCCGAGGCTGCCAGAGCTCCAGGAGCACTCAGGGGTGCCCAGGGTGGCATTGCTGGGGTGTCTGTGCAGGACGGGGTGATCCCTGTGGGCCCCTCCACACTCAGGAGCTTCTGTGATTCCAAAGACAAAGAAGTCCCAGAAGCCCAGTGGGTTTTGCCTCCAGGCTGGCACCTTCCAGCCACGATTCCCTCCTCCACGAGAGCCGGACAGTGATGCTCCGCTGCCTCAAGAGGGCTCCGTGACACTTCTCTGCAGAGCTCTGCCGCGTCCCGGGCCGAGAGCAGCGGTAAGGCAGGACCAGCCCTGCTCCATCTCCCTCCCCGTGCCTTCAGAACCCCTCACCCTTCCCACACGCACAGGGTTGATGCCTCGGCTCTGATCGGATCCAGTAAAAATCTTTTTCCTGTGTCCATCTATCTGCAAAGCCACTGGTGACTACTGAGAACTCGGGAAAGGAAAGCAAGAAGCCATGAATAAATTTCTTAGAAGGGATTGGGCATTTCCCTATGGACAGTGAGGTCTGGGATGCGCTTCCCTGGGGCTGCTGCTCTGCTTTGTTTGCAGTTTGATACAACCAGAAAATGGCCTAAAAAAAGTGGTCAAAGTCGAGAGCAGAGAAGCTGCTGAGGCTGTTTCACCTTGAATAAATGGTGGGAAGAGTTGGTGGACAGGTTTCCCAGAGAAGCTGTGGCTGCCCCATCCCTGGAAGTGTCCAAGGCCAGGTTGGAGCAGCCTGGGACAGTGGGAGGTGTCGCTGTGGGACTGGATGATCTCTAACCTTCCAACCCACACCATTCCAGGATCCTGTGGTTGTGTTTTGCAGGGATTCAGGGCCCAGCAGACCCCTGCCCACGCTGCCACCAGCAGTCACAGAGCACGGGATTCCCAGGATTCCCTGAACTCTGCACTTGGACTGACATGGAACAGCTCGGTGGGAGCAAGGAAAACAGAGGAGAGCCACAGAGGAGCTCCTAAATCCTTTTAACTGGGGGAATGGCCTCCGGATTTGGGAGCATGGAGAAGATGACAATGGCAACACCCACACCTGGTTACAGCCTAGAGAGGCTCACAACTTCCCACCTGGAATACTCTGGGAGCAGAGCTGCTGGGCAGCCCCTGTCACTGAGCCACCACAAAGCTGTGATCCCACCGCCTGTCCTGGCGGGCTCACGATCCCAAACGGAGCCATTCTCCCTCCCCTCCACCCCAACACCACGCTGTGGGTCTGGGACACTCTGCCCAGACACCTCCTCCTGCTCTCCACACGAACCAGCCCCACCCCGAGCCTCGCAGCCAATTCTCACACGAGGGGGGCTCCCAAATCACCCCACTTTGCCCACAGAAGCCACAGATTTTTGTGCCAAAATCCAGAGCTGTTTCCTATTGGATTTGGAAGTGCCTCAGCCCCTGGGACACCGCTGGGAGGAGAGGGCTTGGGTGAGGTGTCACCGAGTTGGGCTCTGACAGCTCCACTCCTCATCATCCCAGTGTCCCAGGCACGTGGAGGAACTTTTCCAGGTTTCACTTCCAAATTCCTCCCTTTTTATTGGGCAGTGCCTGCGAGCAGAGCTGGCAGGAATCTGACGCTCCGCAGCCAAAAAGGCTCCGGAATCTTTATTGCCATTGGCTTTGAAGTGCCCTCAAGCCAATCTTTTACAAGGTAAAATCCAATAAAAGGCAGCCAGCTACAGCTCTCCTTTGTTAGCAGCAGGCTGTAATTATCCCAACTCGCCTTTATGGGAGGGAGTGACTGGGGACACACTCCATGTGATCCCTGGATTTTCTCCCTGCTGCCTGCCTCAGGTTTTCCCCCAGCTCCCATCACGGCAAAATCCAAGGGCTGACAAAGCTGTATCCGCCTGACAAAAGAGTATCCATGCAGAAATGAGGGATGAATGGCCTATTCAGAAGCCACTGACAAGGTGTATTTCCCAATTTTAGAACCTCTTGTGGAACAACCAAGCAGGATTCGACAGGGAGCTGACAGGGACAGCTCAATCCCTGTTGGATTCGGGCACTTTGCTGTAATTCTGATTTGTCATTGCACGGCTGAGGTTGTTTTAGCTGAGTCCTGGGCTTTTTTTTTGGAAGGAAAATAAGTCTCAGCCTAAAACAGGGGGGGTTAAAGCACAGGAGCGGAGAGAAAATGAAGTAGCAGCACTCCAGAGGGTTGTTTGTCATGGTCCTGAGCAGTGCTTAATGCTGGGGAACGATGGAGAAGGAGCTGCAGAGCCCCTTGTCCTGCCTTCGGGTGGATTACGCTGCTCTGCCTTTCCCCCTCACTCCCGAACGGACGGAGCATGGAAGAGAGGAGGAGCAGCTTTAAAAATAACCCTGACCTGCTCATGACCTTGCAAGGAAGGTTTTGGGATCTTCTTTGATCCCAGAAGAGCAGATCTTGGCCTTCCTGGGATCACACAGAGGTGGCATGAGAAATTCCCGGGCACGCCTCGAGAAAACGGTGGAAAATCCCCAGTTTTTCCAAGAAAGGAAAGCCCAGAAGAACAGAACTTCGCCAGGGTGACCAAGTGGAGATGCTCAGGTGTCTCAGCTCCCTCTCCCATGGCACAGCCCCTCCAGTCCCAAGTTGTCCTCAGCTCCAGCACCGCTTCCTGCCATCCCAGCACTGGGAAGAACGGCACCGTTCCTCTTCCCTCCCTCCAAACACTTCAATAAAGACCCGCTCACACCCTGTGAGAGCAAATTGAAGGGTCTGGAGCCTTCAGAGAGACACCAATTTCTTTTTCTTTGTTGCTTTTAGCATTGCCTGATAGTTTAAGTCTTATCTCAAGGTCCAGCTCAAAGAAGAAATTTCTGCCTGGGTTATCTCCACCACCACCATCAGACCAAAGGTATTTCCACCACAAAAATTCCTGTTTATATCAGTAATTCCTGGCCAATGAGCAGCCAGGCTCTGAGCAGGCACATCCAACACACACACTTCAGCTCTGCACGCCCCAGCAGCACTTCCAGGTGTCCCACACCCCAAAGGATTCTCCTCCTCCTCACAGGATCATCTTCAGCCCCATTTCCAACAACGGAAATCCTCGTTCCTCCTGACATGGCTTTAGAGTCACCCCAAACCGCCCCTGCAGGAGCACCTGAACCCCAAACCCTGAGGGCCCCCTGAGGTCACTCACCTGCTCGTGGTACTCGATGCCCATGCTGAGGGTGTTGATGAGGATGGCGATCATGATCCCGCGGTTGAAGTATTTGCTCTCCACGATCCTCTTGAGTTTGGTGCCGAACGCCCTCCACAGCTTTGTCACCTTGTTCCTCTCCTTGGCTTTCTTCTTCTTCCTCCTCCTCCTGCCGCGCTGCTGCTGGAGCTGGTCCCGGTGGTCCCCGTGCCGCAGGTCCTGCGTGAACTCGTAGACGCCGTTGCTGTCGGAGTCGCCGTTGCTGTCGGAGTCGCTGAGGGCGAACTCGGGGTCGTCCAGGAGGCTGGCGCAGAAGGGACAGTCCTGCAGCTCGCAGCTCAGCCGGGGGCCGCCGGGGCTGGGCAGCGCCCCGGCCGCGCTCAGCCCCGACAGCCGGCTGGGCGTCCGGCGGAGACCTGCGGGGGACAAGGGCACCGTGAGCCACCGAGAGACACCGCTGAGAGCACCGCGCACCGAGAGACACCAAGAGACACCGAGAGACANGCACCGCGCACTGAGAGCTGCTGAGAGACACCGCTGAGAGCCACCATGAGACACCGCTGAGAGCACCACGCACTGAGAGCCACCAAGAGACGCCGCTGAGTGCCGCCATGCACTGCAAGCCACTGTGCACCATGAGACACCGAGAGCCTCAAGTTGACCACGGGGCGAGAGACACTGAGAGACACCACTGAGAGCCACCACACACCGAGAGCCACCGTGAGACACTGAGAGCCATCATGAGACACCACTGAGAGCCACCACACAACGAGAGCCACCACGCACCAAGAGCCACTGAGAGACACCACTGAGAACCACCAGACACCGAGAGCCACCGTGGGCCATGAGCCACTGTGAGACATCACTGAGAGCCACCGTGAGTCACTGTGAGCCATCATGCACCAAAAGCCACCGTGTGCAACCAAGAGCCACCGAGAGCCACCGAGTGTCAGGAGACACTGGGCACCAAAAGCCACCATGCACCAAGAGCCACCAAGAGCCACTACACGCTGGGAGACATCGTGCACTGAAAGTCACTGTGAGCCACTGAGAGCCACCACGAGCCACCTAGAGCAACTGTGAGTCGCTGTGAGCCACCGAGAGCTACTGTGAGTCACCCTGAGCCACTGAGAGCCACCGAGAGCCACCGCACAACCAAGAGCCACCGCGAGCCACCGCGCAGCTCAGCACAGGGGACAGCCCCGGGTCTGCCCAGGGCAGAGCAGCTCCTGCCACGTCCTCAGTAAATGCAATCCCAGGATTGTTAATGTTGGAAAAGACCTCCAAGGTCATCGAATCCAACCTATGATCGATCACCGCCAGCTCATTAAACCGCACTGGGAAGTGCCAGGTCTGCTTGGGTTCTGAACTCTTCCAGGGATGGTCCCTCTGCCACTGCCCTGGGCAGCCCATTCCAAAGTTTAAACATCCTTTTAGTGAAGGAATTTTCTCAATATCCAACCTGAACCTCCCCTGGCACAACTGGAGGTCATTCCCTCTTGTCCTGTTGTTCCCTGGGAGCAGAGCCTGAACCCCCCCGGCTGTCCCCTCCTGGCAGGGAGTTGTGCGCAGCCAGAAAGTCCCCCCTGAGCCTCCTTTTCTCCAGGCGGAGCCCCCACAACTGCTCCTCACAGGAATTACTCTCCAGACCCTAAAAAACCCTTCCAGCCATCCATCCTCCCCAGCAGCTCTGGTTTTGCCTCATTTTCCCCTCTTGGTCCCTTTTCCCACCCTCTCCCCCCTCCATGGGCTCTCCACAGAGCGTGGCCCTCATTTTGTGTCCCGGGCTGAGGGAAGAGTGACCGGCCCATCCCTCCCTTTCAATTATTCCTGATTATCCCTGAGCAGGCTCCCGTCATTAACGATCTCTGAGCGCTATCAAGCTGTTCCACCCGATTTAGCCACTGCTGCCATTTAGTTCCTAATGAGGAGGGAGAGGGAGAAGGGACCAAAGGTGGCTGCAGACCACGGATCGCAGCTCGGAGAGTCACGGAGTCCACTCAGTCTCCTTCAGCCTTTAATAAAGCTCAGGTGGATTCGCTGCCTGAGGCACAGGGCTGAGCGTTCCGGGTTTTTTAAACTCAAACACGTGTTTTGTGGTGTGAGGAGAAATTCTGGCTGTCCTGGAGCCACGGAATGGAAGGAGGGACAAGAGTAACCGGCATGATTTGGGTGGAACGGCACCCAGATTTGATTTCCTCATATTTAGGAATCCAATTCTTAAGTTTCCTCATATTTAGGAACCTTATTCTTAGTCTCCTTATGTTTAGGAACCAGATATTAATGGCAGGAAAAAACCCTCCAACGTGAGCACACTGCTGGGAGCACTGGGGATCCTTCCCTCAGAAGGCCATTTAAGCATCAGTTCCTTGAGATTCAGGGATATAAGGCAAAGGGACGATTTTCCCCTCTCACAGAACCATGGAAAAGACCTCCGAGGTCACCGAGTCCGTGAACCCAGCACCACTAAACCACATCCGTAAGTGCCACATCCACGTGGCCCCGTCTGGAGGTGGGATGGGGACCACTTGGAGCAGTTTTTGGGGACACCAGGCTAAAAGCAGTGGCTGCTCCTGGCTCTGAGCCCTGGAGCTTGGAGCTCACCCAGCAGGAACGCTGATTCCAGCCACAGCACGGACGAGAAGGCAGCACCAAACCAAAAACTGGGATGTGACCAGAGTCAGAACACATTTTCCTTGCCTGAATGTCACACGGATATCGGTGGCCTTCAGAACGGCCCTGGAGGACGGGCCTGGCTCCCGGGCATTGCGTCAAAGCCTCTGGGAGGATCGGGAATATTTTGCCCCCTGGACATCGGCACGGTGTTCCCGCTCAGGACTGAGCCAAGGAGGGAAGGCTCAGCCCAGCCCCGGGAGCAGCACAGGGAGGGGGTTTTGCCAGATGGCTTTTAATGCTATCAAAGTGTTAAAAATGATACGAAAAGCCCTGGCGCCGCAGATGTCTTCAAAATACCAGAGTCTCCTTGGCTGCCTGCTAAAATAACCTCCAGCATTGCAGGGCACGGGAACACGGGGAACAGGCTGTACTCTGAGCTCTTCAAATCCACAACAAAAGAGGCAGGAGAATGCTCTCTCCCACAACTGCATCCTTCCCAGCAGACACCAACCTCGCCTCCAGCTGGGGCTGGGAGAGCCCGGGCTGATAACGCTCCTTAAAGCTCTCAATTATCACTTCTGTGCTCCCCTTGCACGAGGCTTGCACTGAACACGCTCTGCTTGTTGACTTGGGAGAGGAGAGGGAGAATTAAAGGCTCTTTGTTTGCCCAAAAAGGCTGAGGCAAGGTTGGGAGAGCTTGGGATCCTTCCCCAGGGCTCCTTTGCTAAGTTTTAGGGATGGAGAAATGGGAGTTGGGGGCTGTGCCTGGCAGAGCTCCACCCGGGCACTTAAAGATCATCCCGAAGCCTGGAAGTCACATGCAGCACTGCTGGTGCAGAACTGACCCTGCCTCAGCCCTGCTGGTGTGGGAAGAAGGGCCTGGAAAGGGCCAGAGCCATGGAAGGGAAGAGCTGGGCACCCCCAGGGTCTCCAGGTCTGCCCTGAATCCCTCCCCAGCCCAGGGGATGGATGAGCAGCCTCTCCCCACCTTCCAGCCCTTCCCAGCTGTGACCGCACTTCTGGAAGAGCCAAAACAATTCCAGGAGATTTGTTTAAAGCATTTTGGCATCCTCTGGGCTGAAATCCCTCTGTGGAAAGAGGACACTGTAATTGCATTATTAATGACAACTCAATCTAATCCCAGCTTTCAAAGAACCACCCCAGGCTACGGGAAAATCTCCTCAATCACTCGAGGATGTCACAGTTGGGACTGAGATTTGGGCCCTTCTTCTCCTGAAAAGGACCCCAGCAGCAAGCACGAGGATCCAAACTCTGACTTCAACAGCTCTCCTGCTCCTTTCTTTCCCAGCTCCAGCCTTCTGCAGAGCCTGGGTTTTTATCTCAAGGTAAAAACTCATTCTCCTAAAAACCTTCATTAATTTGCACAGCTAAGGATGAAGCAGTGATTTATATAAAGTCCTTGCTGAACAACAGAACTGTTGGCAGTAACCTTGCCCCCCGTGCCAAGCTCCCGAGCGTTCGGAAGCGTCTGCCCGAGGCAGTTTCTATAAACAATCCACTTTTACCCTTTTGTGTGGTCCTTAAAAACAACAAAATTAACAAAGGCGAGCCACCCAACCTCTCTGTCAAGCAGCCCTTCCTGTGACCCCCCCCAAGCCAGGCTTGGTATTTTTTCAGCACATCCATCACCAGGGTAAATATTTGTGTCCATGCAGACGCAAATAAACAGTTTTGGAAAACACAGGCATTGGAAAAAAACCCAAATGACGAGTTTGGCTTAAAGAGATTAAAAAATAGAAGCTGGATCTTTGTGACTTTTCACTGTTTGAGGGCTTAAGAGTATTTTGCAGCTTTTAAATCCAGCCGTGAGGACTGGAAAAAACATTTTATGAAATAGAAATTCAAGTGTTGCGTGTAATCACTGCTCCAGTGGGTGATTTATATGGGAGGGGAGATAAAACCTGCCTCGTGCTGGGGTGGCTGCATGTGTACAGGGAGGATGGGACAGAGGCACTGAACAGTTCCCCAAAATGCTCCCCAGATGGAATGGAGCCCCAGATCTGCAGGAAAACTCAGCCCCACGTTTCTTCTGCACACGGGGAAAGGCTGAGATGTGCAGCTCTGCTCCTGTCCTGCCCTCCACACGTCCTCTGAGCGCTGAACCTGCTGCTCCTCCTTGCCAAAAAGAAATTCAGAGCCTCCAGGGCCCATCAGAGCACGACTGGAAGGGTCTGGTTTGAGTTCTTTCAGCGCCTGCCTGGTTTAAACGTCTCGAGTCTGCCTTATCTTATGCTTCTCCCGCAGTTTCCACCTGCTCATCCTTTTCAAGGCACCGTCTCCCAGCCCCTGGGGGTTCTCTGCTGGAGCTGGCAGCTCCAGCATTCGCTGGAGGTGGAATCCCAGGGGCTGCACGGTTCTGGGTTTGGGTGGGAAGAGAAGGAGCACCTCCAGGGTATCCCAGAGCACACCAGAGCCCAAATCCTGATTTTGTAACCACAGCAAAGAGGCCTCCGGCAGTGGCCTGGACCATGCAGTGATGGCAGATCCAAGGATGGAGGGGACAGAGCTCCCAGTCTTTGCTGTCCCACCTCTGGCTCCAGCGCGCTCACAACGATCCCAACCCTCAGCCCCCCCAGGGCTGCCATTAACACCTCAATTCCCGAGCCATCTGCCCTTCTCCCAGTCTTCCTAAGCAAAACACCCCAGCTCGGTCGCCCTTACCGTGCTCTCCCACCAGCTGCTGCAGCTTCCCGTAAGAATCCAGGCCCAAGCTCCCCGGGCTGTTCACCACAGCCACCGGAGAACTCCCGTTCTTCTTCCCTTTGGGAAGGGGCGCGGAGCCGCCCTTGCTGCCGGGGGAGGGCAGGATGGTGGGGTAGTTCATGCTGCCGTGGGCGGCCAGCCCGGCCAGCTTGCTGCCAGCAGGGCCGCCGGAGGCCTTGCAGCCCGCGGGGGGCCCCTCCACGTGGCAGTCGGCGTGGTGCCTGCTGTGCACGGCCTCGGCGTCGGCGCGGGGGGCGGCGGGGCCCTGCGGCCTGGGCGACGCGGGAGGGGGAAGCATCAGCTGCCTGCCAGGCTTCATCACCTGCAGCTCCAGCTCGCAGAGNGGGTTGACTTTCTTGCGGCGTTTGCTCTGCCAGTTGTTGTAGAGGCGGAGGGTCCTGCGCTTCACCTTCCTGAAGATGTGGCAGATGTACTTGAGCAGCTCCTCGTAGCAGCTGCCCGGCTCCGAGAAGCTGGCGATGGTGCTGTCGTTGGACAGGTAGCGCGCCCGCTGCTCCTGCATCAGCTGGTTCTCCCGCTGCTTGGTCTCCGAAAACTGGGTCGCTATCACCACCAGGCACAGGTTGATCATGAAGAAGGAGCCGACCTGGGGAGAACACGGGCAAAGGAGTCAGCAGGGAAGCGAGGGAAGCTCCTCACCGCCGCACGCTGTTCTCAGCGATCCCGGGATTCCCAAACGTGCCAGATCCCAGGGTCTGCTCGCCAAACGTGCTGTCAGCGTGTGCCTGAGCTGCTAAATTTGCTCTAAACCACGAGCAATTATTTTAGCAACAGCCCTCTCCACTCTCCTCCCCTCAAAGCGATGTCATTTGCTACGAACGGAGGTGTAGGAAACACACCCAGTCCCCAGCACAACATTGCTTTGGACATCGACAGGATCACAGAATGAACCAGGCTGGAAAAGATCTCTGAGATCATCAAGCCCAGCCTATGACCCAACACCTCCTCATCATCTAAACCACGGCACTGAGTGCCACATCCAGGCGTTTGTCAAACACGTCCAGGGACGGTGACTCCACCTCGTCCCTGGGCAGACGATTCCAGTGCCCAGTCACTCTTTCAGTGAAGAATTTTTCCCTGAAATTTGGCCAGCTTGCAGGGAAAGATGGTTTCAAGTCCAGTTTGTGCTGGTTTGAAACATCCTCTTCTGTTCTTCAATCGTTTCACACCCCAAAAGAGTGTGCCCTCATTTTGGGGGTACAGTCAGGGCCCACGGATCTGCGACCTCGTGCTCCTGGGACTCCCTGATCTCCAGGACACTCAGGGCCCCTGAGGGGCTGATTCAGTGCCTGGTTGAGTTGATGTGCTCTTGGGTGACCCCGAGTTTTCAAAATGAAGTCCCAAGGACAGGAACGTGACGTGACCTAAAGCTGCATCCTCTCCTCAGCTGTGGAGCCCACAAAGTGGTGTTTCACCACTAGGGCTCCTAAATCAGCCAAAGGGAAATGTCACATATTCCCAACAGGGAACTGGTGCCCTGAGGGGTGAAAAGGGAGCGAGGTCAGGGCAGTGCTGCTGTCTGCAGGGCCAGCCCTGGGCACGGATGGATTTAATCTGGAATTGTCTGGTGAATCCTCAGGGGAGCTGTGTGGACATGGTTTGTGGTGCTGCTCTCCAGAGTGTAAATATCAGCCTGGATACTGCCAGAGAAGCAGCAAAGGTGCCGTTCCCAGCTCCAGGTGACTCGGGCAGGAGTCACCTCCTGGCTTTTCCACGTGGATCCACCTGGAGAGAACGGCTCAGCGGAGCGGAGCGTGAATCTGCTCAGGGCCCATTGCTGCAGCTCAGCAACCCCCGACTCCTCCAGGGCACTCTCACACTGCTCTGGGCCAGGCTTTTCCCACTGCTGGTGGGAACTGGTTTGACCTTCCAGGGCCTCCAAACCCACCCTGACAAGGACAGGGTTACCTGTAAGGACTATCCAGTCACAAAACCACTTTTAAACGCCTCCATCCCATGTCCTGCTGCCGTCTTCGTGGTGCTTTTCCCTTTGCTCCCCTCCTGCCTTAAATATTTCACTTTTCCACTTCCTGGAGGAGGTTGTGCCCTTTGGAAAAGCAGAACCTTATGGACATGGACTGGCAGCTTCTGGAGACAACCCCCAGCACCTCCAGTGGGTGATATTTTGCTTTTAGGAACGTGAGAGCTCAGAGAGGTGCACTGCTGTTATCAGAGTTATTATTATTTAAAGGGTTCCAGGTGAAATTCAAAGGTTTGAGGGCTCTCCAAAGAAATGAGGCTCCCTCTGGCACACTGAGGAGGCCAAAGGAGGAAAAGCCTGGACTTTTTGGCACAGACACATCCAGGTGGCAAGACCAAAACTGGGAGGGCAAGAGGGAGGGAAAGCCCTGAATCCTGAATCCTACCTGTGGAAATAATAGGGAACAACTTCACCCCCCAAGGACAAGGAAAAGGAGCATCTCCCACGTCATACTTACTATGATAAGCAATATAAAATATATAAAATTGTAAAAAGAATGTGCATCCATCACATAATACATGATGTCCACCCATCCTTCCAGGGTTATCACCTACAGGGAGACAGAGAAACAGAGTGTGAGGGCAAAAGTCACCCAAAAAAAGTATTAAATATCAATTTTCCCATAGTGCCAGGTACCCATCCCTCCACAGAAACTCTCGGGATCCATCCAGAGCTCCGTTCCCAGCTGGTTTGGGAGAGAAGGAATGTGTGGCCAAAGGACTGGCCTGAGGTTCCTACAGGAATCTGCTACAATTAAAACCACGAAACATTTAAATAAACCACCTGAAACACTGGCTCTGAGGCAAAGAAATTCCAAGGAGGGATTATAATCCAAAAAAACAAAAAACCCTTTCCCTGCAGAGATCTGGAGTTTTACCTAAAGCTGCTGGTTTTGTAATGGAAGCCAGAAAATTCCCACATTTTTAACTTCCTTTTGTTTCTGCAAACCCAATTTCCTTGTGATTCCTCCTGGCTCAGCATTCCAACTGCACCACCACTATCGTAGTGGGAGAGCATCTGAATGGAAGAGAGGCTTTAATTAAATGTAGACTTGATTTAAGACTCGTTTTCTCAGCCTTCCTTCCACTAAAAAAAGCAGCTGAGGGTTTAATTAACACCACCCAGGCTGTGTGCAGAGCAAAGCGAGCTCTGCCACGTAATTTACACTTTTTATTTAGATAAAACACACCAAACTTCCAGTGCCGGCTTGCTACTAGAGCTGAAATTCCATCCTGGAATTCCAATTCCCATCAGAATCCAGGCTCACTCCCAGTGGTGCCCCTACTCACCACCTCACGTGAGCCTGCGAGGTCTTGGCAAACCCCAGAGCTGCTCCTGCCCCCAGTTTCAGTGGCATCATTCCTGATTTAAATCACGTTTGCAGGGAAGGAATTTGCTGTGGGAGGAGAAGGCTCCATCCTCGTGGGTGTAGGGGGTTTTCTGTGTGGTGTGGCCCCAAAAGCTGATCCATCAACCCCTCGCTCCTGAGGCAGTGAATAAAACCTTGCAGGGAAGTCAGGCATGAACCCATGAATTCCCTGGAATTTTTTTACTCAAGGAACAGATGGAAACTCCTGGATATGGATCTCCAGGCCACGACCACACGTTCCCACAACCATCAGAACCCCCGGAGCAGCTCAGGGCTGCCGGAAGGGAAACGCTGCCTTTTCGGGGTTTCTCACCCCAAATTCAAACCGCTGATGTTTTCCCAGCAAGTTTTCCAGGCTTTTTCCCGTGTGGGAGCTCGTGGAGGTTCACCCCCACTGAGTGAGAAGGCAGCACAGCTAAAACCAACCAAGCTCACGTGGCAAGGAACAGATCAAGGAACAGATGATTGGTGAGATTTGTCTCTGCAGCTGTTTCCCCGTGTCAGGGCTGGTAGAGGCTCGTGGGGATCGGGTCTGACACGTCGGCTGCTTTCACAAACTGCTGCCACCTCTGCTGTTCCTCTCACGTCCATCAGCTGCTCTTCCACATCCCACCCTCGCTGAGCGGCGATCACACAGCCAAGCTTTGCTCCCCGGAATTCCAGAATTCCAGAGGGCTTTGAGTTGGAAAGGATTTTAAAAATCAGCCAGTTCCACCCCTGCCATGGCAGCGACACCTTCCACTACCCCAGGGTGCTCCAAGCCCCGTCCAACCTGGCCTGGGACACTGCCAGGGATCCAGGGGCAGCCACAGCTTCTCTGGGAATTTCATTCCAGCCTCTCCCCACCCTCCCAGGGAGGAATTCCTTCCCAGTATCCCATCTAACCCTGCCCTCTGCCAGCTGAAAACCACTGCCCCTGGTCCTGCCACAAACTGCCACAAGTGGGTTTAACAAAACCCCACGGAATTCTTCAGCCATCATTAACCCCAAGGATCAATCCATGAAGGTTTTTCATCCCCGTTTTTCCCCGTGGTGCCGTTATTCCCACGGAGCTGGGAAGGGGTTAAGCTGCCCGGGTATTCATCCCTGAGGAACAGCCAAGCAATCAAACCCCTCCTGCCCTTTCCTGCCTCTCCCTGAACACATTTATAGAGAGCAAAGTCCTTCTGGGGCAGGTCCCTCGTCTGGGAGGGCTCTGTCCACAGCTGAGCCTCCCACAGCCGTTGTAGGGTCACGGGAGAACAGAGGGATCACGTCAGGAGGTGACACGAGGTGACATCAAATCACTGCCACTCACCCAGGAATTATTTCCTTCGTGCTGTCCAGGTTCCCTCCCTCCCTTCCCTCTGGATGCACAGCAGGTGCTCCAGCCATTCCCACTGAGGGATGAAAAACCAGCCCAGGGACCCCAAATATATGGGATGCACCTCTGGATTTGGATTTGGCTGGAAATCCTCAAATCTAATGGATTAAACCCATTAAACACAGAGCAAAAAAAAAATAAAAAAAAAAAGGAGTTACCTGAGGGCTTCTGAGCCAACACTGAGGACCAACCAAGCCTTGGAGGGATATTTTTGTTGCATGAGAGGCAGCATTTTCCACAAGAATCAGTCAACAGCCCTCGTTCCTCCTCTGGAGGGTGCAAATGCTCATCCAGCTCTCGGAATATTCCAGGTGTAATTAGAGTTTGCGTTATTTACTGCTCGCTTGGAAAGCAGAGCGATGCAGGAGGGACAAAGAGACCTCTGGGGTTTTTGGGGGAGTCATCCCTGGCCTGGAGGGCTGAGGGCAGCAGCAGCCAGGGGAGGATTCTTGGGCTGCCAGGATCCGGGAGCAGCAGCCCTCCTGGAAAAGAAGTGGCTCCCAGACATCCGGAGGCTTTTTTAATGCCAGAGCTCTGGGGAAATGCAGGACAACACATGCACAGCCACCTGCAGGGGCTGGGCTTCCTCCAGCCTCATTCCTGCTGGATTTAAAGCTCTCTCAAGGACTTCCCGAGGAAAAAAAAATCCTGCACATCCCCTGCACATCCCCAGCAAGGCCCTGGTGGAAATGGGAACCGGGCTTGCCAACAGCTGCTTTCCAAACCACCAGCAGAAGCCTTTATCTGCTTTTGGAACCCAAACAAAGGCACCTGCACGAGGTTTGCTGCTGCTCCACACACTTCAAACCCACACGTTTCTCCTCACGCCGGCTGAACTCGTGGCTGCCCCATCCCTGGAAGTGTTCCAGGCCAGGTTGGATGGGCTTGGAGCAGCCTGGGAGAGCGGGAGGTGTCCCTGTCCAGACTGGATGGGCTCGAAGGTCCTTTCCAGCCCAAACCCCTGCGGGATTCCGTGGACTCGGAGGGAAAGCCAGCAGCTCTCCCTGTTCCCCCAAGAACACGGGGATTTGTTCAGCGCTGCTTTGCCCATCCCACTGGGGAGAAACAGCTTTCTCCTCTCTCATTCCCACTCTGATTAATCCACTTTACTGCCCCTCCGAGCTCTCCCAAAGCCCTGGAGGACCTTCCTCGTGCTTCCCAAGCTCAGCAATTCCTTCTCAGTAATTAAACCCTGCTCAAGCCCTGCTTGTTCACACAGAGCCCCCTTAAAGAGCCTCTCCAAAGGCTCCAGTTCAAAGCCTCCACCCAACGAGAGCCACAATTATTTATCAGCGAGATAAGAGGGTGAGAACTCGCTCCTAATTCTGCTGTGATGGGGAAGATGTGCAAGGAACACGACAATCAGCAGCTGCAGGGCCAGAGCTGGAAGATTCAATTAAGATGATTGGCAGGGTGGTGCTGGAGGTGCTGCTCACGCTCCACACCCGGGGCAGAGGAGGTGCCTGGGGGAAAGATTTCTGCCTTGCCAGGAGAGCGGAGGTGTCCTCTCTCCCCACTCAGCTGCTGCGTGATGCTCAGGCCCTTCCCTGCTCCTCCAGCCCTTTACCCCTTCCCTAGGGCTGGGATAAATCATTTCTCTCCCGTTAATACCAGCAAATCTCTGTTTTGTGTCCAGTTCTCTCTCCCCTCACTGCAAGAATTTAGCAGAAAATTCACTCAGGTGAACACATGGGCAGGTTTTGATTTCACTGATCCCTGGCTTGAAAACTCCCTGAGCACCTCCCAGACAGGAGCAGGATGAGAGTGGACAAAACCCAATCAGATTTCATTTTTTTAGGTCTTCACTGATTCTGATCCCCCTGCTCTGCTCATGCCACAGTAATTTCATCAGCTGTAATAAAGATGCTCGTCTGATTTATAGGAGAGTAATTGGAGACAGAATCAGATCTTCTAGGCAAGCTAATCAGAGTCAATCTAAAACTCCAGAGTGAAAATCACGAGGGAAATGGAGATTAAAGATGCTGGCAATTAACTCAGACCTCCTCAGTGCTCCCAGGGAGGCAGCAGGTTTACATTGCTTTTTCTGGGGTCACTTCTGAGGTTGCACAGAACGATTTTCTTTTATTGTGTCGAGAAGTTTTCATCATAAACCCCCCTTTTCTTTGAGCTCTGCCAACATTTTTGCAAGTTCTTGGCTGCAGCCAGCTCGAGAGCAGGAAATTTTTCGCTTCAGTGTCAGATAACAAAGAGCAAAAACAATCATCCAAGGGAGAAAACCTCGCTCAAACTCCAGCTTCAGTCAGCCAAGGGCTGAATTCCTGGCTGTTAGAAAGCACCGAGGGCTGCTGCCAGAGCTGCAGCTCCAAACCCACCTCGAGGTGCCACCAGTCAGTCGAGGGGAGTTTGGAAAATCGCCGTGTGAAGCGAGGCTGGGAAGATCAGAACCTGATGCAGAGCACATAAAACTCCAGCCCGGAGCTGTCTCATGGCAAGATTTCCCTCCTCTGATTACTTGAACAAACTTCATTTGGAGTGACAGCCTCCCTGAGCACGGACCCAAAACCAGCCTCTCTCCCTTATTAAAATCCTGATAAAATACAGCTCTGGCAACCAGAAATTCCTTCTGATTCCAGGATTGCAGCTGCTGGCTGAGCTCAGTGCCTGGCTGAGGCAGGAGATGCTCTGGAAATCCAGAGAAACCCACGTTTGAAGTCTTCATCTTGACTGACATCTATAATTTGCACTCAGCCACTTTTTCTTCGGCCTAAATTGAGTCCTTTGGGGGGAAAAAAAATGGGAATTATCTGCATCCAAATCAATTATCCTGAACCCAACAGCAGCTCTGAGGACGGCCGTGAGCGTTTGGGGTCATTTCCTTTTTATCTCCTCCTTCCCCTGGCCCTGCTGCGAGGCTTTTTGATATTTTATTTTCATCAAACTTATCGAGAGGAGATCCGGTGCTATAAATTGGGAGGGCTATTAATTACTCTGATGGCCTCAGGAAGTTTTATAAGGCCTTTAGCTTCCATTTCTGAAAGCCTCTTATCTCTGGATTCCGCCCTCTCGGGCAACATCGATTTGGCTCCCGAGCACTGCCCAGCGAATATTCCAGGGAGTATTCCACAGGCAGAGCGAGCTTGGCAGATAATCAAATCCCTATTTTTGAATCACGACGTCACCATTTTAATTATTTCCTCCCGAAACATCTCGTTAAGGAACCTCTGTGGCCAGAAAAACAGGTTTATTACATTGAGTAACATCCTTTGAACAGATGCTTCGCCTTTCACTTCGAGGCCTCGCTCGGTTTGTAATTTCTTTACCAATCGAGCCTTGCAAAGCAGGAATCTGCTCTGAAAAGTGGCCCTAAGTGATGGATAAAAAGGAAATTGTGCTTCTTTCCATGTCTCGGGCTCCTGACCTGTCAAATTCGTTCCCGTAAATGCGATCCCTGGGCAGTGCTGGCAGTTCTTGGTGGATTTTGAGAAGCAAAGTGGGCAATGAAGTGTGGGATAGAGCCAGACACGTCACTGAGGCTGTTGTTTGTCACCCAAACCCTCATGGAATTGTAGCTCTGGGATCAAAACCAGCCCAAATCCCAGTTCTGCTCCAAAGGGAAGGTGAGTTGTTGCTGTTTCACACTAAACAATGCGAGGCTCTCATCGGACAGCAAAAACCTCCCTGATTTCACTCAACTGCTGCTCCAGCAAATCCCCTCCCAGCCCAAATTCCCAAGGTTTGATTTGCTGGGATAATGCTAATTTGCTGGGATAATTTGTGTAAAGGATCCTTGGCACAGGGAAGGGGTTTAACTGTTTAATTGCCACACTAATGAGTCCATCAGCACAGAAAGCCCCAGAAATCCCAGAGCCCAGAAATCCCAGAGCCCCAGAAATTTCCAGAGCCCGGATTTCTGGCAGAGCCAAGCTGGGAGATGAAGAGTTTGGGAAGCAAAACCAGGCTGAGATCTTTGCTTCCAGCTGAGGGGATTTTACAACTTATTCCAAACCATTTCAGGGCCGCTCAGGGCGCGCAGGTTGGGAAATCAGGATGAAGGAGCTGCGCCTTTGGCTCAGGAGAAAGATCACAGGGCGGATTTGGGGCAATCAGTCAAAGCAAAGTGAGATTTCCCTGTAAGAATTGTGGACTCATGGAATATCCTGAGCTGGAAGGATCAGAGTTCAACCCTGACACCCCAACAATCCCAGCCTGGGCACCCCTGGCAGCGCTGTCCAAACGCTCCTGGAGCTCTGGCAGCCTCGGGGCCGTGCCCGTTCCCCGGGGAGCCTGGGCAGTGCCCAGCACCCTCTGGGGGAGGAACCTTTCCCTAAAATCCAACCTGACCCTCCCTGCCCCAGCTCCAGCCCTTCCCTTGGATCAGTTGTTGATGTTCCTCAAAACCAGCAGCTTTTTGATCTCCTGGCTGGGCTCCAGTTTAGGCCAGGCCCTGCTGCAGGCTCCCTCTTCCTACTCCAAACACACGAATCCATGATTGAGGTCGGATGAAACTCTCCCGAAACTCCACGGGTTAGGAAGCCCAAACTTCATCTACAGGAGGTTTTAATTCCATCCAACACCTCCCACAGGTTATGGGACCACTCCTGGCATCAGGGTGGCCTCTCTGCCCTGTCCTACATGAGACAATTCCTCCCAAACTTCGAACCAAAGATTTTCCAAAAGCAACTAATCCCTCTTGGAAGCACGCTCGGAGCTGCTTTAGAAGGGCTGGATATTTTTAGCTGGGGTATTCAGCCTGAGAGCTCTTCAAATGCAGCAAGTGCTGTTTATTTGGCTGACCAAATTAAAAAAAGCAACACCAACAGAGCTCCAACCCCGTCATTTCCAGGGAAATATTTTCGGTGATCCAAAACAGACTCGAGTTGAGTGACAAAGCATCATCTCCAAGCAGCGGCAGTGAAAAGCTCCAAACTCTTCTCTTGCCAAATTCAGCACAGAGAAGCGTTGCTGACACGGATCTCCAATTTAAAGGCTGAACCATTGGAGGAAAAAAAAAGGCCTTTTGGTCCCAAATTTCTCTGCTCAACAAACACTGGAAACACGGCCCCAAAACGACTTGGGGCACAGCTGGAAACCTCAGACCTTTTCCTTCTGCTCCAGCCTTTTTTTGTAAAGCAGCCTGAATATCTCTCCTTCCCAAACTTCCAGCTTCCCAATCCCTTTTTATTTTATCAGGATTTCTGCGCTCAGGCCTGGCCACCCCCAGGCTGCTGGGCAGGGAGGTGGGAAGGTTTTGGTTGCTCCACTGGGCCTGTCAGTAATTCCAATTAAATTGGACTTTGCTGAGGTGGGTAATTCATCATCTGCCGTGTGACAACAATACCTGTAATTACTGCTCGGATTGTTGGGGCTGGAATTCATGTGCAATAAAGGGATCTTCATATCATGCCAAACCTCACAGTTAATTTAGGTTCCATCTCCTTTCATTTAGTCTGTAATAAGCTAATTAGTTCACCTAATTTGCCACTGAACGTGCCTTTGTAACAAATGCAGACACGAATTAGCCTCTTGCACAACAAATGAGGGGAAGCAAAACATGAATCATTTGCAGGATTACATAAGGAATTATCATCCTTCCCCACACTCAGGGACGCAGCCATTCCCTTTATTACTTTTAAATTTTTTAATTTGCACCAGCTTCTCCTGTCTCTGACTTCTTCTCCTCCTCGGAAGGTCGACAACACATTTCCCTGTTTTCCTGCTGTCACCTGTCCTGGCTCTGGGGAGTTCAGGGTCACTCCCATGGAAAGAAATGACCTGAACAAATCCCAGTTCTGGCAGCTGGAAGAGCTCACCCATGCTGCGGCCTTGGGGCAGCGTTTGCAGGATGTTCTGCTGTAGAAATCTTCAGACTTTCCTGCAAACTCTGCTTTTTTCTGCTCTTGGTTTGGTGTATTTGTGGTCTGAATGGTATCAAACTGTGGAAAGTGCCCTTGGGAACTCCTGGGCACGACCTGCTCTTGGAAAGTTCCTTTGGATCTCCCCGGGGGGGCTCATTTCACCCCCCTCCCTTTTGACAGCTCCTAAACCACACCAGATCATGGAATCCTGGAACGGTTTGGGTTGGAAGAACCTCAAAGCCCACCCAGTGCCACCCTTGCCATGGCAGGGACACCTCCCACTGTCCCAGGCTGCTCCAACCTGGCACTGGACACTTGCAGGGATGAGACGAGTTCTGCCAGGGCTTCCCCACCCTCACATTCCTTCCCATGATCCCAGCCATGCCTGCCCTCAGGCAGTGGGAAGCTGTTCCCCCCTGTCCTGGCACTCCAGACCCTTTCCAACAGTCTCTCCCCTCTTTCCTGGCAGCTCCTGGAAGAGCCCCCTCTTTCCCAGGCTGAACAATCCAAGATTCCCGGCTCCTTTGGGATAAATCCTGAGGGAGGCTCTGTCCAGCAGCCTCCTGAGCTTGCCACGATTCCCACTGGAGATCTGCCAGCCCTCAGGGCTCTCTCCACATTAGAACTCCTGCAAAGTGCCACGGATTCATTATCCTGCAGAATAATGGCTCGGGACAATTGGCTCTGTCTCATCCCAGTAATTCAACACCGATCCCCAGGGAAGCTCCCGAGTTCCTAAATCCATCAGCTGGACTTTCTGCACCACTTACTTGGAGCCCTCATCCAACTGCTGACCTGGTGCTATCCAGCTCCAGCTATTAAATGGGATGAGAGCACGATTCCATGGATTTATTTGCTAAGTGTTCTCTGCTTCCAGCAATTGTTTGGATTTAGCCCCTCACCTCCTGCGCCGATGATTTCCACTTCCCACTCCTGGGTTGAGCCAGCACCTTGCTCCCAACAGCTGCCTCTTTACCCGGAGTTAAATCATTCCCAGCTCCTAAAAATGAGCCCTGACTTCCAACAGGAATAAAGACATGAGCAGAGTTTTTGGCTGGAAATCCTCTGGAGCCTTCGGATGGCCCGAGCAGCACTAAAACCGATCATCGACCTCCTGGCGGCTGCCAAAACGATTTAAAGACACGAGATCTGACTTTGCCAGACATTGTTCTGCCCCAAGGAACCAGCTGAAACCTCCCCAGGGGCTGGGGGTCCTTCCTGAAATAAAACTGAGCCTTTTAAGGAGGGGGAAATCATAGGCCGAGGTGGAATGAGAATTTGCAGCCTGGAAAAAGGCTCGGGAAAGGAGAAGGCAGCGGGACCCCTCTGGAGAAGCTCCTGCTCCTCCTCAATGCCCCTTCCCTGCGGAAAGGAGCCAGGTGGGATCTCCTGGGATCATCCCTCAGGTCCAGCAAAGAGCTGTGCGAGAGCAGGAGAAGGAGAATTCCCTCTTGCCTTTCTCCAGCACTCACCAGCAGCTCCTCTCTTCCTCCCCACTTCCAAAGCATTTCCCCAAGCAGCCCAGCGGGGTCTGCCTGAACCCCCCTGGATTTGGCTCTGAGCCTCTGGCAGCAGCTCTGTGATCCAAGGGCAGCTCCTGAGGAGCAGCAGGGCAGGGAAGATGCTCAGAGCAAACATTCCCCACTTTGCAACTCCCAGGTGAAGGCTGGAAGCGATGAAGTTCATGGGATAATATGGAACTGGGAGGACACCCATAAATTAAACACTCTGGATGAGTAATTATTCCTCACTAACGAAGCTAAAAGGAGAATTCTCCTCTAGGAACAGATGTCACCTACACTTCAGGGGGACTGAATCAAGCAGGGCATCCAGGCAGAGCCAAAGAAATGCTGTAAAACCAGGAGGTGGCCATTGAAAATGGAAAAGAACACAGGGATCATTCCAGCCGGGGCAGCCCTGGGAAACCACAGCCTCTGGACACGAGCTCGCCGAAGTTCCAGGGCTACAAATGCTTGGAAAATCCTTCAGTTGCTGCAGTGTTTTGTCACCAGTCTGAGTGAGAAGCACTCTGGTCTTTTCTGAAGAGCTGGGCCTCAAAAGAGCCTGAAATTCCCCGTGGGCAGAATTTCCTCACAGGACTTCTGGCCAGAAAGGATTTTCCCCCATTCCATGCTCACCAGGATCACCCCGTGATTTAAAACCAAGCCTAAGCCATGCCAGGTTCCTACATTTTAGCACGAAATTAAATCTTGCTTAAAAACCTCAACACCACTTTCAGTTTCCTGATGCTCCAACAAAAATCTGACCCTGCTCCCAAAAATCCCTGGGATTTATCTGGTTCGCACAGGTGGAACTTGGATGAGTTTTTCTGCCTCAAGAAGTTCTTTCACCTCTTTTAAAACGCTTTCAAAATAAAAGTTCCTCCTCTCCAAATGCTCTCTTGCACCATTTACTGCCTGATTTATTTATTCCCCATTTCTTTATTTGTAGTTTCACTCAGGGCGAAGCAAATTCACCAAAACCTCCCCCGAGCAAAAATCGACAAACCCAAAACCGGGAAACCAACAGAAAAAAACCCAAAAAAAACCCCCAACCAAATAAAACAGGAAAAAACCCCATCTTTGGGACAATCCTACCTGAAAAATAGCAATCCAGGCGTATCCAATATTATCAAAATTGATGGCCCCGTTGTGGGGGTTCACGTCCCCGGCCATGCACACGTTGTAGTACTGGTTCCAGTTGATGCAGGAGTTCCTGCTGGGCTCGGGGCTGGCCAGGCTGGGGCTGTAGGAGTCCATGCTCAGGGTGCACTCCACCTTGGACTCCTTCCTGCTGGGAATGTTGGAGCACCGCTGCATGCCGTTCTCGCGGTGCGAGGAGCAGATGAAGGGGTTCTCCTCCGCCTCGTCCGGCCGGTAGTAGGGGTGCAGGAAGGTCAGGTTGTATGTCCTGGAAAGGCGGGAAAGGAGGAAAAGGATGAGGGAAAGAAATGGTTCACCCATTGTTTTAGCAGCAGGGAAAGGTGCTGGTTGCTGTCCCTTCGCCCTTCAGGCGAAATTCCAGCCCCTAAAATCAAATCCTTTTCTACCTTGTAAGGCCCCACTGATCTCCCAGTAAACATCAGCCCAAGCAAACAAAGCAGTGGAAAGCATGAAATGAGAGGGGATGGAGAGAAAATCTCGGCAGATCGGGTTCTTCCCAAAAATCCAGGGAGCTTTTGGGTTCTCTGGGAGGATTTGAAGACAACTCTCCTGATGGCAGAGCAGCTTCCCGATAAATTCACCCCTCAGGATATCTCTGATGAGAGGGGCTGAGCTCTCCCAAGGACAGACCCAGCCAGAGGCCGTCTCCCATTCCCTCTGTGCTTCCATAAAAAAAGGAAGAGCCCACGCTGATGGGAACCACGTTCCTCCTGCATTTCTGATGGAATTGGCTTGGATAAAGCCGGTGGCTCCGTCCCAGCCTGGATAAGGAAATGCTGGAATTGCAGCAGGGCAGGAGCTGCTTTTGCCCGAGCTGCGGCCCAGCTCTGGCACTTTCAGTGGTGGGGAGAGCCTGCAGCACTCAGGGCTCCAACTGAGAAGCTGCATTGCTCCAGAGCCAACTTCATCCGCTGTTCTCAGAGCTGCAGGGATCTCAGATGCTCCACAATCACCCCGAGATAAGGGAGAGGCAACACACACATTATGAGAGATGTGGGCAGAAGATAACCAGGTAATTCTTCCAGCCCAGGACAGCTCTATTTTTATCTCTCCTTGAATGTCCCAATCTAGTGAAGGGATTTGGCTTTAACAAGTGTTATTCCACACAATTGCTTGGAATTGCTCCCCAAAAACCCTCGAGCCAAGCAGGAGTCGCTCGGCGGCTGCACTTTAAGGAGAGAACAATTGCTGCAGAGCAGAGCTGAAGGGAAATCAGCCCTCGACGACTTCCCTGGGGAATTTGGTTCTGTTCCATCATCCAATTACCCAAGATGGGTGTGGAGGGTTCAGCAGCTTCAGGGATGGGAGAGGGAAGAGGGGCACATCCCGGGAATTGGGCACTGCTGGCTGGGAATTATTTGTGTTCAGCAGCTCCTTCCCTCGCCTTGCACATCCCACGCCTCCAGACAGAGCTGTGACATCACCTGCGCTGTTTCTGGGCCTTGCGTTCAAGAAAAACCTGCAAGATGTTTTTCCTCCCCAAGCCTTTTCCTTGCCCTCCCACCAGCTGGCTTCCCTGGGAGGAAATTTCCATATAAAACAGGCTGGAGAACGGGCCCAGAGCTGCAGCAGCCGCGTTTGGGAGAACATCAAACACCAGCCAGCAGTGCCACACAGAGGGAGGCACTGCGGAGGATTAAAACACTCCAAGGTGCAGGAAAACTTGGGAAGAGCTGGAGAATTTGGGAAAAGAAACAAGGAGCAGAGAGGAGACACCGGAGAAGTGACTTTAACTCCCAAAAGGCAAACTACAGCATCAGTCCCCATCCCGCTGGAATGGTCCTGATGAGCCACACATGGTTTGAGAGGCTCTGTGCATCCCAAGAGTCTCCATTTGGGAAATTTTGGGATGAGGAACGGCTGCCTGAGGACACAGAGCCCCGGGCTGGGGTCTGAGAAGCTGCACAGAGAAGATCTGGGCACAAACCATCTGGAGAAGCAGAAGAACGGCGCAGTTTGGTGCCTGTGGGAGGAAAATCCGAGCAGGAAAACAAAGCCCAGCTGGGCTGGGAGGGGTGGGTGAGGCCTGGGTCAGTTCTGCTGCTGCCTGGTGCATTTTAGCCTCCCTTTCCTCTGCTTTCCTCGCTTTTGCACCTGTCCCCAAAATAATTTCCAAATTAAAACGTGTCCCTATGATAAAATCAGTCACTTGGGGGGCATTTTCTGCCCAACTTTTCCCTCTTCCCTGTCTGCCAGGAGCCTCCAAACCACTGGGAAGGAGCCACTCCTGTGGGAAGCTCCAGCACCACCCAGTGAGAGGGGAAGGGACCCAAAGTGGCAGCAAACATTGCAAATTTCAGGCCTTTTCTTAAAACTTTTCCCCCTTTTTTCTTTCTGGCAAAACCAAAGAGGGGAAAGAAGGAAGGAGAGCACGAACGAGAAACGAAAATGCTGCAGAATGAGGGAATCCCCAATAAATGAGTGAGTTCTGCCAGGACCATCCAGCTCTGAGTCTTCCTGACTTCCCTGTTTCTTGCCAACAGGTAGAGAAAAATAACTCATTAACGCTAATGAACCCACTAATCAGGAGAGCTCTGGGGGAAAGGCAGGAGAAGCCGAGCCCCAGGATGGATCTGTTATCCCATCAGAGAGGATTAACACTCCTTTCCCAGCCCTGCTCACCTGGATTTCCCTTCCTCTGTCCCTGGGCACGTCCATGTGGAGGAAGGACGACAGAGGGGCAGGAAAATCCATTTTTCTCCCACTCCTGCTGGATGATCCTCTGCTCCATCCCCCCGCCAGGGGCAGTTTTCCCATCCCATGCACACATCCCAACCACCGGAATCCAGCTGAGCACAATCCTGCCCCAGCTCGGGGGAGCAGAGGAGGAAAGGGAAAAGGTGGCAGGAACTCAGCACCGAACGGGATGGATTCCCTCTCTCCCAGGGAACGCTGCTGAGCAATGCCAGGAGGAGCAATTAAACACCTTTCACACCAATTCCGAGCTGCCGGAGCCTCCTCCCAGCTCGCACCAGCCGCGGAGCCGAAGGCACAACATCGAGCAGCTCCCGAGCTAATCAAGACTGAAAAGTCACATCACAAGTGTCCTGAGGCAGCAGAGGAACACAAAGCACTTCACAGCTCCCTGCCCTCCCCTGCTTCCGAGCCACTGAGTTCCTTGAAAGGCTCCCGGCCTGGAAAATGCTGCTCTGCATCACAGCACACACGGAGCAGCCCCAGGAGAAGAGCCCAGACAGGCTGGGGCTGCCCCAATTCCTTTATTTCCACCGGGAGCAGCTCAGGAGGGTGGGAAGGAGCCGGAGGGGGAGACAAATATCCCGGGGGTGTCACCCAGGAGCTGCTGGCTCTGCCTGTCCTTGCCACCCAGGCACACCGAGCCTTCCTCCTTCCCACCAGAAATCCGTGGGGAATTCCCCCTGCAGCTCCCACTGCCAGGATCTCACTCCCAGCCCATCCTGGCTCTGCTATTCCATGCTATCCCAGGTTTTGAAGGATCACTTTGGGCAGGGAGGGAGAGATCCTCCCCTGTCCCAACGAGCAGAGACCCAATTCCAACCCACTCCTGCAACAACCCAGCAATTCCTTCAAAATCCCCACTAAAAATCCTTAAATAACCTCATTCCAGCCCTGTAACAGCACAGCTCTCAAAGGCAGGGAGAGAAAAGCAGAAATTCCCAATGCACCTCCAAAAAGTCCCCAAATTTCTCTCACAATGTGCTCGACTTAAAAATAGTCGCTTTGCTCGGAGCTGCCAACTTCCAAGGGGGATTGAAAAGAAAAGGTTTCCATGGGGAAAGAAGAATGATGGCAAAAATCAAAGTCAGTCCTTCCATCTGACGCCTCTGGAAAAGCTGAAGACGCAGGAAGCTGCAGGGCAGAACGCAGCAGGGCAAAGCTGGATTTGAAGCAGCTGTTTGGGAGCTCCCTTACACCTCCTTTCATCCACAAAATTTGGGGTTAGGACCCTGCCTTGCTGGGCCCTGGGTTTTGTCCAGATCCTCTGTTTGAAGCAGTTTTGGTTTCAGCTGGGAGGGTTTGGCAGCAGCACCAAGGGGAGACCCTCCAGTAATTCAGGTTTTCCCTCTCTCCCAGGCTGTAAAGGAAATCAGAGCCAGGATCTCGTGCTCAGCCCCAGCCTGGCTGTCCAGCCATGCTCCAGCCCCTCCCAGCCTCCTGAAAGGCTGGGAAGCCTCTGTGCCCCGAGAAATTGTGGATTTCCCATCCCTGGAGGTGTCCGAGGCCAGGTTGGAGCAGCCTGGGATAGGGGAAGGTGTCCCTGCCCGTGGCAGGGGGTTGGAATGAGAATCTTTAAGGTCTTTTCCAACCCAGACCATTCCAGATTTCCATGAGCTGTCCAACAGCAGGAAGATCTGACCCTGAAGTGCTTTCCTGGCCGTTCCCTGCCTTTTTTCCCCTTTACATTTTGCTGCTGGGGTGTTAACGACCACTGCAGGGGTGAACTGTGTCCTGACGCCTGGGTTGAGAGAATGAGTCAGAAAGGATGAAAAAAATGGGAATAGCTCCATCTGGATTCCCTAAAACTTCCACACCGAGCTCCATGAACCTGGGCTAGCTGGAAATGCAGGGACTGCATCACTGCTGGGTTTCTCAGGTCTGAAATTAATGCAAAGAGCCCAACCCAGCAGCACCACTCAGGGTGAAGGCACCAGAGCACCCCACGTTTCTCCCCCTGGCACTGAGCTGGAAGCTGGAACATTCCTGCCCCGTGGGCACCCCAGCAGCCTCCTTTCCCCAAATTCCTCTGGAATGCTGCAACTTCCATCACAGTAAACCACAGAACTCGGGCAGAGCCCCCCAGATTCACCTGTCCCAGGACCAGAGGGAAGGAGAAGATCCCAGACAAACCCCTCCAAACACAGCTCATCCCAAACCCTTCCTCTGCCTGCCCTGGCAAGGAGCAAGCCCTGATAAGAAAATCCTGCGAGGTCTTTGATGCTGCTAATGGCCATTACATAACTGCTGCTTAATGTCTGTGCTTAGCAAACGCTTCCCCTGTGGTTCATCTTGAAAGCTCCACTTTGCAGAAAATCACAGAGCGTTTAAAAACCCGAGTCAAAGAGACCGAGAGGGGCTCGCCGGAGTTAATTACAGCAACGGGGCCAGCCGAGCAGGGCTGGGACAGCACGGTTTGGGCTTGGGAATGGCAGCTCGGGGGGTCACTCTGAGCGTGGAGGGTTTTGGTGAGGGGCAAATTCCTGCTGGGGGTGCAGGAGAGGGTTTGGAGCATCGGGGTGTGGGAGTGGAATCACACCCGTGGCAGAGTCATCGATTTTCCACTCTGCTGGGATGAATAAATGCCACCAGAGCTGGGCCAGAGCACAGGGAAAGGCCCGGGAGTGAGCAGTGAGAGGCAGGAGCAGGACCTGAGGGATGGTCCTTGCCTGTCTCGAAGACAGCCGATGATTACCCAGAGATGTAATTACAGGCTCCATCTCCTCTCGCAGAGTTCGAGCTGCCCTAAGAGCTGGGCTGGGGCATTTCCTCACCTCTGAGCCGCTGACATCTCTGACAGGAGCCTTTGGAAGGATTTTTCCAGGAAAAACTCCCTTTTCCACGCTGGCTGCGCTCGGTTTTCCTCCCGGGGTCGTGCTGGGGGTGCTCAGGTGCGTCCTCACCCCGGGAAGGGGCAGGGGCACAACAGCCCCAGCTCAGGGATGCCCCAAAACCTGGGATGGGCCAGGAGCCATCCCAGCTCCAGCAGCACCTCCACGATCCCACTCTGAGCCCAGCAGGCTCCAAAGGATGAACCAGACCCAGGATTTATCCAGGGAGCTCAGGAGCCAAAGGCACCAGCAGCAAAGACAAACACCAGCAGCACAGCCCAAACCAGGACTAAGAGCCTGGGCTGGGCTTAAATCGAGCTGCTGGGCCTTGGGCAGGGCTGGGGGTGGGTGGGGGTGCCAGGTGAGGCTCAGCAGGGCAGTGAAGGTTTGTGATCCACTCAGCACCTGGCAGAGGGGCTGCTCCCCACAACTGCCCGGCCTGGAGGAACCTAAATAAAAATTTGCCTCATCCAAGTTGGGTTTGATGGTCTTGGAGGTGTTTTCCAGCCTTAATGATTCCGTGGTTGCAGGTGCTGCCCGTCCCTGATGCTGTCTCACACTCAGAGCTGTGTCCAAGTGATTTTAATGCTTCTCACGTCCAGCTTCTTATCTTCAAACCCCGACAAGGATTTATCTCTGGGTTTCAGCAGCACCTCCGACTCACCAACCCCCTGCCAGGGCTTGGGGTGTGCTCGGTGACCCGAACTGTTTGTGGAACTGGGAATTTGTTCTAAATCCTCCAATTCCCAGAGTCAGGGATCTCAGGCAGAGCTAATCCAACCCACTCCCACCCTCGTCCTTCAGGTGCAGCAGGAATTCACAAAAGAGCCACTCAAACCCTCAGGAAATTGCTGACAAATGCGATTTTTTCCAGACAAAAAGTTCCCAGCTGGACCCAGAGCCCTGCTGAGCGCTGGGATTTTTCCAGCAGGGGACAGAAAGGGGAAAAAAAAGGTGGAGAATTTTCCATTTTGCTGTACTTACATGGCAAAATTCCTGTCTAGGAAGCACCTGTTCCTCAGCAGCCCCGCCCAGAGCTGGACCCCGACGATCCCAAAGATGAAGAAGACGAAGAAGCACAGGAGGAGGACGTTGCCTAACATAGGCAGAGTATCCAGCAGCAGGGTCACCAGGATCCTCATACCTGCGGGAGAAGGGAAAACCACCTTAGGATGGGGAGAACCCACCATTCCCACCTCGGATGCACAGCCAGGGCAGAAAAATTGGGATTTTTCCCTTTTTTCCCTAAAGCCTGAGGTGGAAAAGAGAGGTGGAGATGCCAAAGGCTCAGCAGGAAATGCAAACAAACAGCAATCTCCAGAGGGTGGATCCAAGGTGATTTCCAGGTGTTTTCTGTAGCACTCGAGGACACACGAAGTACAAGACAATTTTTCCTGGAGGAACGCTCCCAGGAGTCGTCAGCCTCCGGAGGAATCATCAAAATACGGATTTGTAAATATCTCATGGACCACACAGATTGTTCCCTTAAAAACCACGGAGCCTGGGGTGGGCTGGGAGCTGGGCCTCCACCACAGGGAATTCCTCTTCCATGGAGAACTCCTCTCCTTGCTGGACACAGGGAAATTCTGGAAAGCTGGGAAATTTTGACTTGGAGGGTGGAAAGCAGGATGCAAATGTTTCTCCCTCCAAGGAAAGCTCTGCTCCCTTTCCCTCCTCACGCAGAGGCTGTGGGAGACCTTCCCACTGATCCCACACCTCTCCACAAGGATCTCCGGGCTCCCCCAGCCTCTGGTGCCGGGAAAATGCTGATTTCCATGCCAAATATTCCATCTCAAATATTCCAGCTGGAGGAATGAGAGCCTTGCAGAGCCTGGCATTCCCAGCACCTTCCCAGCATCGCTGCTGGGACAGACTGGGAAAGGAGGCAGGGGTGGGGGTGGGACTGGGGGCTGCCCCCTCTCACACCTCAGGGCACCTCCAAACTCCAGGATAAAACGGGAATAAAATGGGAATAACCACCCGGAGCTCAGCAGTTCAGCAGAGGTTAAATGAACCTCTGGGCCAGGGACAAACCGTGATTCCAACAGCTGATCACGGATGAACTGAGGAAAAGAGGGAAGAGCAAAGGCAAATCCTGAATTATAGGAGGGAATGCAGCCAAATCCAAGCCTTGGGATCCACAGGGAGCAGGGCTCAAGTTCACGGCACAGTGGGAATTGTGGCTGCTGGCTTTGGAGGGATTTATCCCACTAAAATCCTCCTCTGCAAACACCTTTTCCTGCCTGCCCACAGCCTTCTCTCCCTGAATATTCCCAGGAAATGCTCTCCATCAGCCATCCCACTGGATCCAGGCACTCGCTGTTCCCCCAGCAGATTCCCTTGGCTTCTCCCAAGCTGTTCCTGAGGCCCCTCCTGTAATTCCAGCACCCGCAGCCCTCAGGGATGGGCGCTGGGAGGACGAGGATCTCCAGGATAGAGGTGCCCGTCCATCCCAGCATTCCCACCCATCCATCCCGGCATTTCCACCCATCCATCCCGGCGTTCCCACCCGTCCATCCCGGCGTTCCCATCCGTCCATGCCAGCATTCCCAGGCGCTCCTGGCAGGAGCTGGGATCCCCTCCCGCGGATTTGCCAGCGGAAATCCACGGGAGCCAAATCGCAGCGAGCCGGGCGGGGCCGGAGCTGCCACCAGCCCGTCGGCGCGGCACGGGGGCTCCCAGCAGCCCGGCCAGGAATTCCCAGCTCATTAATAATTAGGGATGAGTAACGACCTCTGCATCCAGAGCCTCGCGAGGTCTCCGTGCCCAGCTGGGCCTTGGCTCCGGCGCAATTCCGGAGGAGAGGCCGTGCCAGCCGCCCCCATCCCTGTCCCCGCGCTGTCCCTGTGCCACCCTGAGGGAAGGGACGGGCAAATTCCAGGGCTGGAGGCACAGGGGGTTGGAATTCCTGGGGTTTATTCCCACAGGGAATACCCCGAGTGCGAAGGGACACACCAGGATCATCAAATCCGACTCCTCCTGCCCACGAGCAATCCCACATTTTCCTGGCAAATCCATCTTTGGAAAAGCAAAGTCTCCCTCAATCCCTGCTGGGAAGACGACGCTGGGATTTTCTCCCGGTTTTTTTTCCCCTCTTTCACTGATATCCTCCCTCTTTTTTCCAAAAATGGGTAAAATTTCTCTCCCCGTGCCAGACAATTTTTTTTCTGCTCAGCTCCTTTTGGAACTGGGGTTGTTTAGTGACACCATCCTGGAGATTGAATCCAGCTGTTCTCCAGCCACTCCATGGAATGTCAAGTGTGCCATGGGAAAAGAGCATCACCGAGGCTGAAAGAAGGAGCAGGATTTTCATTCCCATTCCGTGGGATGCCCAGTTTAAACCACACAGTAGAAAAATAAAAATAGAAATAGAAACAAAAATAAAAGTAAAAATAAAAATTTTTAAAAAATTTTTAAAAACCCCAAAAATAAAAATAAAAATTTTAAAAATAAAAATAAAAACAAAAATAAAAATAAAAATAAAAAATACAAATAAAGATAAAGTAAAAACAAAAACGAAATAAAAATAGCAGTGAAAAGAATTTGAAAAAAAAAAACAACCCAGTGACCACTGCTGAAGAAAAAAAATCCCTGACTCCAGCCCGTGCCAAGTGTATAAATTGCAGGAATTCTATTTTTCCAGTGGTTTGGAAGGAATAATTTCAAATAGAAATGATGTTTTTATTGGCCGGGGTTCTTCTTTCTTTTCTTAACCAACTGAAAGAATCTCGTGGGTGAATTTATTGTGCNGATTTTCATTCCCATTCCGTGGGATGCCCAGTTTAAACCACACAGTAGAAAAATAAAAATAGAAATAGAAACAAAAATAAAAGTAAAAATAAAAATTTTTAAAAAATTTTTAAAAACCCCAAAAATAAAAATAAAAATTTTAAAAATAAAAATAAAAACAAAAATAAAAACAAAAATAAAAATAAAAATAAAAAATACAAATAAAGATAAAGTAAAAACAAAAACGAAATAAAAATAGCAGTGAAAAGAATTTGAAAAAAAAAAACAACCCAGTGACCACTGCTGAAGAAAAAAAATCCCTGACTCCAGCCCGTGCCAAGTGTATAAATTGCAGGAATTCTATTTTTCCAGTGGTTTGGAAGGAATAATTTCAAATAGAAATGATGTTTTTATTGGCCGGGGTTCTTCTTTCTTTTCTTAACCAACTGAAAGAATCTCGTGGGTGAATTTATTGTGCCTGGAAGCAACGAGCTGATGGTGCTGGCTGGATCCCAGGGAAGAGCCCAGGGATCCCAGGGATAAATCTCCAGGCTGGTTCTCCCTGTTTCCCTGGATTTCACGCCAGGTTCATCTCTTCTGCTCCAGCTGTAAATTTGATCTGCTCCACATCCTCGTGGAAAATCCCACTGCCAAGAGCTGGGAATGGCATGGATGGTGCTGCCACTGCTGGGACGGGCTGGAATTCCAAGGAAATCCCTAAAAATCTTGGCTAAGCTTTCCCATGGAGGAAAGGCTAAAAATGGAACCACAAAAACCCACCAAAATCCAGGGATTTTCCCGTCCTTTCTCCACAGGTTCTGGAATGTTTCGGTCTGAAACAGCAAAATTCCCGAGGTTCCGAGAGGATGGGGTCGGTGTCTCCCAAAGAAGTGGGGGCTGTGATGATCTGCCCCCCAGGAATGGGGATATTTCTGGGAATAATTTCCAGGAATCCCAATCCTGGTGCTCAGGGCTCCTTTGGTGGTGTCAGCCCAGCCCAGCTGCTCCTCAGGCACCTCCACTCCAAACACGGATTGAGCCCGCTGGATTTCATCCCACACAATATTAATAAAAACCGGGATATTTTCTATCACCTGGCTGTTGGAAAAACGTGAAAATCCCATGGGAAGTGCAGTGAAAAAAGCTTGGAAGGCTCGTTTGGAGTCGGAGCTAAGGGAGACAAACACAAGAGCAAAATTCCACCTAAAGCTGGAGTTGTTTGGATCCCTGGAGCTCGGTGTAAATCCTTAAATTCCCCTGGCTGCTGCCCTCAGCCCAGCCGAATCCCAGCTTGAGATTCCCACTATTCCGTGGGAATAGTGAAGGGTTTTGTGGGTTTGAAGGAATTCAGAAGGAGCCTGATCCTCGTGCCAGCCTGGAGGGCTCCGAGCCCAGCCCGTGCCAGGGTCCCTCTGCTCCACCCCATCCCCGGAGCCCCAAATTCCAGAGGGAAACTTCCCTGGAGCTCCAAATCCCAGAGGGAAACTTGGTGTTGTGCTTTCCAAAACCCTGGCAACAAAACCTCGTTAGGAAAACAAAGCTCCAAAGGGTTCCACGGCCTCTTCCAGCCTCTCTTTTTCTCGGCCTTGTTTTTAACCGAGGACCTCACTGTGGAATTCACTGATTCGATTCCTTGTTTTCCAGCAAAAAATCCTGTGGAACTGGGAGTTGTGAGGGAAACTTCCGATGCTCCTGGGTGTAAACATCCATCTGTTCCCTCACATTTTCCTGTGAGGGCCTGGAATCAAACTCCTTCTGGGGGAGGTTGTTTGTCTGTCCCTGGATGTGCTGAATCCAGGCAGGACGTGGGGCTGGCTCGCTCCGAGTGCTTTCCAAAAGAACAGGAAATATCCCTTGGTTTTTTTTTTTCCCCTGGAAGGATCCCTGTGATTTCCATACAATGCTGCTGCATTCTGATGGGAGTGGATTTGGGTTAAAAACGGATGGAATTGCCGTGGAATGAGCACCTTGCAAAGGGTGGCTCAGCAGCTGGCACATTCCAGCAGGGAATTATTCCGACGTGGTGGCTCGGCTTTCAAATTGGATTTAGAAGCCAAGCAGCTGAAGCCACTTGAAAATGGATTTAGGAGCCACTTGAACTTCCTATCGAGGATGATCCCGATTTTGTTTCACGTGGAGCAGATCCTCCGTGGGGTTTTAGCAGCAAGGGAGGCTCCGGAGCTGCTAATCCCGAACAAAAAGTCATGGAAAGACCTTAAATCTCTGAGGAGGGAAAACAAATCCAGCAGGGCAAGGAGATCCCTCTTGGAAGTGACCTTTTCCCTTCCTTTGGAGGAACAGTGTTTACTTTACACCATGAGCAGGGTTGTTTTCCTTAGAAAAGTCACAAAAATGTTGGAAAACAGCTCCGAGGGTCAATTCCCTGCTCCCTTGCCCTTTGCTAACACCAATTATGATAATGACGAGCTCTAAACCATCATTAAAAATTAAAATTAATTAATTTCCTCTCATTAGCAGGGGAGCAGACTCCACAAAGCAGAGAGACAGGTGGGGTGGGTTATTCCCATGGTTTTCCAGTTTTCCCAGACTGAACTCAGAAATCCAGGTGGGGTGGGTTTATTCCCACGGTTTTCCAGTTTTCCCAGACTGAGCTCAGAAATCCAGGTGTGGGGGAGTTATTCCCATGGTTTTCCCAGACTGAGCTCAGAAATCCAGGTGTGGGGTGCGTTTATTCCCATGGTTTTCCAATTTTCCCAGACTGAGCTCAGATGTCCAGGTGGGGTGGGTTATTCCCATGGTTTCCCAGCCTGAGCTCAGGAATCCAGGTGTGGGGGGGTTGTTCCCATGGTTTCCCAGTTTTCCCAGCCTGAGCTCAGGAATCCAGGTGTGGGGGGGTTGTTCCCATGGTTTCCCAGTTTTCCCAGCCCGAGCTGTGCCCGGGGTGGTGTCACTTACTTGGGACCCTGTTGATGGCTCGGAGCGGCCGCAGGACGCGGACGGTGCGGATGGCTGAGAGGCTCACGTTGTGCCCATCCAGGGAATATTCCATCATCCTGCGAGGAAAACAGCAAAAGGCCGGATGGGGTTGGATGCTCAGGCTCGGCACGGGATCGGGGTCAGGAAAAGCTTCTCTGCCTGCAAGCCCAGGGGTGCAAATGCACCCGTTCCGTGCTTGCAGCTCCTCCTGTGGATGCAATTCCACGTCCCTGGAAGTGCCCAAGGCTGGATGGGGTTTAGAGCAACCCGGGAATGGTGGAAGTTGTTCCTGCTCACGGCAGGGGTGGAATGGGATGAGCTTTAAGGTCCCTTCCGACCCTTCCTGCTGGCACAGGGAACACTTTGGAAAGCAGGATTTTCCTTCCAGGATGTGAAGGAGCCTCCAAGGAAGCTGGAGAGGGAAACTCCGGCAGGAATCGTGGTGGAATGGGAAAGGGGGAACGGGTTCACACTGAAAGAGGGGAAATTTAGATTGGATACTGGGAAGGAATTCCTCCCTGGCAGGGTGGGGAGGCCCTGGCACAGGGTGCCCAGAGAAGCTGTGGCTGCCCCTGGATCCCTGGCAGTGCCCAAGGCCAGGCTGGATGGAGCTTGGAGCAGCCTGGGATGGCGGAAGGTGTCTCTGCCCATGGATGATCCTTAAGGTCCCTCCCAACCCAGCCCATTCCATGATTCCATGACTCTGCAGGACAAGGAGCTGCTCCTCAGCTTTCCTCTGCCCCGTGACCAAACCTGAACATCCAAACCAACGAACAATGCACAAATAATTCGCTTTCCATGTGATTATTAAGAATAAAGAACATTTTCTCCTCGATCCTTCCTCCCCACTCCCCCTAAACATTTCTGGAGTCAGTTTTCCTGCTCTTTTCCATCCATGGGTGGCAAACATGCGCAGAGCTGTTGTTTTAATGGGGTTACGGCCACTTAGCCTGGCTGGAATTACAATTTATGGCTTTCACTCCAGGGGAACACGTGGAAATACATCCCAAATCCCTCCTGTTCCAGGAACACAACATCCAAAGCATCCCTGCGAGGGAGCTGTTGGATCCCATGGAAAAAAGAGCTTTTGTTTTGGGTTTCCAAATAAATAAAGATATGGAAGGCCAGCAAAATTCCTGGTGCCAAAGCTGCCCCTGAGGATGAGCAGAGGGCTCAGCCCTTTCTGCCTCCGTGGGTTCCCCAGTGCTGGGTTTGGGGGGTCTCTGAGGAGCTGGGGATTTTCTGCTCATCCCTCATATCCAGTGTGGAAAAACACCCTCAGCACCTTGGTTACGGATGGCAGAATCCTGAGCCCGAGTTTTCCCTGCTCTTCCCCTACCGCTCCTCCCTTAAACGCCGCAGCGGCTTTATAGGAAAACATAATTAAGGAAAAAATAATTACTAATAAGGTGGTTTTTTTTTTTTGCTGTCCCTGAAGTTCCTTCCCGGGCTGGAACGGCACCCGAGTTCCAAGGAAGCTGCGCTCAGGAGAGCTCATGTTTTATTCAGAGCGCTAAAACCATTCCTAATTGTATTCCAGACAAATAACACGGAGCACAACAGAACCCCATTAGTGCAGGGAAGATGGCACAGCACTAATGGAAGGGGAAAAATGCCCCGACATATTCCAAGGATGTTTTAATTAACCCCAGGCTGGTCATTAGAAACGCAGGAATTCAGAAGTCAGGCACTAATTAAAGCTTTCCATCCCTTCCCGGGATGTGCAGAGCAGGTGGGAGAGCCTGGGGTTTCCAAAGCCGTTTATTTATTGGGGGGAAAAAAAAAAAAGTTTGAGCTTTGCCAAGTTTTTACTCCTCTTGGTTATTCCCCGTGGGGGAGAGGGAAGTGGTGTCAGAGCACCGGGATCTTCCTTGGAGCTGTTTATTAACACACCCTGCACAAACCAGGCAGCTGGGGGAGCAGGAATTGAGTTGTAAACCAAGAGGAGTTTGGAATTTGGGTGAACTCCCAGCCGGTTTTTCCCACTGGGATTTCAACGTTCTTAGTGGGATTTTTGGGCTGTGTTCTCCTTGTTTGCCCCGTCCCTGCCTCGCTCTGCTGGTGGCACGGGGCAGGAGTGGGGCTGAGCTCTGGGGGATTTTTTTTGGAGACAACAGCACTGGGACACTCTGGATCAGGTCAGGATTAAAGGATTGCTACAAACCCCCACAGCTCTGCCTGATATTCCCAACCCAACCCCAAACCCAGCGTGGTTTTGGGGTGAGGATTAAAAAATCAGATTTGGGAGATTCTGCCTCCCGAGGCGTTGTGAAAAGCAGCCAGGACAACGCACGGATCTGGCTCCCTGGGATTTTCCCGCTCTCAGGACAAAGGGATGAGGTGGTCACTGACCCTGCCATGACGATGAAGAAGTCCAGGCGATTCCAGGTGTCCCCAAGGTAGCACTTCTGCCCGAAGATGCCCAGGGCCACCATCTTGATGACCATTTCCACGGCAAAGAAGGCGAAAATGAAGTCGTCGAACGCCTGGAGAGCAGGAAAAGAGGATTTCAGTCAGTCCTGCCCTGCTCAGGGGGAGGGAGGGATCCGAGAGCTCCCGAAGGGGACATTCCGTGTTCCCCTCACCAAAGTGCCACCTCCCAGCTCCAAAATCAAACCTGCAGGGTGCTGGCACCCCCTGGCACAGCTCCTGGCTCATTCCAGGGCTTGGGAAGTGCCTCCAGCTTTTGTTCCTCCCCTGATAAGACACGAGGATATCACAGGGCTGGAGCTCCTCGGCTCTGGAGCCAGGCTGGGAGAGCTGGGAATGTTCACCTGGAGAAGGGAAGGCTCCAGGGAAACCTCAGAGCCCCTTCCAGAGCCTAAAGGGGCTCCAGGAGAGCTGGAGAGGGATTTGTCTTAATTAACCAACTTTTCCTTAATAAACTACACAGGAATTTTGCTCTGTAATTCCAGTTCGTTTAATTACTGGCACCCAAAGGCCTCCATAACGAAGTTCAGGCTTTTCCACCTCACGTTCCAGCCTCCAACCCCTCCTGCAGGCTGTGACAGGGGACGGATAACGGGGATTTTCCAGCCCTTTCCTGCCTAAAACCTGCCAGGAAATTTCCAAGGCCAGGTTGGACGGGGCTTGGAGCAACCTGGGCTAGGGAAGGTGTGGATGGGGATGGAACTGGATGAGCTTTAAGGTCCCTTCCAGCCAGTTTGGGATTCCATGGAGGATCCCAGAGCCCTTCCCAGCAGCAGCTCCGTGCGGGATCCGAAGGAGCCGAGCGCGTCGGCGAGCCGGGGTTGATGTCACGCGTTGGGAACGAGGGAAGTCGTTGCCAGCCTGTGGAATGCGTAGGGAGCCAAGGAGCTGCCCACACAGCAGGTGCCCCGGGATGTGCTTCCAAAGCCGCTCCGGCGGGCAGATGGCAGCCGGGGGATGCCAGGAGGGACGAGGGACAGGCCTGGTGTCCCCTGAGCTCGGGGTGGCCAGCGGGGCTGGGGGCTCTGGATCGGGGACAGTTCCCAAATCCACTTCTCCTGGAGAGCAGGGACAGGCTCATCCCACGCTTTTTCCTCATGGAAAAGGGAATGGAGTGGCAAAGGCAGTCCCTGGTGCCACATTGCACAGAGCAATCCCAGCAGGAGCTGGCTGGGATGGAACCGACGGAGCGTGAGGGAGGAATTCCCCCCCATGGCGTTGGCCATGGAATCCTGGAATGGTTTGGGTTGGAGGGACATTAAAGCTCTCCCAGTGCCACCCCTGCCGTGGGCAGGGACAGCTTCCACAGACCAGGGCGCTCCAAGCCCCGGCCAGCCTGGCCTGCGACACTTCCAGGGATGGGAGTCCGTGAGTTTTGTGGTGTCCAAGGAATCCAGTGGGATCTGGCTTCCCGCTTCCGAGCCCCCCCGCCCTTGTTAAGGATGGAGAGAAAGGATCTGGTTGGGACAGGCTCTAATCAGCCTTTAGGCCTCACCCAAAGCAGATCCCACACAGGCCAGGCTTTGCATACCTGACTGGAAAACCCGTCCCTGTGGGAAAGCTTTTCCTGGGGAAAAGGAACACGATGGGAGTCCCACCCGCTGCGTCCCACAAATCCCGGGGATGTGGGATCCTCACCTCCAGGATGGTGCAGCGCTCCGACTGGCATTCCACGTCCTCGCAGGGCTGGAACATGCCCAGGGTGACGCAGTTGAGCAGGATCACCAGCATGCTCACGTGCTCGAACCACGTGCCACCGGGTTAAGGACAGCACAGCTTCGGGAGGGGACACCCCAGGGAACGTCCCATGGACACATCCAAACCCTCCTCCCATCCCAGCCCCTCCTCCCGGGCTTTTTCCAGCTCCAAATCCTGAGTTTTAGCAGGGAATCACCTCAAGGGAGCAACACAAGGCACCACCTCCAGTTCCTCGCTCCAATCCATGAGCTGCTCTCCTTGTTTCCTTCTGGGAATGAAATTCTCTCATTCCAACCCCATTCCCGCACCTCAGGGTGGGGCAGATCCCACATCCTGATGGGAACGAGGTTCTGTTCTCTCATTCCAACCCCATTCCTGCATCTCGAGGAGGGACAGATCCCACATCCTGATGGATGAGGGGAAAACAGAGCCAAGCTGGTGGGACCAAGGATGGGAATGTTGGGATTCAGGATGCAGAGGGCATCCCAGGTGCCACGGGGTTAAGGACAGCACAGCTTTGGGAGAGGACACCTGAGGAAATGACCCATGGACACATCCAAACCCTCCTCCCATCCCAGCCCCTCCTCCCGGGCTTTTTCCAGCTCCAAATCCTGAGTTTTAGCAGGGAATCACCTCAAGGGAGCAACACAAGGCACCACCTCCAGAACGGTGCCCAGTTCCTCGCTCCAGTCCTGCTCTCCTTGTTTCCCTCTGGGAATGAGATTCTCTCATTCCAACCCCATTCCCGCACCTCAAGGAGGGACAGACCCCACATCCTGATGGGAACGAGGTTCTGTTCTCTCATTCCAACCCCATTCCTGCACCTCAAGGACTGACAGATCCCACATCCTGATGGATGAGGGGAAGACGGAGCCAAGCTGGTGGGACCAAGGATGGGAATGTTGGGATTCAGGATGCAGAGGGCACGAAAAAGAAGGAAAGGGCTCCCAGCTGGATGTCTCCAGTCTCCGAAATCCCCCCATATTCCTTACAGGATCCGCCAGTGCTCAATTAACCGATAATTAATTGATCTATGTAGGAATTTGCGTGGTGATTTGCATCAGCGCAAAATAGGCCCAAAGTTGCCGTTAGCTGCTGGCAGGACAATTAAAAATCCCACAAAAAGACGGGATAATTCCACAAATGGAGCAGGGAGGAGAGAACCGTTCCTAGGGGAAGGAACTGGAAACATCTGGATGTGAATAAACCTTCGTGCTTCCAAACCCACGCAGGGGGAGGCAGAGGGAAGCACAGATATCGAATTATTTCAGCAATTCCGCGTCGGGAACCCGGATAAAAAACCTTTCCATGTTTATTCCTTAGGAATATTTTATCTGGGATTTGATCAATTCAGGAGAAAATTTGTTGCAGCGGAAGATCAGGGCTCCAGTCTCAAACTGGTTTTGCACATTCTTATTTATCCAGATGAAAAAAGAAGAAAAATCAGTGGGGTCAAATCCTGCAGCTCCCTAAAATCTGATCCCAACCCAGTTCTTGTTTAATTGGAAATTAAATTTAATTTCATTTTAAAAAATTATTTAATGAAATAAAATTTAATTCAGAGCTGGGAACACTTTGGAGCCGGGAACCGATTTGGAAATCCACTTGTCTAAAACAGAAATAAATGTATGAAATCAGAGAAATAAATGAAATTATTTCTCTGAAATAAATGAATATTTAATAAATGAATATTTATTTCAGAGAAATAATTGTCTATAATATTAAATATATATAACTATTATCTATAATAAATGAAATTATTTCTCCTGCTTCACTCCCAGTCACCCCGGGAGTGAAGCAGGAGAAGCTCCTGATGGGATTTTTCCCCCACTGAAATTCCAGTGTTGGTTTAATTTCTCCCTCCCTTCCATGATTTCTTCCTGATTTTTGCCATCTTTAGGAGCTGTTTGGATGCTCTTCCCTCTCCCCTGACTGGAAGCCCAGGGATGATCCAGCCCCACAGAGCCAACACCCCAAATCAGACCCAAAAAACCCCAGTCACAGCCAGATCCCACTCCCAATATTTGCATGGAGTGACGGGATCCATGTGAAATTCCCTGTAAACAGGGCTCCTGTGCTATTCCCAAGCCTCCTGTGCCAGTCTCAGGGTGCCTGCGGTTGCATAAATTTCCTTTATTATATTTGCAGATCTTTTTCCCCTTTAAAGTCCCCAAAATCAGAGCCTGTGGATTTGGAACTGTTCAAAGGCTCTGCTCAGCTCCCTGGACCTTTGATCAGGTGCTCTGCTCATCCTATCTCCAAAAAATTCCTTTTTTTCCTGTCTTCCGACTGATCTAAAAGTGCTTTTTATGGCTAAACAATCACCAGCAGGAGAAGAATTGAAATCAATTCCTTAATTCCTTAAAACCAGACAGAGCCACCGCTGTGCCCATCCCTGGGACCCCAAAGCTGGAATTTGGGGGCTTTTTTTAAGATGGCAGAGGAGTTGTTTGGATTTTCCAAGAGAAAAAAGAAGGTTCTGCCACGGATTTGTGGTCATGGATGTTTGGAGGGGGAAGGAAAAGGGAAAAAGGGGGAAGGAAAAGGGGGAAGG
>VZTF01009086.1:750394-761494 GCA_013397755.1 Cnemophilus loriae | reverse complement strand
GGGGGAAGGAAAAGGGGGAAGGGAAAAGGGGGAAGGGAAAATGGGGAAGGAAAAGGGAAAAGGGAAAAGGGAAAAGGGAAAAGGGAAAAGGGAAAAGGGAAAAGGGAAAGGAAAACTTGTGCTGCCTTTGAAGAAAAGGCTGAAAAGGTGGAGGAAAATCCACAGTGGGAAGAGTTTTGCTTTGGATGGAGATTGGAGCACAGGAGGGAAGAAGTTCCTGCTCAGGGCTCGGATTCCCGGGGATGTTCCCGTCCTCCCTCAGCCCCTGCGGCCCAAATTCCCCCCCTGCACCTCCGGCTCCCTCGCAGGCACTCAGCTCCTGCCCTGTTTAGTGTCCCACGGGATTAATGCCGGGGAAATCCCTCACTGGAGAGCGGGATGGCTCCTAATGGGGCTGAGCTCCCTCCCGGCAGATCTTGACGGGAATTTCAGTTCCCTGCCCCTTCCTTACCCCTGGAACCCCAAAACCTGGGATTGAAGCCCTGATTTCCTGCTTTTCCAGAGCCTCCCAAAGCCATCCAGGCTCCAGCAGCCCCATGGAGACGCCCCAAAAAACATCCCCTGGGTGGGGGGGTGATGCTGCTCGGCAGGGTGGGATTAGGGAGCACATTCCCAGCATCCTTCCAGAGCCTGGAGCGGCTTGGAACATCCACCAGGGATGAAAAACCCAATTCTGGTAGGACGGGAAAACCCCCAGAGGAGAGGAAAAAAAGTGAGGAAAAGGTGAGAAAAGTCTTGGAGCAGCACAAAGAGCAAGGATGGGGCTGGAGACAGAATTCCCACGGAATTCCCAGGTTCCCACAGCGCTTTTCCAGCCGTTTTCCAGCCGGGAAGTCAGGGAAGGGGAGGGGTGGCACAAATTCCTTGCTGACACCGGGATCCTCCCGGCAAATCCCCCAAAACCGTGACTCCGCAAAGCCGGGAATATCGGCGGTTGCCACGGCAACGGCGGCTCGGGAAGCGCGGCCAAATTCCCGAACTCCTCCTTGGAAAGGGAAACATCCAAAGGGGGATCCCCAGAGGGGCTGGACGCAGCGAGGATCGCAAAGGGTTCGCTTGATATTTCTCCCTCTGGCAGAAATTCCAGGGAAAAATCATCTCAGGAACCTCTGGGCCAAGCTGGAATTCCCAGATTCCCTGTGGGAAGGAGCTGCAGAGCCCAGGGGCTGCTCCCGGTTGCTTTGAGGGATCGACAGGCGGCTCTTAGGCTGAAATTTAGTCCCGAGTTTAAAAGCGGCACCACAAAAGCCAGGCTCTGCCCCCAGGTGCTGGCCCCACCCGGTGCCAGCTCCATTCCCGGCGCTCCTGATTCTCCCAGGAGAAGCTCTCCTGATTCTCCCTGCCTGTTTTATGTGGGATTTATGGAATCGCCTCCCGGCGCAGAGCAGGGATGGAGGATGCCGGGTTTTGGTGGCCTGCAGGTGCCTCGGTCCGGCTTTTCCCGCGGATCCGTGCTGGCCCAGCTCAGCCGGCCGGGCCTTGGCTCGGCTCGGAAAGAGAGGTGGGAAATCCAGGATGTGTTGGAGCAGATTCCCACGTTTTAGGCAGGAAAAACCATTGGAGAGTTCCTGTTTCTGGGAGAGTTTCACGGCATAAGATAGGCTGGGTTGGAAGGGAATTTTTAAAGCTCATCCAGTTCCAGCTTTAGACACCTTCCACTACCCCAGGCTGCTCCAAGCCCTGGCCTTGGACACTTGCAGGGATCCACTTCCAGCTTCTCTGGGAATCTGTGCCGGGGCCTCCCCACCCTCCTTGTTCAACCCTTCCACATCCCTGCAGTGCTGAGGAGATTTCCTTGTCTGGAGAGCAAAATCAGTTTTTAAAATTTCAAATTTCTCTTTAATTGAAAAATGGGAGAAAAATTCCCTGCCTGGCTTGGTTGGAAGCTCCATCCTCAAATCTCTTTATAAATTCCCTCAGTTCAGGCCAGGCCTCATCCCTGATTTTTCCCTTTGCACCAGTCACTTCCCAGCTCCAAAGAAAACAGTGGAACCTCCCGGGATGTGGGCACGGCTCGGGCTCACCCATCCCGGAATTCAGGCAGTTCCTTCCCCATTTTCAGGGAGATCTTTTCCACCATCCATCCCCCGAATCCTGCAAATATTCCTGCAAATATTCCCAGCAAAAAAATGCTGGGATGGCATCATCACTGGGACAAATCCACGGCTTTCATCCTGAGCCTGGGAATGCTCAAATTCCCAGGTGCTCCAGAGGGAGCAGCTCCATTTAAAAATTCCCTAATTCTCATTCCATGTGGGAGAGAGGCTGGAGCCACAAGCCTGACACCCAGGAACGGAACAGAAGCAAGATCATGGCACTGCTTTCCCATTTTCCCATAATGTTATTATTTTTAAGCCATTTAGGGGATTTTGGAGATTTAACCCGTTATTTTCCAATGCCAAATCCACTGGGATTTGGCAGCTTCCTGGTTATTATGGATCTCCACCATCCAGCCCTCGAATCCTACAAATATTCCTGCAATAAAAACAGCAAAAATTGCTGGGGTGGCACAAATCCACGGCTTTCATCCCAGGCCTTGGAATGCTCAAATTCCCAGGTTCTCCAGAGGGAGCAGCTCCACTGAAAAAATTCCCTAATTCTCATTCCATGTGGCAGAGAGGCTGGAGCCACAAGCCTGACACCCAGGAACAGCAGCAAGGCGAGATCATGGCACTATTTCCCCATAATCTTACTATTTTTAAGCCACTCAGGGGATTTTGGAGACTTAACCCATGATTTGAACCCCCGGGATTTGGCGGGATCCTGGTTATTATGGATCTATCCCGAGGCTGAGGAAAAAGCCGGAGCTGCAAATCCCAGTTCTGGTTCCAAGGAAAAACCAAATGTTTACAGGAGGAGCAGCCAGGGGGAGTTTTGGTTTGGGTGGTTTGAGGTGTGAGGAATGCACTGAGCACACACACATACAGAGATCCTGGGAATTCCACAGAATTCCAGGGATTTCTGCTCCTCCGAGAGCGGCGGGATTGGGTGGGGAATTTGGGGAGGGAAAAGGGGAAGGGAAAAGGGAAACGGGAAAGGGAAAGGGAAAGGGAAAGGGAAAGGGAAANTGGGAAAAGGGAGGAAAAGGGGGGAAAAGGGGGGAATTTCCTTTCCTTAGGAATTGGAAAACAAAAGGAGGCAGCTGCACTTGAGGAGAATTTCCCTCCCCAGCAGCACCGCAAGGAAAGGGAAGAGGGGAAAATGGGGAAAAGGGGAGAAGGAGGAGAAGGGGAAGAAGGGGAAAAGAGGAAAAGGGGAAAAGGGGAAAAGGGGAACCACTGCCATGTCCCGCTGACCCCACGGCACCGCCACCACATCTCCGTGCCGTCCCCCATTCCATGGAAGGGTCTGGCACTGTTCGGGAAGGGGCGGCGGGAAAGGAGGAGCTGGCAGCATTCCCAGCTCCGGCCTGGGGGTGGACCCAAAGCAGCCCCACATTCCTGCCTCACTGCCCACAACATCTGCTCCAGCCACGCGCTGAGCTGGAGGAGACAAATCCCTCCCAAAGCCGGATCCAGACAGGGAATGCCCTTTTCACCCCGGGAATGACGCTCCGAGCTTCCACGGGAACTCTCGGCTCATGCTGGGCCGGGGGAGTGGAATCAGCTCCGGGCCCTGCCACGCTCCAGGTGCTCTTTTCCCAGCTTTTCCCCGGCTCTGGGATGTGCAGAGCCTCAGTGCAGCTTTTCCAGCCACATCCCTGGCCCTGGAGCGGAGCCCTCGGTGCTCCCGGTGCATCCCGAGCTGGGCCGGGCCTGGGAACGAGTGTGGCTACAAGAGGTCACAAGGGGCAAAGGAAAATGGGATTTTGGAGCCTTCCCACTTTCTGTTCCTTGCCTGAGCATCCTGGGCACCCACAGGACACATCTGGATCTCGGGGCGGCTGTGCAGGGCCAGGGGTTGGATCCTTGGGGATCCCTTCCAACCCAGGAGATTCCAGGATTCTGTGAACACCGAGGTTGAGGAATTTTCCATCCACAACACTCCTGTGATCCTACAACCCTGGAAGTCCCCATGGGCTGCCCCCTCTACACTCCCTTTTCCCAGGACAGGTCCTGGGATTTTTTTTTTTTTTTTTTTCATTTTGATTTGAATTCAGCTGGGGAAACTTCAGTGCCATTCCCAAAGAGCCGAGCGCTTTGCAGCCGGAATCTCGGGATGGATTTGCCTGTGGAGCAGCATCCATCCCTGCCAGGTACCACCTATCCCAATCCTGCAATTCCATGGACTGATCTCTCTGTTCAAAGAGAGCATCACCGGGAGACAAAAGAGGGTTTGGGCTCGGTTTAGTTTTTTTCCTGACTGCAATAGTGACAAAAAGAGGGAAAAATAAACTCAGATCCCCAGTCAAACCCTTCACGCTCCACTTGGGATCCCTGGCATGTTCTCCTGAGGAACTGAGGCAATTATTTTTTCAGGATAATTGAAGCAGCTTTGATTCCAGGGGCAGTTCGGGCTGACATTTAAATGAGCTCAGAGTTAAGCTGAGCTTTATTCTCAGCTGTGATTTTTGACTTTGCAGTGCAAGAATTCCCCAAATTCCCGGGAGCTCAGGAAGGACCTCAAGGCCAGGGTGACCCAGGAGCTGCTCTGGGATTGGGAAGGGGATGGAGAGGCCACGCAGGGTCCCTGTGCCACATTCTGGGGACAGAGGTGACACCTGGGATCATCCCAGTTTGGGCTTTTCGCCCTCCCCAAACCCTTCATTTTATGCTGAGGGGTTGAATTTCCCCTGGTAAATCCAGGCTGGATGGAAGCCTCGTTTTTTCTGCTCCGTTTTCCCATCCTGGATTAGCTGGTGACTGGAAAGGACTGGACACATCCCACTGCAGCTCGGGGGAATCCCAGGGATCCTGAACCCAAATCCTTGGCCCCAAAAGGGACCAGAACCTGCAGCACTGGGCCTGGGGTGCCCCGAGCGTGGGGTCCCACAAATCTCTCACCAGAAACACCAGGACAAAAGGAATTTCTAAGGAGCTGCTGGAGCTGAACCACCTGGAATGCCTGCCTGGGGGCTTGTTCCTGGTTAAAAAAAGCCACCCCTGCTCCTGTGGAGGTTTGCATTCCTGGATAAATATTTCTCAGTGATTCCCAGGTTCTCCTGGGATGAACTGGGGACGGCTGAATCCACCCAGGAGCTGTGCCACATCCCCGAGCTGCAGCAGCGCAATCCCAACACAAACACATTCCCACACATCCCGGAGATGTTCTCCGGGGCTTTTCCATCCCGGGAACCACGAGGCTGCTGCAGGATCCCACACAGGCTCCTGATCTTCCATTCTCTGCGTGAGTAACGAACCTCACCCCGAACGCTCTTTCATCTTCTCCCTGGGCTCTCCTCCCTCTGGATTTATTCCTTTTTATCCCAGCTCTGCCGGGATGACAAACCCGGCCCCGACTGCCAAAGGAAATGAGGCACAGCCGGATGCAGCGCGGCCGAGAGAATGGTGGATCCCACATCCCAAAAATAGGGAATTGGTCCTGGATCTCCTCCCAGGAGCTGCTCCACAGGGAGTGGATACAGGAATTTGGGGATAAATCCCCAGTGGCAGCTGTGAATCCCTGGATTCCTTGCTGGAGCTGTGGCAGGTTCCAAGTTCATGAAGGAAAAATTAATCCTGAAACTGAGGACTGGGATGGTTTTATCCCAAACCTCTGGAGTTTGTGGGATGTGGAGCATCCAACCAGGAGCTGCTCCAGAGGGAGTGGATACAGGAACTTGGGGATGAATCCACAGTGGCAGCTGTGAATCCCTGGATTCTCTGGTGGAGCTGAATCTTTGGCAGGTTCCAAGGGGATGAAGGAAAAATTAACCCGGAGAAATTGAGGATTGGGATGGTTTTATCCCAAACCTCTGGAGTTTGTGGGATATGGAGCATCCAACCAGGACAGGAATTTGGGGATATATCCACAGTGGCAGCTGTGAATCCCTGGATTCTCTGGTGGAGCTGAATCTTTGGCAGGTTCCAAGGGGATGAAGGAAAAATTAACCCGGAGAAATTGAGGATTGGGATGGTTTTATCCCAAACCTCTGGAGGTTTAGGGATATGGAGCATCCAAGCAGGATCCTCCAGTCCAGCTGTGCATGGATCACACCTGGGTTTAACTCCATCACCAGGAGAAGTCCATGGATTCTCCATCCCTCTGCTCCACAGCCTGAAAATGTTCCACCCGCAGCCCTTTGGCTCCCTGGATCTCTCCAAACCCCATGGAAAACACCCCCCTGGGAATGCAGTGCCTCTCTCCCGGGAGCCTCCTCATGCAGAGCCCTCCTGGAATTCTCTCCCACCCAGCCAGGGATTGGAATCCCACCTCCCAGTGGGATGCCCAGCAGCTCTGGGATCAGGATATTGCAGTGGGAAGAGGGAAAACTCCCTGGAAGTGACTTTTGCAGCCATCCGTGACTCCGGAGCCATCCTGGGCGGCCACACCGGGCTCTGGAAACCAGGAAAAGCTCCCACCAGCCTGGATTTTTCCCTGTGCTATCTCTTCCTTCAGCCTCCAACTGGAATATGCCCAAAATAAATCCAAAAACTACCTCGAGGTGCAGCTGGCAGAAAGGAAGGAGCGCCGGCCATCCCTTCGGAGCCGAGGGAAAGGAGCCAAATCCCAGCGGATTTTCAGGCCACACAAGGCTCAGATGTGGAGTTTCTAACCCAGACTTCCAGGTTGGCAGCTGGAAAGCAGCTCTGGAAAAAGCCACCTGGAAAAGAGGGGCTGATCCTGTCTCCCACTGCGCAGGGTGGCTCTGAGCAGGACAGAGAGCCCATCCTGAGGGGGGGAATCTGGGATAAAGACGCTGCTGGAGCTGGGATTTCCTTCCCAGCTTTCCTGCACCACAATTCCCAAATATCAGTGTCCATCACTCATCACTCCATAAATCACCCGAGTTCCCACCGAGGCTCCTTTTTTCCCAGCTAAAATCCATCATCCCAGCAGCTCCTCCGCAGTGAGCACCAGCAAGGCCCAGGGGCTGCTCCCTGAGCCAGCCCCATCCATTCCCACTCGGGGCTGACACGTGGGGTTCTCCAGGTCCTCCCCAAAAAGCCTGGAATGGATCCTCGAACGCTTAATTCCAAGGGCCGCTGTCACAGAGCCGAGCTCCAAGAGGATTTGTAAACAAACCGACCAAAGAAAAGCCTCCCGAAGCTCGGCATTCATGGAAAAGTTATGGAGCTGCTTTTTCCTCCCTTTTTCTTTTCACACAGCAATAAAAGAAAGCTCCTGGAAAACTCCCCCGGCGGCGTTTGCAACCCAAACAGGAAAGGTTGTGGAGCAAGGAGTGGGAGCTGCAAGGAGGTGACAAAATCCCTTTTTCCCACCCCCTTCCCAAGCTCAGATCCCTCAGAACCAGCAGGATTCCCTGGCAGGAGGTTCCTGTCCCTCGCGGTGCTGCCACAAAGGGCACAGGAGGAGCAGAGCACGGGATGGGCAAAGGAATGGGGAGCTGGAGCCAGGAGGAATTCGGGAGTAGCTTCTCCCTCTCCCTCCTGCCGCTAATTAAGGCCCTGCTCGTTAGCAGCGGGCGCAGGGAGCTGCAGCTGGCACAGAGGGCAGTGCCAGGGCCGGGGGTGTTTCCTTAGGGAGGGGTCACGGCAGGCCTGGCGTCTCAAATTGGGGGGGAAAAAACCCCAAAACGTCATTAATAAATAATTATCAAATTCCAGGGATGTTTGCCCTGGAGAGCAGCAGGTCCCAGCCAGGCCTGGATGAGCCAGGCTTTAAACTGGGATGGGAATCCTGTGGATTTGTCCCATATTCCAGTGGTTTTTCTGCAGGGAACAGATTTTTGCTCCGAGCACTGATGGATATTTTAACGTTGAGCTGCAACCCTGAGTGATGGCATTTAGGGTTTAGTCCTGGCTCAAGCACATCTGGAAACCCGACCCGAGCTGGCCCAAATCCAGCAGAGCACTTAAACCAACCTTTTCCTGCAGATTTCACCCAGGTTTAGAGCGGGCAGGGCTGGAAGTGGAAGGCTGGGATGGAGCAACAGGAGGGGAGGATGTGGTGGGGCAGGAGAGGAATTCCCAGGAGGCAGGGAAGGACGGGAACTGGTGGCCCACCAAAGATGAACCTGAATTTCTCAGTCCTGCCAGGGCACTTTTTGTTATCTCCATTTCCTCCCTCTCTAAAACACTGCTGGGGGGTGATTCCAAGAGGGAATCACTCCAAGCTTTCAGCTGGAATTGGGCAACTCTGTGTGCAGGAAGAACAACCCAAATCAGGGATTTTTTCCCACTCAGTCACAGAGCGAAGCTAAACCAAGGCTTGGAATCAAAGCTGAAGGAATCCCAGGGCTCCCAGAGCTCCAGGCCGAGCACAGCCAGCAATAAACACGAGCTCAAATCAGCAATTCCCACCTCAGGCTGAGCCTGCTGGAGCTGCCTGTGCCAAACTCCTTCTCTTCAGATATGAACCCCAACATAAGTCAGGTGGAAATTCATTTCCAAGCACAGCCAGGCTGGGAAAAATCCGAGCAGACACCGGGACGGAGCCGCCCGGGCAATCCTTGGAATCCTTTGTGCCGCTCCTCTGGCAGGACGCGTCTCATGGATTTAATCCCAACATATCCCACGTTCCAGTCATTAATAAATCCAGGGAATACCTCACCCCGCTTCTCTGGGTTAATTCTGAGAGGTTTGAACTCCAAGGTTTGGAGCTCGTGGCAGAGGCGGTGCCTGAGTTTTCCACCTGGGAATTCCCACCTGACCTCCAGCCCTGAGTGCTGCATCTGAGCTGCCCCAGGAGCTCTCCCCAGCCTGGATTCTCCCAAAATCCAGGAGTTCCCACCTGACCTCCAGCCCTGAGTGCTGCATCTGAGCTGCCCCAGGAGCTCTCCCCAGCCTGGATTCTCCCAAAATCGAGGCCATTGGGAAGTGCAGACCCCAGCACACCTCAGGTTCTTTGGAACTTTTCCATGTGTGGCTCCTCCGGGATTTTCCTGGAGCTCCAGCCTGGATAAGGCGGAGCTGCAGAGCTCTGCCCCTGCTTAAAGCCCTGAAGGGCCCAAAACTCATTTAGCAGCGTTAATTGCAGCGTTAATTAACGTAGCTCCTGCCCTCACGGGGGTTTTGAGGTCATTGCTGTCTCCACAGACTCCGGGTCGGATATTCCAGGCTGGCTCTGGATCCAGGAGAAGTCTCTGGAGGTGTGGGATGGAACAAGGCAATCCCTGGCTCTCCCAGCTGGCATCCAGCACCGAATCCAACCCATCCCCAGGAGATTCCTGTGTCCTTCTCCACGCCCTGAACGAGGTGGGAACGGCCACAGCCTCCTCCTGTTGCGGTTTGAGCAGCAGGACCAGACTTTTCCATGTTTCCCGTTGCAAATTCCAGCTTGGAGAGCAGGACCTCCCCATCTCCTGCACATCTCGAGGCCTGCAATCCCCAGCCTGGTCGTGGCCAGCTCGGAGAATCCCAGGATGGTTTGGGTTGGAAAAGCTCCTCCAGTGCCACCCCCCGCCTTGGGCAGGGACGACTTCCACGATCCCAGGTTTCTCTGAGCCCACCCAGGCCTTGGATTGATCAGTTCGAACTCTTCCGTTCTCCTCCACACCCGAGGGATCCACAAACCCATTTCCCACCGTGAATCCATCAGAAAATTCCCTGACCTCCAGCAAAACCCAAACCCTACAATAAGAGCATCACCACCACCACCAAGAAAATCGGAATTCTTCCCGAAAAATTCCTCAGATCCAGCTGCAAGCAGCAAAAACCCCTCAGCGCTTCATGGGAATTTCCCACTGCTTTCCCCAGCCGTGAGTTAGATCCCCAAAATCCACATTTTTCCACCCAAAATGCTTCAGTGTCTGCAGCACCAAGCTTGGCATGACCCAATCCCCGCATCCCTCGATCCCTGCCGTGACCTGATGCTTCCCAGCTGGAATTTTCCGGATTGTCCCTCTCTGACTGTGCCAAGCAACTTCCCCGGCGAGGAAAATATTTTGCTGTCTCCACACTGAGTAAAAATAACCCTCAATTCCCTTCTCAATTAGCTGAGGGCTGGAATGTGCAGCTAATTGGGCCTTGCTTGCCTCAAACGATCTCTGGGAAGCAGCTCAGTCCCATGGAAGCACCGGGAAGCACAGCCAGGATGGGATAATGGGGAAGCTCATCCCGGAGGGGCTGCTCGGGGAAAGGAAAAGGGGATTTGGGGAGAAAAATGGGGAAAAAAAGGTGGCAAAGGCTGCAAATTCCTTGGATGCTGCAGCTTTAAGGCATGTGGAGGAATTGATTGAATTTGGAAGGAAAAAAAAGCCAGTAAGAAAATTTCCAGGGGGGCTGCACAGGGAAGGGGAAAAGGATTTTGTGGAAAAATGGGAAATAAAAAGGTGGTAAAGGCTGGAAATTCCTTGGATGCTGCAGCTCTAAGGCACGTGGAGGAATAGATTGAATTTGGAAGCAAAAAAAATCCAAGGAGAAAAAACATTTCTAGGCAGGCCGCACAGGGAAGGAAAAAGGATTTTGGGGAAAAATGAGAAATAAAAAGGTGGTAAAGGCTGGAAATTCCTTGGATGCTGCAGCTCTAAGGCACATGGAGGAACACAACTGAATTTGGAAGGAAAAAAAATCCAAGGAGAAAAAAGAACATTTCTAGAGGGGCTGCACAGAGAGGGGAAAAATGGGTTTGGGGGGAAAAACGGGAAAGAAGAAGATGGTAAAGGCTGGAAATTCCTTGGATGCTGCAGCTCTAAGGCACGTGGAGGAATAGACTGAATTTGGAAGGAAAAAAAAGCCAGGAAGAAAAAAGAACATTTCAAGAGGGGCTGCACAGGGAAGGGAAAAAGGATTTTGGGGAAAAATGGGAAATAAAAAGGTGGCAAAGGCTGGAAATTCCTTGGATGCTGCAGCTCTAAGGCACGTGGAGGAACAGATTAAACTTCGAAGGGAAAAAAAAAAAACCCAGGAAAAAAAAGAAACATTTCCTTGTGGATTAGAACCCATTAATCACCACGGATCGAAAGCTGGGAATCAGTCTTTGGTTCCCCGAGAAACCCTTGGAAAACACCGCTGGGGCCGGTGGCAGCGGGCACCAGGGAGTCACTCGGTGCCCCCTGCGCGGCTCGGTGCCGGCTCGGGGGGGGGCCCCCGCGCCACC
>VZTF01009086.1:731483-750375 GCA_013397755.1 Cnemophilus loriae | reverse complement strand
TGCCGGCTCGGGAGGTGCCACCCGCGCTGCCCCGCGGGCACCCGCCAGCAGCGCCGGCTCTTCCTTCCCTGCCTGTCAGCGCCTCTTTTCTCTGCGGCTGATGAATAATGGGAATAAAAACCAGGGAAAAAAGCAGCGTGACAGTCAATTAGCGCCCGGGATGAACCAACCCCGGAGCGGCTCCGGGCGCCGCTGGACGCTCCCGTTCAGCAGATCCGTCCCTCCGGACGCGCAAGCAGGGAAACAAAGGAGCTGCTGACTGATTTCCCCGTTTTCCTACGGAATCGCAGCTTCCCAAATGTTCGTGAGCGCAGCTGGATTCGTAGGGAAGCCCGGATGATGGAATGGCAGCGTGGATCTCCTCAGTGGAGGTGGTGGGTGGTGGGGGAGGAGCTGCTCCGAGGGCCAGGAAATGGGACAACACCTTGGGATGAACCCAAAAATGAGGAATTTTGGCAGAGCAGCGCTTGGGCCTGGTGGTTGTGGTGATCCTGAAATCCTAAGGCATCAGAGGTTTGTTGGAATGGGATTTTATGGGATACTGGGAGAAATTTGCCTGGAGAAGCTGTGGCTGCTCCATCCCTGGAATGTCCAAGGCCAGGCTGGAGCAGCCTGGGACCGTGGGAGGTGTCCCTGCCCTGGCAGGGGTGGCACTGGATGATTTTTAAGGTCCTTCCCAACCCAAACCATTCTGAGATTCTCTGAAAGCCCCGAAATCCCCCGATAATAAATCAGACAAAAGCCCAGACTCCAAAACCCTCCCTGCACTGGATTTTTGGGATTTCTCTTACCCAGCTGAGGCTCAGCCATGTCCCAAGTGGGAATTCCTGCTTCCCTGTTTCCAGCCCCGCTCCTGGATGGATGAGGGTGGCAAATGTTCCCATTTGGGGTTTTCCATCCTGGCACAATCCCACCCTGCTGAGCGAGAGCCACTCCCCGGCATCAGCACGGCAAAAACATTCCCAACTTCCTGAGGCACCGGAGAGCTGGGAAGGGATTCCCGGAGATGCTGAGAGAGGAGCATCCCTCTCCTCCCCATCAATCCAGGGAGGCAGAGCTGCCTCCAGATCCCCATTAGCCCTCCAAATCTCCATTATCCCGTGCAAATTCCTGTTCCAGCTCCATCAAAGCGTGGGGAGAGGGAGGAAATGAGGATTTGATGGAATTGCATTTGCGGCAGAGCCCGGCCAGCGAGGGCAGGTGCAGATACGGATCCACCTCCACCTCCTGTGCCCCGCTGGAGCCCAGCACTACCCACACATCTCCCTTCTCCACCTTTTCCGAGGATGGTTTGTTCAGGGGAGCTCGGGAGATGCCAATTCAACCTAAACACTGCCTGTGCTTCCAGAAATCCCGGAGAGGGAAGGACAAACTGCTCCCGTCCTGGATGGTGGCCCTGGAGATCAGCTCGGGCCGTTGTCCCCACCAGGGTGGAGCTGCTTGAATTAAAACCTGTGAAGGAGGTGCTGGAAAAATGTGGCTGCACCACGCAAAGGGAATTTTGGCTCCGAGTTTTCCCCCAGGGATTTTTTGCCCTGCCCGTGCCTGAAAATTCCAAAAGCAGCTCAAGTTCTTAGTAAACCTCAAGTCCAGTTTAGGACGAGCCTAAACCACCAAATCAGAGAATTCTCAATATGGGGCCAAACCCTGAGCTTTGCCCCCTGAGGCTGGGAGCCCTCCACAGCTCCCATCGATTCTTTGGGAATATTAATATTAACATTAATAATTAACCAAGTCCCACTGCCTTATCTCTCCTCATCCCCTTCAGCACCACGTCCTCGTCTGGCAGATCCGAAATGGGCTGTGAGTGACAGAAAATGGGGACATTTGGGGACAATGCTGGAATAAAGAGATAAAAGCGTCCCACTCCTTCCTTTCTCCAGCTCCCGCTTTATTCCGTTCTCCCATTTCTTCTGTTCTCCCATTTATCTGTTCTCCCATTTCTTCTGTTCCCACATTTATTCTGTTTTCACGTCTCCTCGCAGCTGTTTTGCCACGACAAAGCTGCATCTTCCCCAAAACACAGCAACACGAGGCCCCTTTGAATCGGGACTGAACAGCCCTTTCAAAGCTTAAAAATCAAGGAAAAATCAAGGAAAAAGCCGAGTTTTTTTCCCTCACAAGTGGTCCCAGAATATTAAATCTCAGATGGAGGCCACGGTGGAGAGGGAATATTTTGACATTGGGGAAAGTTTTGCTGAAGGAGACGTGGCTTCTGTGGGGTGGCCAGGGAAGAGCTGAAGAAATAATTTGAAAGAATAAAGCCAGCCTTAAACTAAATCACCCCAGGGTAAATCAGGCAGATCAGGGGGCTGCTGTGCCTGAGGGAAATGAGGAATTCCGAGCCCGTTCTCCCTCTTTCCAGGCTCCAGAAAACACGGAGCACACCCTGGTTCCAAAAAAATCCATCCCTGGAAGCGTCCCCGGCCAGGCTGGAGCGCCCTGGGATGGTGGAAGGTGTTTCTGCCGTGGCAGGGGGGGAATGAGATGATTTTTAAGGTCCCTTCCAAACCATTCATGGAAAAACTTCCAGTTTCTCCAAAACTGGTTGCAAAAAACTCAAAGAAACCCCATAAAATCTCTCAGATGGGGATGGGACATGAAGGAAACCACAGAGAAACCCCCCGAACCCACAGGTTCGGGTGCAGCAATCCCATCAGAGCACTCCTGATTTCCAGAATTAAAGTGGGATTGCCCCATCGTGGTGAGAGGAAAGCCTGGTGCCCTCAGAAGGAATCCCAGGAATATCTGCAAGGAGCTCGTGCCTACGGAGCCGTTCTAAAAATCCTGGGAGTGTTCTGACACCGGGCGGTGCCGGAATTGCCCCCGGCCCAGGGAAGCAGATGCTTCACTGGGAATCAGTGCCAGGGCCACCCTCATCCTATAAAAATACGGATTTGAAATAATTCCTCCTTTTCCCAACTCCTCGGAGATGCCTTTGTGAGTGGCCAGCAGAGTGACCAAGCTGCCAGCGCTGAAGTCACCGGTAAATTAATTATCCCTGTTTCAGGAAGAGGGAATCCAATGGAATCAAGATTCCCCTCAGGATTGCCATGGAAGTGCCACTCCCTTGCCCAAAGGGCAGCAGCACCCAGGGAGGCAGAGGTGGCTCCGCTTCCATCCCACCCCGATCCCATCCCAGCAGCCCCGACAGCTCCCGGGGACACCCCGGACACGCAGGAGCTGCTCTGGAATTACAGACATTCCACAAAAATTCCCTTCAGTCTTGGGAGCTGGTGGCAGCTGCGACAACACTGGGACACATTTGGATGGGAGTCGTGTCTCCCTTCCCAAACTGCCTGGGAACTTTGGGAATGCGGAGCCCTGATCCCAATCCTTGGATATCCCCCCCCTCTCATTCAATCCCCTTTTTTTTTTTTTTTTTTTTTTTTTTTGAGGGATTGGCAGGATTGGGGAAAAAAAAGACCTGGAAAATGCCACGTTTTTAGATCCATGAGGAATTTGGATTTGCAGAGCTTTGGGAATGCACCAGAGCAATGTGTGAATTTATGGAGCAGCCCCAAACCCAATCCCGGGATTACCTCCCACCAGTGGGGAATTCCATCTTGGGGCTTTCCTTGCCTGGGAATTGCGACTTATTGGGAGCTCTGTTACAAGGAGTGGCAATTAAAGAACCCATTTTTCCCCAAGAACTTCCTCTCCCTGCCGAATTCCCAGGATTCTGGCACACGCCTGTGGCTCAGCACCTCGGAGCTGCCGCTGGGTTTATCCCACAGCACCCTCTGGAAAGCTCCTTTCCCGGATTATCCGCCGGTTAAGCACAAAGGAATTGGGACATAACGAGGTTGAGTGATTGGCACAAGATCACACAGGGAGCTAATTATTCCTGGGGGATCCAGCGTTTTCCAGAGGGGAGCAAGTGCAGGAGGGATGCAATGCCAGGGGGATGAAATTCCAGGGGGATGCAATTCCAAGAATTTGGCATTTGGTGATGGACAAATCCACAGCCATGACAATCCAGGTGACCCCACCCCACCTTCCTGCACATCCATCCACAAGAAGCTCCAAGCAAGGAAATCCTGGGATGTGGAGAGCACCACAAACAGGGAATAGATCCAGAGATGAGGCGAAACTGATGGGAAAAGGCTCAGCTTTTCCACCCTGGAATTCCGGAGCACCTGGACTCCGGGGAGAACAGGGGGATGAACTCAGGACTGCCCAACCCAACCAGCAAATTCCTCCTTTTGTGGCCCGGCAGCCTCGCTCCGGGCTAAATCCAATATTCTTTGGGAAGCGGAATTGCCGGGTGTCGTCACAGCCTGCCCTGATTTAATCACGTTAAAAGCCACGGAGACGGAATTATTCGGGATTAGGGATGAATGAGGCTTTTAAAGCCCGGCTCCAACCCTCCCGATCTGCTTACACAAAAAAAAGCCTTCCAATCAGGAAAAGTCCAATTGCTGCTCCCAAATGCACCTTAAACCAATCCCACTTCCAAATGCAGAACTGTTGGGAACACGGGAAGGCTGGAGGAGGAGAGGACTCTGCCCAACCCAGAGCATTCCTAATCCTAGGACACAGAGCAGGTAATTTAGGTCAAGGCTTAAGACATTAAACCATTGCTCCAAAGCTTGGGATTTAACGAGCTTTGGGACTTAGCGAGCGAGGGATAAGCAGCAGAAGTTTAAATACTTCCAGGGATATTCCTCTTCCATGGAAAGCTACACCCTGGGAAGTCTGGTAAAATGGAATCCTTCACCCCTTTTTGGGGATGTTCCGTGGGAAAGGGGAATTTGAGGATGGTGGGGGATTTGGGAAGGTGACGTCCACACCTGCAGCACCAAAATGATCTCCCCTCAGCTCTCACCTTTTCCTGGAATTCCAATTAACGAGGAATCCGACCTGCCAGGTTGGCTTTTCCCGGTTATCCGAGTGACTCAAACACTCGGAGCAGCCCCTTCCCTGAATCCAGGGAGAGACAGAAAAGAAAAGGAAGGGAGGAAAAAACCCATCCTCGCGTGTGGGCTGTTCATTGAGATCCCGGAAAAATATCAGGGGGTTAAAGGAAAAATGTCATCGCTCCAAAGGGCCTCCCGGGGAGGAGCGTGGGAGGGAAATGCTGCTCCTTCCATCTGCTCTGAGCACGGAGCTGGAGCCGGATCCTGCTGCAGATCCGGGCGGATCCGGGCCCCGCCTGGAGCTCAGAGCTGCTCCGGGAAGTTTCTTTGGGAGCTGCCATTCCAAGGGATGTTTGCTGCCATGGCCACGGTGCAGGGAATGCTGAGGAGGCTCCTTCGGCGCCCTCCTGAAACTTGGGAAGAGCTGAGGACGAGACAAGGGATGTCCATGTAGAGAATTCCCATCAAAAAGCAGTGGTTTGGGTTGGGAGGGACTTAAAGCCCATCCAGCTCCAACCCCAACACCTTCCACTATCCCAGGGTGCTCCAAACCCAATCCAACCTGGCCTTGGACACTGCCAGGGATCCAGAGGCAGCCACAGCTTCTCTGGGAATCTGTGCCAGAGCCCCCCCACCCTCCCACCCAGGAATTCCTTCCCAATATCCAATCCAGATCTTCCCTCTCAGAGTTTAAAACAATCACCCCTTGTCCTACAAGGAACCCAACTCCTGCCCCTGCCAGGGAATTTCACACTTTGGATCCAACGCTCCCCCAGCCACACCTCACGTGGACATCGCTCCGACGGAACTGGCTGCTCCAAATCCATCCCCTCTCCCATGGATGGAAAAACAAAGGGCGCAAGCTCCAAAGCCTTCCAAAAGCTCCCCAGAGTTTGCTGTTCCAAGATCCCAGGTTTCCAAAGGTGGTTTCACACCAAAGGAAGGAGGAGCCCACTGGAGAGCCCCGAGCTCTGGCTCTGTCACTGTCACCATCCCGGGAATGCTGCTCTCCACGGGATCCTCGGAGTTCTCCCCTCTTCCGCTGCCTGCTGGAGCTGCTCCGATCAACGCCAGCCTTTCCCAAACTGCCCCCACGGCTGGCACAGGCTCAGCCATCCCAGTGACATTTACTCCCACCAGGATTTGGAGATCAGCTCGACATTTGGGATGATTCCTCCCGAAAACATTCCGGTGCCTGCTCGCTCCGAAGGGCTCCTGTTCAGCCGAGCTCTTCAGCACGTGCACAGCGGTTTAGGCTGAGCCCAGGATAAGCTCAGTCTGTCTGAATCCCAGCCTGGCTGCTGGTTGGGGATGATCAGCTCTCAGACAGCAGAGCTTTGCTTCCCAGAATCCCAGAATGGTTTGGGCTGGAAGGGACCTTAAAGCCCCTCCAGTCCCACCACGAATACCAGGGGAATTTGGTGGGATGCCAGGGAAGGAGGGAGAGGGGAGGGCTGGAACACTGGGGCTGTGCTGCTGCTGGACACGTGGATGGATCCAAGGCCATGGAACAACCTGGGATAGTGGGAATTGTCCCTGCCCATGGCATGAGATGATCCTTAAGGTCCTTCCCAACCCAAACCACTCCCTGATCCCACACTGCCACAGCGCACACACCCCAAAATCCCATCCCACGGATCTGGGAAGGTCTGGCCTCCTGACATGATTAAAATAACAAAACAAGAGGTTTCCATCAGCACATTCCAAGACTGCAGGGAAGGAAAACAGCACCAAACCAGCAAAACCTGGATCTGCAGGAAGCAAAACCCAAAGGAAACTCCCTGGGGGAAAAGCCAGGTCCAGGTGGCTTCCAGCCAGGAGCCAAAGCCCCACAGTGGGAACGGGATTCCAAGCTGGATCTGGACGATCCCACAGGTCCCTTCCAACCCAGCCTGGTCCATGATTCAACTTCCTGCTGTGTTTATCCCAGGATTTGAGATGCCAAGCTGGATCTGGACGATCCTTCAGATCCCTTCCAACACAAACCAGACCATGATTCAACTTCCTGCTTTGTTTATCCCAGGATCTGGGATGCCCTGGATCTGGATGATCCTTCGGGTCTCTTCCAACCCAGTCCATGATTCAACTTCCTGCTGTGTTTATCCCGGGATTTGGGTTGCTCTGGGGGCAGGAACGGGGTGGACGCATCGAGGTCGGAGCTATGGATCAATCACCAACAACCTCCCCACGATTCCCAACAGGAAAGGACAGGGATTCCCAGCAAAATCCCAACATTTGGGGTGGGACACTCGACTGGGGATCACCAGCCCCTGCCCCGGCCCCTCCACGAGTTCCTTTCATCTGCTGCTGCAAAAAAAACGGATCAAAATCCCAAATAAAGCTGTTTTATGCCCAACTCGCTGCCAAAACCCCATTATTGGAATCCTCTGCTCTCCCCTCCCTCTGCGCCCGCCGGTTCCAGCTGAGCGAACAAAGGAAAATCCAAATAAAATCAAACGAGCGAGCCGGAGACAGAAATGGGCCCTTTCAAACAAACCCAGCTCGATGGTTTCAAGCCCCAGATTGAGTCACAATGGGATGGCCTAGATTCCTTCCCCGGCTCCTTTTTTCCCCCTCTGGACTGAGCAAGGGAAGAGAAACCCTCCTGTAGAAACCTTCCCTGGGAGCAGATGGACAAATTAATAAATCGAGGAGGAGAAGGAGAGCGGAGCTGGCAGGGAGCTGCAAGCAGCCCAGACTGCCACGGATTGAGCACGGAGTTCACTTGTTCCCCCTTTTTGCTGGAAAACCTTTGGCATTTTTCCCGCTGGGGCAGTCGTTCCTCGGGATGGGGAATGCTGGAGGTTACCCCAAGTTCAGCAGCCGGGGGAACCCAACCTCATCCTTGGCAGCCGGGGCCAGGCTTAACTTACACGGTAAATCCCAAGGGTTCCCCCCGTGAATTCCTGATCCCGATGGATATTTGATCCCTGGGACGTGTCCGGGCTAAAAATATCCCGCTGGCTGTGAAAAAAACGGGGGAAAGCCTTCGGGATGGGGCCGTGCCTGTGACGGAGTGGCCGGGTGTGGAGTTTGGTGTTTCTCCCACACACCTTGCCATTCCCAGCTCCCTCCGTTGCCAAGGGAACGCTGCCGAGGCGCTTCCCAAGGACCTGGCAGCTGCCGGATTGGAAAGGGCAACCCGGGAACGCGGGGGAGGATCCGCGGGTCCTGCCGAGGGGCCGTGGGCGGGAGCTGCACCTGAGCATCCTCGGGGTCATCCCGGAGTGAGGCACGCTCAGATCATCCCGAAAACCGCTGCGGGATGAGCCTTGGGAATCTTGGGTTCTCCCTCTTGGATTCTCCTTCCTGGTGCAGTCCAACACGAGGCCGCCCCGCTCCGGCCTCTCCCGGTGAGGAATGAGCCGCCTGCAGGCCACGGGAAGCAAAGGGCTTTCCTCTGGAATACTGGGCTTGGGAAATGAAAAGGGGCCAGGGAAGCCTTTGCTTGAACTTTGCCAAGCTCTGGGAATTCGGGATAGCAATTCCAGGGTTTCTTCAAAGGAGCAGCCTCTGGAGGCAAATGAACCAACAGGAGAACAAGAGATTCCGGCCTGCTCCGGCTTCTCCTCCTCTGTGCCATGGCTTTAACCCGGAGGATGAGGAGCTTGCAGGGTTTGGAAAACCTCGGGGGAAAGGAACCTCTCAGGGAAATCCAGCTTTTTGTCAGGAAAAGCCAAAGCTGGGCTGTGGGAGCTGCACGATCTGTTGAGCAGCAAGGAGCGAGCGCACGGCCGGGATGCCCTCAGCCACGGAAAACCAGGAAATCCCATCAAAACAAATCCACAGGATTTCCAACAAATCCCAGGAGATTGATCCTTAAGGGGAGGGAAGCAGGTGATCCATCAGCCTCGGGAAAACCCAGCGGGAAAACCCAGCAGGAAAACCCAGCGGGAAAACTGGCACCTGCCCTGCCCAGGGAGCGCGAGGATTTGTCAGGACTGGAGCCTGAGGAGATCAGTCCTGTTTTCCCGGCCTTTCCCTAATCCCACACCTCCCCAAAGGCTCGTTTGGAAAAGCCTGGCAATCAGCCTCCCACAAACACGAGGAACACCGGGAGCAGGGATCATAAAGAACCACCTGGAGCCCTTGGAGCCGGCGCTGCCACGCCCGGCACTCGGCTCTGCTGACCCACAGCTGTTCCAACGGCTCGGGAGCAGCTTATCCCGGCCATAAAACATGGGAAAGAAAAAACCTGGGAGTCATATCTGTGCTGCCTTCTCATCCCTGCCGCCGCACGGAACAGCTGAGAAACAGCTGAGTAATTGCCAGGAGCAGGGATGGAGGATGGGAGCCCCGGAGCGGGGAAGCCCTGGAAGATGAGCTGGGAGTGGGAATCCGGCTCGTGGGGGCTGGATCCTGCTCCTGGAGGATGGATCCCCCCAAATTCCAAGCTGGGAGAAGCTGATTCCGGGATGTCAATGGCCGGACTCGGCTCTGGAAGAGGCCACGGAGTGACGGAATGCTGGGATGAGGGTGCTCCTGGTGGGATAACCCTTCCCACCCCGCTGGTCTCCTCTTGATGCCACCCAAACTTTCCCTTCCGTGCTAAAACCAGGAGAAGAACCATCCCAGATCCTGCAGGAACCTCCCCAGGGCTCCAAAGGCCGGAGCTGCCCATCCAGAGGATGGAGAATCCATCTGGTGGGCTGGGAAGGGTGGGCAAAATTTAAGCCATCCCGAAATTCCTCAGGGAATCCCAACACAAAACCCTTGGAAAAACGATCCCGTCCCAAAAAGTGCGACCTGAAAATCAGCTGTGGTTTGGATCATGCCCAGCTCCAGCTTTGAACATGGATGTTTATCCCATCTGGCAGGGATTCCTTCCACTGGATCAGGTTATTCCAAGCCCCATCCTTTTTTCATCCCGAATAATTCCACGGAGCCCACCAGGAATGGGTTATCAGACGAGGTTATTGGATTATCCAATGGTCACAGCAGCACCTTCAGCTCCTCCCTGTGTCCCACTCACACAAGCCCTTCCTTTTCCCAGAAATATTAATGGATTTCCAGCATGTCTGCACATTCCATACATTCCCTGCCACCACCTTGCCAAGATTTCACCGGTGAGCAGCTCCGGCTCTCTGCTCCCAACGAGAATCAGGGAATCTCCTGAGCTGGGATCCCAGGGATCAGCAAATCCAGCTCCTGGTCCTGACCAGGACAATCCCAATCCCAATCCCACATCCCACATCCCACATCCCACATCCCACATCCCACATCCCACTTCCCACTTCCCACTTCCCACTTCCCACCCTGTGCCTTAGGGAGAGGCAACGATGCCTGCCCCAAAAATGGGAGGAGTTTCCACTTCCAGCTCATCCCTGCTCACCCTCAACGGGCCAGTCCAGGTGGGAAACGGCACCGGAGAGCCTGGAATGCTCCAGAAAATCCTGGCTGGTGGGATCCATGGAAAATGCATTGGAGAGGGACTCAACATAGAAAGGTGGGAAAACTGGGAAAACTGGGAAAACACAACGGGGATCCAAAGAAAAGTTGGGCTGCAGGGGGGAAAGGAGCAGCAAGTTCATGCCCGGAATTCCAAGTGGGAATACAAGCCGTGCTCAGAAATTCTGCGTGGAAAGGAATTGGATTTGCAGCCCAAGCCACCAGAGGAAAACGCGGCCCTCCAAGAGTTGTTCCGGTGTTTAAACTCCCTCTGACATTTACTCGCTCTAATGTCAGCTCTCCAAATCCAAACATTCCAACGGAATTATTTCCCAACCTTTCCTCTGCCTGCCCTGATTAAGGTTAACTGGTCCCTCTGCCCCGGCCCAGCCACACGTGAGCCCTGTGGAACGAGGCAGGAATTCCAAGGGAAGCAGCTCCCGGAACAGCAGGTGAAGATCCAACCTTTCCTCCAAGGAATGCTGGATTTTGGGCTCACAAAAAGCTGGGAAAAGCAGCCTGGAAGGGTTTGGAACGGGCAGGACAGATGGCAGAGCCTGAGGTGGAAATCTTGGGAATGCTGGAGGGAAGAAGGGATGTGGGAAGAAGTTCCCGTGTGGAATGAGGCAGGAATTCCAAGGGAAGCAGCTCCCGGAACAGCAGGTGAAGATCCAACCTTTCCTCCAGGCAGAGCTGGATTTTGGGCACACAAAAAGCTGGGAGAAAGTTTGGAATGGGTGGGAAAGGTTGGGGAGAACTGGAGACTTTGGGAATGCTGAAGGAAAGAAGGGATGTGGGAAGAAGTTGCCCTGAACTGATCCCTCTGTTCCAGAGTCGTGTGGAACAAGGAATTCCAAGGGAAGCGGCTCCCGGCACTTCAGGTGAAGATCCAACCTTTCCTCCAGGCAGAGCTGGATTTTGGGCACACAAAGAGCTGGGAAAAAGTTTGGAACGGATGGGACAGACTGGGGAGAGCCTGAGGTGGAAACTTTGGGAATGCTGGAAGGAGGGAGGGATGCCGGAGGAGCTGCTCTGGGAGCACAGGGAACAGGTGGCCTTTCCCTGGATAACGCTTTATCAGCAGGGTTATTTAAAGGAACTGCCCAAATGCAGCTCCCGAGCCCTGGAAAATCGTGTTTTCCAGGAATAGCAATGGATAAAAGGAATGGGAGCTCCTGGCAGCCCCTGCCAAGGAGATCTCATCAGCTGAGGCAGCTCTGGTGAGAGATATCCCAGGAATATTCCAAAATCATGGCTCTGGAACTGGGAGGGATGATGGAAAGAGACTTTTTACCAGGGTCGGGACAGGAGGGAATAAATGGATTTAAATTGGGTTTTAGGGAAGAATTATTCCCTGGGAGGGTGGGGAGGGGCTGGGATGGAACTCCCAGAGAAGCTGTGGCTGCCCCTGGATCCCTGGAAGTGTCTGAGGCCAGGTTGGAGCAGTTTGGGATAGTGGGAGCTGTCCCTGCCCATGGCAGGGATGAGCTTCAAGGTCCCTTCCCACCCAAAGCATTCCATGACTCCGTGATTCCACAACATCCCAGGATTCAGGGAATCCTCTGGGACTCTGTGGAAGTGTCCAAAGAGAAAAGCCAGGAGCAAGCCAGACTCATCCCAGCATTCCCAGAGTAAGGAAGACCCCAATCCACAAGGATGGAACTGCAGCCTTGGACACTTCCAGGGATCCAGGAGCTGCCACAGCTTCTCTGGGAATCTGTGCCAGGGCCTCCCCACCCTCCCAGCCAGGAATTCCTTCCCAAAATCCCATAAACCCACCCTGCCTTCACCACTTCATCATCTCTCCATCTCTCCTATTTTTGGAAAACCAGGAATTTTGGGGATGGATTTGACCGATTCCGCGCCCTCTGAAGCAGCGGAGATTTGTCCCCATGGATTGCCAAAGGCAGCTTTGGATCCCAATTTGGATTGGGAATTCTCCCTTCCACCCCAGCCTGGCTAATTACCGCACCCCTCTAATTACACCTCGAAGGTTATCCCTCATCCAAGTGTAACTTGCAGCGCATTAATTAAGTATTTAATTAATTAATGAACGAGCCAGGCTGACCAGCACTAATTGTTATTCGCAGCCACCTCCTCAAGCCCCTGCTCAGCAAGATTCCAATAAAACTTAATTTTTCCATTAAAATCCACTCCACAGAGGAAAGAGGGCAGGGAAGAGGGAAAAACCCAGCCTGGACGTGCCTTGAGAAGAGTTTCAGTGGGAAAAGATATTCCCAAGCTTGGGATCACCCCACGGAATGGCACTTCCAGGGTGCTGCTCCTGCTGCCAGCAAAAGAGCTCCAACCGCCCAGGAAAATCCAAAAACGGGGGGAAAATGGGGGAAAATCCACCTGGAGGCCAAAGGGGTGGGAGTGGCTGGGATTTTGTGGTGCCCAAAGGCCCCTGCGGATCCCGGCCGGCGGCTCCGGCGGGAATTTCTGTCGTTCGGGAAGGGATTGTGATGAGTCACGCTCCAGCCAAAGTTCCTGCCGGGAGGAAAGGGGGGGCCCAGCAGGGAGATTTCCAAACATGGCAATGTTTATTTGGAATTCGGGCTGAAGGAGAGATTCTGCGAGATCCAGAAGGAAGATTGGCTGGGGATGAAACCCGCTGGCTACTGGATAGTGCCAGAAATCCAGGGAAAAAAAACCTGGGATTGCTGCAAAGCCCAGAGAACACAGGGATGAAAATTGCTCCAGCAGTGCTTTCCTTCTCCATAAAATCCTGGAATTATTGAGGCTGGAAAAGCCCTCCAGGATCGTTGATCCCACCTTGGCAGCCCACAACACCGAATGCCACATCCAGGCATTCCATGGACACCTCCAGGGGTGGGAAATGCTCCGGAAGGAGGCTGCAGGAGTGGGAATTTCTTGGGGATGGGAACTTTGGCCCATTCCAAGGGGATTCTTGGCCGTGTTTAGCCAGGCCAGATGTTGGGAATCACCTCCACAGCTGGCCCTGAGCCTCTCCTAGGATTCCCGACCCCATCATTCCCATCCCACCACGAGGCTCCTGAGCCAGCAAATCCTGGCTCCAAGGCATGGAAAACGACAGGTGGGATAATGGGAGCAGGGAGCAAACTGCAACGGCAGCCTCAGGATCATTCCCTATGGAACAACAACATTCCCTATGGATCAACGACATTCCCTATGGATCACACATCCCGGCTGCCAGCGGGGAGCAGGACAGGGAGAAGGGGTGGAACACGCAGGGATCACACCGGGATCTGCAGCAGCAAAAGGGCAGCGGATTGCTCGGAAAAAAATCCCAGAATCCCAGAAGGGTTTGGGTTGGAAGAGAACTTAAAGTTCATCCAATTCCATGGGCAGGGATCTTCCACTATCCCAGGCTGCTCCAAGCCCTGTTCAACCTGGCCTTGGACACTTCCAGGGATTTGGAATCCACAGTTTCCCTGGGAATCTGTGCCGGCCTCCCCTCCCAGCCTCGCACAGACCCCGCGGCGTTCCAGGTGGATCTGAACACTCTGATTCCCCGGACTCAGAGGTGGCCACGGCCCTTCCCGGCTCGGGCGAGCCCCGGCAGGGCCTCGGTGACTCCAAAAGCGCTCTGGGATGGGCTTTGCTCCCTCCCTCCCAGGAATTCCCACCCCGGCAGCATTCCACAATCTCTCCCTCAGATCCAGCTGCTCCCACTCCCACGCCGGGGTGGGGACGGTGGGAATCCCGCAGGGCTGGGAGCCTGCCTGGCATTCCCAGCGGGAGCACAGGGACACATTCCTGCCGCGGGTCCCATCCCGCCGTGCCAAAGCTCCCGCGGCGCAGCTGTCCCTGCCCGAGCTCCCTTCCCTGGGAATCCCGCCTGGAATCACGCACACGAGGGCTTGGGATGCTCCTCAGGGAGCAGGGATCCGACACCGCCCAGCCCTTGGCTGCCGAGCATTCTCGCTGCTCGGGATGGCTCCACATTTTCCCATCTGATGGGATGCAGCTGGAGACCCCGGCACGCAAAATTCCCCCTGCTCCAGCTTCTCCAAGACTTTCCAAGCTGTGGAAAAGAGGAGCTGAGTGCCCTGGGCTCGCCCCTGTTCATCCCCCTCTACCCCAGCACATTCCTTTGGGGACACCCACGGAGCGGCGATTCCCGGGATGGAGCAGGGGACAGGGACACCAGCTGAGGCCTGGCAGCCGGCCAGGAGCCATCCCAGCACTTCCCACATAAAAGGAAAGATTCCAGGAGCGGGGGGGAAGCCGAAGCCTCGCGGACAGCGTGACCTTGAGATTTTCCCTGGCGCAGCCAAGGATTAAAGCGCCCGCTCGGATTTCTGTGCCTGGGACAATTCCAGAGGCTCCAGAGGGTGGGAATGTCTGGGCAGGTGGCGGCAGTGCCGAGAAAAGCCTCGTCCCGATCCCATTCCAAAGGGTGCTGCCCCACCACGCGATCCCTTTGGATTTGTATCCCATGATCCCATTCCAAAGGGTGCTTCCTCCTGCCAGCCCAAGGATCCCATTGGATTTGTATCCCACAATCCCAATCCAAAGGGTGCTGCCCCATCAAGCCCGAGGATCCCATTGGATTTGCATCCCATGATCCCATTCCAAAGGGTGCTGCCCCACCAAGGGATCCCTTTGGATTTGCAGCCCATCCCAAATCCAGGTGCTCTGCAGGGTTAGGAAGAACCTTTCCCTACAGAAAGAGGATGGAGCCCAAAGCACCTCCCAGCTCCAAACGGATCCCTCGAGCCAACAAAATTCCAGCTTTTCCCAAAGTCAGATTTGCAGCATGTGTGGGAGAGGATGAGTCAATAAAATTGGATTATAAGATGCTTTTCCTTCTCCAAACCAGCCAGAAGATTCCTGAGAACGGGAATTTGACTGAAATTTAACCTTGGGATGGAATTCCCAACTCGTTTGAAGCAATGAATTCTTTGCAGTGTCCACTCCTGGGATCTCGGAAGGATTTGGGAAGTGATCCGAGGTTCCTGGAGAACGGGATGCTGCATGTCCCGGGGATGCGGATGGGGCTTCTCTGCCAGAGGGAAAGATGGAATATTGGGAAGAAATTCCTCTCTGGGAGGGCGGGGAGGGCCCAGATCCCCAGAGAAGCTGTGGCTGCCTCATCCCTGGAATTGTCCAAGGCCAGGTTGGAGCAACCTGAGATAGTGGGAAGTGTCCCTGGGGTGGAACAAAATGATCTTCAAGGCCCCTTCCCACCCAAACCATTCCATGACTCCATGAATTCTCCAGTGCCAGAGAACTCCACATCCCCATCCCTGACGGATCAGCCCGACCTTCCCATTGCTCCAGAGGAAATGATCCCATCATTATCCCTGGCAGAGTCACCTTTCAAATGCCAATTCCCATTTCCTTCCCTGTATTTCTAATCCTGGGATATCCAAGGATCGATAGCCCCGGGATGCGGAGGAAGCTGCTCCCAGTGCAATATCCAATAATTATTGGACAACTCAGCCTCCGGTGGCTCCGGTGTGCGTGGGTTGTGCCAGCACAAAATTCCATTTCCAGAGGGAAAAAAACTCTCCCCAAGATCAGGATTTATGTTTGGAGTGGGATATTTCCATCCTGGCAAGACAGGGATAGGAAGGATGGAAAAGTTTTGGTTTTCCCACTTGTCTTCCCGCTTTTCCTCCTCTCCCTTAGGACGCGAGCAGCCGATATCCATGGATACAACACCGACATATCCAAGATCAAATCCTGTCCCAATTATCCCAAATCCACCACCACAACCCGGGAGATGATCCCACTGACCCGGGAAGTTTCGGATGCTACCACTGATCCCCAAATTCCAGACTGGTTTGGGTGGGAAGGGACCTTAAACTCATCCACTTCCAATCCCAACACTTCCCATTATCCCAGGCTGCTCCAACCTGGCCTTGGACAATTCCAGGGATCCAGGGGCAGCCCTAGCTTCTCTGGGAAGCTGTGCCAGTTTTCCTCATGGATCAGCCCTTCCCTGCTCACACGCTCATGGAGCAGAGGGAATATTCCTCTTCCTTTGTGATCCAACCACAGAAAATCCGGGAATTCTGGATGCACCATCCGACTCTGCCAGCAGGAATTCCAAGTGGGATCCCTGCAGGTGCAGGATTTTGGACGGCACAAAACACGGATCCGGGGAGAGATCACTGCAATGACCAGAGCTTTGTACAGCCACAAAAAAAGTGGGAAAAATGGGAAAAACTCTTAAAAATGTTCCAATCTCAGCAGCTCCTGCATTCCAGAGGTTTCTCCTTTCCGCTTTCCAATGCAGCCACGGTGACTTCCAAGCAAATTCCAGGTGGGAGTTGGACATGACAAAAGCACTGCTCAGGATTCCTAATTCCTAAGGGCTCCTAATTCCAGCTGGAAGCACTGCTCAGGATTCCTAATTCCTAAGGGCTCCTAATTCCAGCTGGAGGCTGTTCCGGGAGCTGGGAGCTGCAGAAATCCTGGGATGCTGCCACTGTTTAGATTGGAGCCCTCCCGGGAGGTTTCTCCTGGAAAAGCCCCATATATGGATGACACAGGGAGAACAAAAGGCAAGGAAGGAGCAGGATTTGGGATTCCTCAGGCAGGGAATGGGGCTGGATGTGGCCGGGAGCAGGGAAGAGCCTGGAATGGGGCACTGGGATAAGCTGGGGGAGAAGCAGGAGAGGAATGAGGGCAATTCCCTGGGGTTTTTTTCCAGCAAATCCCTCCTGGGATGTGTCCATGTCCTGACTGACCTCGGAGTGGGAGGGAGACCTGGAATCGCTGCCGGAGCTGGGAATAGCTGGGAACAGATTCCCAGGGAAGCTGTGGCTGCCCCTGGATCCCTGGAAGTGTCCAAGGATAGAGTTTGGAGCAGCCTGGAATAGTGGGAGCTTTCCCTGCCCATGGAATGGGAATGGAGGAGCTTCAAGGTCCCTTCCAACCCAACCCATTCCAGGATTTGGGAATACAGGAGTTTTCCCAGGGATTTCTGTTAAACCCTCTTTGGTCTCTCCAAGCCCTCGGTGCTGTCCCTTTATTCCCAGCCACATTCCCAGATCCCCTTCCCACATCCCCCTCTTCCCAAAATCCCCGAGCATGGACAGGAGTGCCCATCCATGAGTCTCTCCCAGCAAAACCGAATCCCTGGATTCTGGCAGCGTTTCCTGCCAGGATCACCCCAACATTCCTTTCCCTGAATCCCCTTCGCATCCACGTTATCCCTGCTTTTCTCCCACTGATTCCCTCGGAAAATTCCCTGAGCCATTCCCAGAGGCTCCTTGGATCCATTAAAAGCCAGGAAGGGTTTCCAGGAGTGCAAAATTCCATTAATTGATATTAAACAGAGCATCCTGGAATACCCCTGGAATGCTGGATCTCCCAGCCACCAGGATCAGCTGGAAAGGAGAGGGTTGATCCCAAGGATCCAAGACGGAGATGTTAATTATCTCCACGGAGTAATTAGCGTGACCACTGTCCCTGTGCCAAGCCAAAAATCCATGGATTTCTTATTTTCCTTATCCCAACATCAGCCTTTCCTGCTTAACACAGGGAGGATGGAGCATCCAGCCATAAAAATCCGGGAATAAAGGAAAAACACCAGAATCACAAAATCTGATGAGGAAATTGAGACGAAAAATAAAAAAGGATTGATTTTTCCATGAAATACATGGATAAAAAAGGCTTTTGGGAATCCAAATCAAGATCTGGGAAGGGCTGGAAGCTGCCCGGGATGTTTGGAGCCGGCGCTGACGTGTGGGATGAGTGACCTTGGATTGGGGACACGGAACGGGATCAGGCGATCCCGATAATTCACTGGGAATCAATGAGGCTGCACAGCACTGCCACATTCCCATGGAACCGCAGCTGGATCAGGAACGCTGGGAATATCCCCCCTAATCCCTCCAAATCCCCTTTGGGGATGGGATGGGACGGGACGGGACGGGATGGGATGGGATGGAGCCAGGAAGCTTCACTGACTCCCTGGATTTTTTAGGGATTTGGATTTTTGATCCCTGGCCGAGGATGTTGGGAGAAGGACGGGGGCAGGGAGCGATTCCCGGATTTATCCGGGATTCAAGTGACGTCAAGGGGAAAGGACCAATTTAATCCAAATATTCCTCATATTCCATTCGGGATTTCCAGCCTGGATTTTAATTCCAAATCCCCCCTTTAAAACCCCGCCCACACGGAATGCAATCGCTCCGGGAAAAAAAAGAGGGATTAGAGCCGGAGGCACACGGATATGGATTATTCCATCCTTTGGCAAATGGAAAATAAATCATCCCATTGGAGCCAGAGCCACGAGGGCGACGGAGGGGGCAGAAAAATGGGAATGATCCTCCATGGATTCATTCCAGAGCATCCTTGGGATGGGATGGATCAGCTTCCCTGGGATCCTTGGGATGGGATGGATCAGCTTCCCTGGGATGGGATGGATCAGCTTCCCTGGGATCCTTGGGATGGGATGGATCAGCTTTCCTCAGAATCGAGCGCTCCCAGAAAAAAATCGGATTTAAAAGGGAAAAAAAAAAATGGGAACAACCAACAAATTAAATGGAAAAATCCAACAATGGATAATTAGCACACGGAAAAGCAAAGCTGCAATTTAGGAGTCTCCAAAGGGAAATCCCAACAAGTGGCTCCGAGGATTTGTTTTCCCTTTTTCCTTTGATCTCGCTGGCTGGGAGGAGAATTCCCACAAAACTGGGGCAGCC
>VZTF01009086.1:718775-730973 GCA_013397755.1 Cnemophilus loriae | reverse complement strand
AAAAAAAGAGGGATTAGAGCCGGAGGCACACGGATATGGATTATTCCATCCTTTGGCAAATGGAAAATAAATCATCCCATTGGAGCCAGAGCCACGAGGGCGACGGAGGGGGCAGAAAAATGGGAATGATCCTCCATGGATTCATTCCAGAGCATCCTTGGGATGGGATGGATCAGCTTCCCTGGGATCCTTGGGATGGGATGGATCAGCTTCCCTGGGATGGGATGGATCAGCTTCCCTGGGATCCTTGGGATGGGATGGATCAGCTTTCCTCAGAATCGAGCGCTCCCAGAAAAAAATCGGATTTAAAAGGGAAAAAAAAAAATGGGAACAACCAACAAATTAAATGGAAAAATCCAACAATGGATAATTAGCACACGGAAAAGCAAAGCTGCAATTTAGGAGTCTCCAAAGGGAAATCCCAACAAGTGGCTCCATGGATTTGTTTTCCCTTTTTCCTTTGATCTCGCTGGCTGGGAGGAGAATTCCCACAAAACTGGGGCAGCCGAGAGCAGGAAAAATCCGGAGCGGAGACGTTCGGAGTCTCCCCCTCTGCTGACCCCTCTTCCCACCTCCGGGGCTCGTTAAACAGGGAAAATCCCGTGGGATCCAAAGGTTCTGGCAGTGAACACATGGAGATTTTTTCCAGAGCCATAAATAATGGATCAGGAACGGGGCTGGAATTTATGGATTCATCCCCTCCGGAGCTTCGGAGTCACGGGAGGCTGGCAAACCCAAACTCGGCGTTTGAACCCAACTGGGGAATCCTTCCCTAATCCCTCTAAATCCCATGGGAATTCCAGCTCTTTCCAAAGGCTGGGCCAATCAAAGGATCCTGACTGCTCCAGGGTTGGGAATGGGATTTAATTGGAGCACCTTTTTAGGGAGAAATCCTTCCCTGAGGATGGAATTCCCAGGGAAGCTGTGGCTGCTCCATCCCTAGAATGTCCAAGGATAGAGTTTGGAGCAACCTGGAATTGTGGGAGGTGTCCCTTGGGCAGGAAAAATCCGGAGCGGAGACGTTCGGAGTCTCCCCCTCTCCTGACCCCTCTTCCCACCCTCAGGATTCATTGAACAGGGAAAATCCACAGGAAAATCCCGCAGGATCCAAAGGTTCTGGCAGTGAACACACGGAGATGTTTTCCAGAGCCATAAATAATGGATCAGGAACGGGGCTGGAATTTATGGATTCATCCCTCCGCAGCTCCGGAGTCACGGGAGGCTAGGATTCCAGGGGATTCCAAGTAATCCAAGATTTTTTCAGGAATAACCTTATTTTCAAGGCTTTGCCTTTCCAGGGTAAATTCTAAAGTCGGGGGTGTGTTCCCAAAAATTCCACATCATCCTATTCCCCCTAAAATTCCAATATCCGGGCTGGCAGCGTGCTGGGATTTGTGGGACAATTGTGGAATGTGGGAACAGCCCCAAAATCCAAGTCCAAAATGATTTCCATGGAAATCACCGCTGCACCACTGCCATTCCTGGATGGATTCCAAAGCTTTTCCCATTTTTCCCAGCAATCCACATGGAATCCTGTCCTTGCATTTTCACCGCAGCCGCGGCTCATCCCGGGATGTCAAATCATCGGGACATTGAGCCGAGGGTTTCCTTGGAATGACCAAATCCAGGGATTTCTGGGATCTGGCCAGGCTGCACCGAAGGCTTCGGATCTGTCAGGGTTTTCCCAGGGCTCCTTTTCCCAACGTCCAATCCATTCCTATGGAATGTGGACAGACTCTTCCCCTGAGGTGACATCCAGCCCTGTGTCTGTGAATTCCTTTGGAATTATTTCCTTCTTAATGAGCCAAAACTCGATCCCGACCCAAAATCCTGATTATTTCAGTGGAAAGGAGAAAAGATGGGATAGGGAAAAGTGGTTTTCCAGGAAAACCCCAGATCAGGCAGAGCCACCCTCATTTTGCCACTGGAATTTTGCTGATAGGAGCTCATGGATCCCATGGATCCCATGGAGCTCACGGATCCCATGGATCCCATGGAGCTCACAGATCCCACGGAGCTCATGGATCCCATGGATCTCATGGAGCTCACAGATCCCACGGAGCTCACGGATCCCATGGATCCCACGGAGCTCACGGATCCCATGGATCCCATGGAGCTCACAGATCCCATGGATCCTATGGAGCTCACAGATCCCACGGAGCTCACGGATCCCATGGATCCCATGGAGCTCACGGATCCCATGGAGCTCACGCCGTGTCCCTCGTCACAAATCCAACTTGGATTCAAGGACTTTCCCTGGATTCAAGGACTTTTCCCAGGAATCCGCTGGAATGAGCTGTTGGGATAAAGGAGGAGACACCTCTCGTTTGCTTCCGCTGCTTTTCCAGCTTTCCCTGTCATTCCCGCTGCTCCTCGTGACCTTCCGGGAAGGACAGGCACGGATCCAAGCAGAGCTCCCTAAATTCCATTAACTTCCCAAAATTCCCTCTGCCTTTCAATCCAGGCTGCCTGAATTCCCAAATAATGAAATCTCCAGGATGATGCGATCCAAAGTGACATTGGCAAAAGGAAGGGGGGGAGGAAAAATAAGGATTAAAAAGGGAGCCAGGGAGAAATGGGTTGTCCTGGCAACTGGCGATTCCTTCCCAGCATTCCCAGATTATTTCATGGAATGAATGTTTTCCAATTAAATGGATAAAAGGTGGAATTTAGCTGAGGGTGACTGGTTGGAAAAATTTCCTTCTCCAGTAATTGGAATGATTTTCTTATCATGGAAGGATTTCATCACGGCCCTGGATTTGCTGGAAAAGCAAGAATTCCATGTTTTTTTAATGGAGCCAAGGAGTTTTATCTTCCCTTGAAACAATCCGAGAGGAAATAGGGAATGCAGCCTGAATCAGCCCCTCGGATTAGGAAGGAGCAGCTGGGAACCTCTCCCGTGGAATGATCTAATTCCAAGGTAATTATCCCGGATTTCTACCGCTCCGCTAAAATCCCAGCGTCAGCATTTTCGGGATTGACAGGCTGGGAATTCACGCCAAGGAGCCAAGCGGGAACCTGCAGTGCTGCCCAGCAGCTTCTCCAAGGTCAAGGATGCCGGAACATCCTTGGAAAAGCTGCCAGAATCCATCAATCTCCCTCAAATCTGACCTTTCCTCCCCAGGCACCGCCGGGAATCCGGCACGGAACGGACACGGAAAAACGGCGAGACCGCACCGGCTGGGAAGGGGGTTCCGGGAATGATTCTGGGGAAAGGAAGAGGGAGAAGCACCAGGTTGGGTTGTAAATCCCTAAAAATCTTCGTGCTGTTGGGATAGCTCCGATCCTCTCAAGATTCCAGGGTGGATCGAGCCGGAGCCTCTGGAAAAGCTCTGGGAAAGCTCTAGCAAAGCTCTGGAAAAGCTCTGGAAAAGCTTCGGAGCATCTCCCAAGTGTTTGAACTCCAGGACCTCTGGAGTCTGAATTAAGCATCCAAACATTCCAGGCTCCGGAGCCGGGAGAAGCCTTTGGAAAACAAGGAATCCACTGGAGATGGCCACGGGATGGAAAAACATTGGATAACAACTCCGAGTGACCTTCCAAGGATTGAAAGGGAAACAAACCCAACTTTCCTTGGAAAAGCAGCTCCTCGGAGTGCTGCTCCTCCAAAGAAATCCATTTGGATCCCGAATGCGCCGGATTGGGAAGAGGGAAGAGCTCAGGCTGGGAGGAAGGGATTTGATGGAATTTTTATCATCCAAAGGAAAACCAACGTGGGAAGGGGAATTTAAAAAGGAATGAGCAGTTCCGAGCAGTTCCCCTCGTACCTCATTATCCCGCCACAAAATTCCCACTTTTCCTGGGCTTTTCTCCCAAAATGCCACGGGGATCATTAATTCCCTCATGCCTCATTATCCAGCCACAAAATTCCCAGTTTTCCCTCNGATCATTAATTCCCTCATGCCTCATTATCCAGCCACAAAATTCCCAGTTTTCCCTGGCTTTTCTCCCAAAATGCCAAGGGGACCAATAATCCCCTCGTGCCTCATTATCCCACCCCACAAAATTCCCACTTTTCCCAGGCTTTTCTCCCAAAATTCCAAGGGGACCAATATCCCCCTTGTGCCTCATTATCCCACACCACAAAATTCCCACTTTTCCCAGGCTTTTCTCCCAAAATGCCATGGGGACCAATAATCCCCTCATGCCTCATTATCATGCTACAAAATTCCCACTTTTCCCAGGCTTTTCTCCCAAAATTCCCACTTTTCCCGGGCTTTTCTACCAAAATGCCACGGGGATCATTAATCCTCTTGTGCCTCATTATCCAGCCACAAAATTCCCACTTTTCCCAGGCTTTTCTCCCAAAATTCCAAGCTCAAGGGGAGGGCGAGGAAGAGGAGGCAGCAAACAGCACATGGGAGGTGAGGGCTGGATTTGGGACGAAAAACTCCTGAAACAAAAGGGATCGAGCTGAGAATATTTGGTCCAAGCATCCCAAAAAAAAGCTCTCTGGAGTAGCAGGAATTTTTTCCCACTAAAAAAAAATTCCTGGGATGATGGAAAAAGGAGCTTTGTGTGCCCTTCCAAGGCGGCGGGGCCACGCGGGATCGGTGCCATCCGTTGCCATGGGAATGATATTCCCAGGAAACGCGGCTGGAGGCGGAGAGGGAACCCCAGAGATCCATTAGCAACAGGTTGCCATGGCAACGGCTCCAAGCTCATTAATTCCTCCTTCCCTCTTCCCCATCCCAAAAAAAAAAAAGAGAAAAAAAAACCAACCCCAAACAACTTTTCCTGGGCGTGGGGAGGAAAATCCTTTGGGAATGCTCACGGATGAAGGAACGGCAGCGAAATTCCTGCTCGTGTCCCCACATCGCCTTTTCCAGCTGGGATTTTAAGTAAAATGAGGATTTTAGGGATAATCCCGTTTTTTTTTGTGGTCTGGGAGCTGCTTCAAAAGGGAAAAATGAGATTTTTCCGTGAAAACTGAGGAAAAGCAAAAAATTCCGTGGTTTTCTCCCCACCCTGTCCCCCTCGGGTCCTGCCAAGTCCCAGTTCCTTGGAGAAATTTGTTCTCCCTGGATTCAAACTGGGAATTCCCTCCTCATCCTAAAAAAAGCTGGGCTGGGAAAGGTGAGGAGCAGGAGGTGGAAAAGACGGGAAGAGGGAGAGGAAGGAGGATGAGATCCAAACTCTGCTGCTGCTCCTTCCCTCCTGGCATTCCCAGGAAACCCGAGGCGCTCCCGAGCTCCTGGAAAATCCCAGCCTGGAGTTTAGGAGTCTCCAAAGGGAAATCCCAACAAGTGGCTCCATGGATTTGTTTTCCCTTTTTCCTTTGATCTCGCTGGCTGGGAGGAGAATTCCCACAAAACTGGGGCAGCCGAGAGCAGGAAAAATCCGGAGCGGAGACGTTCGGAGTCTCCCCCTCTGCTGACCCCTCTTCCCATGCCTGGGATTCATTAAACAGGGAAAATCCAGCACTTTCCAAGTCTCCCTGATTCCCGAGTCTTAAACCTGCCCAAAGCCTGGCTCAAACCAGGCTTTGCTTCCATCAGGCTTCCCAGGAAACGAGGGGTTAAGCCCGACTTAAACTTGGGGCTAAAGTGACTCCAGCAGGGATGATCCTGCCCTGTTTGCTCTTGGCTCTGTCCCAAAGGAAGCTGGAGATGGATTTGGGATCCCCTTGGGAGGCCAGGATTTGGGATCCCCCAGCGGGTTGGGATTTGGGATCCTCCGGCAGGCTGGGATTTGGGATCCCCTGGCAGTCTGGGATTTGGGATCCTCCAGCAGGCTGGGATTTGGGATCCCCTGGCAGGCCGGGATTTGGGATCCCCTGGCAGGCCGGGATTTGGGATCCCCTGGCAGGCCGGGATTAACCAGCCCCATCCCAGCTGAGCTCAGCTCCACAGCCCTGGCAGCCCTTGGAACGAGCCCTTTCCCAATCCCAAAGAATTCCCATTTGTGGCAGCAAATCCCACATTTTGCTCCGTCTCCCGTCCTTCCCTCGCTGTCATTCCCAATAAAGGAGGTGTCAGTTCCTCCCTCTCTCCACATCCTCGGAGACGGGAGCAGAAATCCATGGAAACACCTGTGTTCTCACCCCGAATCTCCCAGGAATTCCTGGGACAGCAGGAAAATCCAAACAAACAGGCGGAGAGGATCCGAGAGTTTGGGTACAATGAGTTCCACACGAATCCCATGGGATTCTCTTCCCTAAATATCCCTGTTTGTCACATCCATCCGACACCCCTCGGGAATGGGATTGATATCCCAAAAATCTGCACTGCAACTTCTGGTTCTGCCAAGATCTCCCAGGATTTTTGATATCCGGGCAAATCCTCCCAGCCAGGATGGAGGGAAGGGATTGGGAGCAGCGACCCAGCTGGAATTCCCGCCCGGAATAACTGCACACACACAAAGCCATCCCATTCCTCTGGAATTTCCAGGGAAAAACAACCAAATACTGGGAGCATTGTGAGCTCACACAATTCCCATCTGTCCATGGAAAAAAGGGAAAATGAGATCCCGGAGCCGAGCGTTGCATCCGCTGCCAAATCCCTGCGGCGCTGCCCAGACCGGATTTTTATCCGGGAAAAAAAAAAATTGGAAAATTGTCTTTTCCAGCTGCTTTTTGTCAAAGTTCCCTGGACTGATCCCGAATTTCCAGGGAGGTTGGGAAGAGCCCTGGACACGGAGCAGCCTCCGATTCCCTTCCCTTGCTGCTTCAGGAAAAGGATTGGAAATTCCAGAATTCACTCTGAGGTGGGATCATGGAATTACGCTGGAATAACTTCCCTCCTATCCCAGGCAGTGAAATATTCCATCTAAAGTGTCTTTTCCTTCAAAATCCCAAGGATTTAGGGATTGGGGGTTTAGGGATTGGCCCCAAGCAGCAGCTGCTGCCTTAAGAATGAAGGGCAAAATCCGAGCTCCCAACATCCGTGTAAATATATGGAAAATATTCCTTGCATGAGGAATTCCAGCCTTGGAATGCTGGGCGGGCACTCCAGGGATGGAATTCAGAGGGATGAAAGGAAAACACACCTGGATGGCTTTGGATGGGAATCCCTGGGATTCCTCCTGAATTTCCAGCAGCCCGAGGAGATCCCAGACCAGGAATCAGGGGGGAAATCCAAGGAAAACTTGGAGTGGGCAGCAGGAATTCTTGGCTGCAGCAGGGACTGGGAAACAAATCCCAAATCCACGCAAACACAGGGAGAAAATCCCAGGAAATCCCAGATTATCGACTGCAAACAGGAACGATCCCAGGTGTTCCAATGGAATTATTCCAGCTGGATCTTGGAAAAGTCAGGATTTGTATCCCAAGGGATCAGCCTGAGCCCCCAGACACAAAGCCAAGGGAAAGCTGAGTTTAAATCAATCTAATCCCATTTTTCCATTAAAAAATTCCCTAAAAACCAGCAGAACATCCCAGAGAAGCTGGATGATCATTCAGGAAATATCCACAGAAAATTTGGGATCCCCCTGCCCCAAATCCATCCCAAGGGATGAGCTGGAGCCTCGGATCTGCTGCATTCCCAGTTCAACTCCTGGGATACACTGGTCCACATTTCCAAGGAATGTGGCATCCTGAAATGCTGGAAAACACACCTGGACTCAACCCACATCCCAAAATTCTGAACCAAACTCCAAACTGGAACCGGATTTGTTGATTCCCAGCAAATTTGAGGGGAGGAAACTGAAGGAAACTGGAAAAGCCAAGTGGAGTCTGGGATTTCCATGGATCCATGCATCCCTAAATACCATGGAAAACGGGAATTGGACTGCTCCGAGGAGTTACATTAACCTGGAATAAAGAATAAATTGAGGATATTTCCCAGAGATTATGAGGAATCCTCAGGAAAATCCGCTGGGATGAGCTGGTGCCTCCCAGTTCGCACTGGAGGAGATTTTCCAGGGAATACCCAGCACAGGAAAAATGAAAATAAATCGGGAGAAGAGGAAAAGCAGCCCCAAAAATACCCTGGAATCACTGAATTCCTATTTACCCGGAAAAAACCCTGGATTTAGGGATGCAGGGATGGGTAACTCCGGAATCCATGGGCAATAAAACATGGATTAGGATAAAGGGATCCTAGCAAAGCCAGGCTTGGAAGCAGATTCCCAATGCTGCATCTCCCATCCCTCCATCCCATTTTCCCAGTTTTCCAGAGGGAAAACCCCTTGGAGATATCCTGGGATGGATTCCAAGCGTTCCTCCACATCAGAGCCCATCCAGGGTCACATCCAGGACCCAAAAATCCGGGAGATGCTTCCAACCCCTCCTGAGGGCATCCAGGGATTCACCCCATTCCTTGCTAATCCCAAATATTCCAGGAAACCCCATCTGACATTCCAGGTTTCCATGGATCCACTCGGGAAAAGGCAGGGAATGACCCTGAGGGGTGGCAAATCCCAAATCCCGACGTGCACAAAACACCACCCACGGCCCTCCAGAAATAAACAGACGTAGGAGATCCAATCCGAAGGAAAAGGAGGAAGTTTGCTCCCAATTTTATGTGGATTTAAAAAAAACCCCAGGAAATTCAAAGCGCGGCAGGGAAAATCCACCCGGCTTTGAGGGAAAATCCCATTTGGATCAGGGCTTGTATCCCAAAAATGAGGCTGGTTTGCTGGGATCCCTGATTTTGGGGTGGGAATTGGGATTGGAGGTGACCCCGGAGCTCGGGAAGAGATTCCTGCACTCAGCAAATCCAGGGAATGACGCTGCACAGCCTGGCAGAAGTGACACAGAGTGGCCCTCCTCGGATTAATTTAATTAACACGCTCCTAATTTGTGCTCCCACCCCCTAAAATCAGAGCTTTTCCTCGACAATTCCCAACCGGAATGGTGTTATTAACCCAAACCTCTGGCAGCAGAGGGGAGGGAGAGCAGGATCCTTTCCAGGATCCTTTCCAGGATCATTTTTCCAGGTTGTTCTCAGCATTCCTGAAGGCAGCGGCGTTATTAAAACCCCAAAGTGCGGCTCCTCCGTCTGCCCACTCCCCGTTTTCCCGCTGATGCCTCCGGCTGGGAATGTTTCCCGGGAATGCTCCCGGCTCTGTAAACTGATCCAGCCCCACCTGTCCCCTCCAGAACCCGGCTCCAGCTTTTTTTAGCCATTCCAAAGCCTCCCAGTGACCCCTTCCCACTTAAGCTGCGCACAATCCATGTTTTTTGGGAAGATTCCCACCTGCTCCGAGCCACAGGGTTGGGATGGCTCCGATTCCTGCAAATATCTGGAGCGGCCGGGAGGTTTCTTGGAAAATCTGGGTTGGAAAGGGAGATCCCCATGGGATGGAAGCACAGTTGGAATTTTGGGCGCCACACCCGAAGGCAGCTCCATTCCCGGAGCATCCCGTGGGATCGGCCCCAAGGAGCTGCTGGAAATTGGATCCTGGAGCTGGAATGTCACAGGAGAATTCCCGAACCAGGAAACACAGGGAGAGGCGGGATATGGGAACTGGAGGGTGCGGAGCGAGTCCTTTCCTTCTTCCCACAGAATAATCCCAGTGGGAGCCAGGACAACTTCCCTGGAAAAAACAACAAAAAGCCCCATCCAAGGGGGGCGCCTCGGGAAGATCCTTGGATTTTTGGAGCCTTCCCAGCCCTTTCCAGAAATCCTAAGGGAATCCCAACCCTCGTTTTCCTGATTTATGGATTTGTGCTTTGGGAACTTTTCCCTCTTCCCACAAAATAAATCCCAGTGGGAACCAGGACAACTTCCCTGGAAAAAGACCAAAAAACCCCATCCAAGGGGGAGTGCCTTGGGAAGATCCTTGGATTTTAGGAGATTCCCAGTCCCATCCCTCCTTTCCATAAATCCTAAGGCAATCCCAACCCTTGTTTTCCTGGTTTATGGATTTGTGCTTCGGGAAGAGTCTCCAAACCCACGCAGCCACAAAACCCCTCTGTGGGATCTCTTCCCTGTGTGGGATCTCTTCCCTCTGGGAAGAGCTCCCGGGAATTCCAGCCCTCACCGCACTGATCCCATCCCCTCACCCAGCTGCTTCCCGAGTGTCCCAGTCCATGGAATTTTTCCCGAGCTCCCAGTTTCCAGGTGTCTCTGGTCCAACACGCCCCCAGCACCTGAGCAGATCCCGCTCTGAGGCGGCTCCAAGAATCCCAACCAGCTCTTCCCAAAATATTGAATCCTAGTATTTGATTATGGAGACTGGGAAAACAGGGATAAATCCCAACAAGGAGCTGATCCCTCGTGCTGTGGGAGCTTTGCTCTGCTGCAATCCAAGCACACCAGCACCGAAATCCAGGGAATTCTACGGAATTCCTGCTTCGCTGTAAATGATCCATCCCCATTTCCAGCTGATGGGGAAGTTTGGGAAAGGAAGGTGCTCTGCTGGGAATTCCCAGCGGGAAAATCCAAGCCCAGCCTGAGCTGGGGCAGCAGGAGCACACCTGAACCCTCTCCCAACAAACCTGCCTTGGAATTCTCCAATTCCAGAGGCACCAATTTCGGGAATGCCAAACCCAGAGACTCCCCCAAATCCAAAGGAAACGACTTTTCCTCCCACAGAGTCCCAAAGTTTTCCAACACAAGCACCTGGATTAGGGAATAAATCCATCCTGACTCACTGTGACTGAGCACGGTGCCCTCCCCAGGCCGGCTCCATCCCGTTTTTCCTATGGAATTATCATTCCATGGAATATTTAAGCATCGACTCCTCGTTTACTCCTCCTTTCCACCCTCGCTTGTCCGAGTTCCCCCCTCAGGGCTGGAAATCCCAATTGCAGTTTGCCCCAAATCCCATTTTTCCAGCATCCAGGCTCTCAGGAATGCTGGAATGAGCACCCAGGATGGCACTGGTGACATTAGGCCTGGCTTAACCAGCAAGGAGTACTTTAGGAAGAGGAATTTAAGCCCAGCTTTGCTGCAGGCAGAGACTTCACCCAACAAGAGCAGAGCCAAGAAATCACCCGGGGCCAAGGAGCTCCATTTTCCACAGAAAAGGAATCAGGAAAGGGATTTTTCCTGAATAAAACCCCAAAATCCAACCCTGAATGAATCCCTGAGTGTTTTTAGGAATTGTTAAAGAACCAAAGTTGCTCAAAATTCTGTGCAAAACTCCAGCAAACAAAAGGAGCCCCAAATCCATAAAAATTGCAGGGTTTTCCCTCAGATTATTCCTGCAGCTCCCAGCATTCCCAGGAGGAATGTGCAATTCCTGCTGGGCTGGGTGCTGGGGAGAACAAGGGGTTTGTGTGGGGAGCTGAGGCAGATCAATAATCAGCTTATTAATAAATAATGGGCTTAATAAATTAATAAATAACGGGGAGAGAGGCAGGCAGGGATGGGGGGCAGGGAAAAGCAGGAATTCTCCACACAATGCCCAGGCTAAAAGCTCACTTCCCAAAGATTCCCGGCACAGACTGACAACTCCTGCTCGCACCCGGCATTCCGGGGAAAATTCCATCTCCTGGATGTCACGAGCCAGGGGAGAACGCTGCTGGATTCTGATTTAACATTCCTAAAGCCGGGAAAGGACACCGGGAACGGCTGGGATTTAGAGGATTCGCTGTTCCCGTCCTTCCCTGCAAGTTGCAGCAGAACAAAAGCGCAGGGCACTTTTCGGGAATGTGCCTTTCCCAAAGCAACTCCAGCTCCATTTTTCCACGTCGGGAAAGCTCCCGTGCACTCCCGGCTCTTATATAAACAGCGGAGGGGCTGATCCCAACCCCGGCATTCCAAGAAAATCAAGGTCGCCTTTGGAATTCCGCTGATTCCCACCCCGGTGAGGCACGAGCGGAGTTGAGGGATTGATCCCGCTGGGAATCTCGGGGGGCCGCGGCTCCGCAGCCCCCGAGCGGCTCCGCGCTGCCCGTCCCGGACACTGCGGGACCTTGGCGTGTCCCCACCACGGGGGACACACGCGGGGGACACAAATCCGCCTCGTCCCCCTCTCCGAGCTGGGACTGGGGACACGCCGAGGACACGGCGGTGGCTCCGTGGCATCCCGGGCGCTGCTGGCAGCGGGGACGCGCGGCTCCGCCGGGATGCTCCGGCCACGGGGAGGGTCCCGGTGTCCCGGGGCGGGGGGCGCGGTGTCCCGGGGGGTGTCCCGAGGGAAAGGATATGGATTACAGACCAGCCTGAGGCACCAGCTGCGCGGGCGGGTGGTTTGCTTGAGGCAGAAGAAGGCGGTGGGTGCCAGCGCCGGGTAAGGCACCTGCTCCTCCTCCTCGGAGCCCAGCTCGGCGGGCGCCTCGCGGCCGGGGGAGCCGCTGCTCGAGCCGGA
>VZTF01009086.1:705077-716966 GCA_013397755.1 Cnemophilus loriae | reverse complement strand
AGGGAAGGGAAGGGAAGGGAAGGGAAGGGAAGGGAAGGATTTGGGCAGATCCTGCTCTGTTTATTCCAGAGTTAATTCCATTGGCTTGGAATTGATTTTTTTCCACCTGGATACCTTCCACTATTACAGGATGCTCCAAGCCCCGTCCTCGAACACTTCCAAGGATGTTGTTGGAACAAGGATCCTCCTCATCATTTTGGAATTCTCTTTCCCAGAGTCAGGAATCCCAAAAGTTTGGGAAACAATGCGGCTGAGATCCCCAGGTGAGCTGGAAAACCCAAATCCTTCCAAATTCCCACAATTTTCATGGAAAACATCGGCTGGAAAGGGCAGAAAACAGAAGGGATTCAACCCCAGAGAAGGAATTCAAGTGGAATTCAACTGGAAGGAGATGCTGGGGTATTTCTGGGAATGTGGGATCGCTGATTGCGGGATCCCAGGGAAATAACGGGATGTGTGGGATGCTCCTAATAAAAGGATGGATTCAATGGATTCCACGTGCAGCAGGGAGAGGCTGGAGGGGAACATCAGCCTGGAGTGGAGAGATTCTCCTGGAATCACCGGAGCCGTGGGAAGGAGCTGGATCCCATCGGGAAAACATCGCCCATCCCGGCTGTTCCCTGGGGCGGGAGCTCAGCAGGGAAAACTCACAGAATTCCTCCAATTCCTGGATCCATGGTGATTCCCATGGCTCAGGAACGGGATCTGCTTGGACCAGGCCAGCCAGGATGGGACAGAGACCAAACCTCACCTTCCCCATCCTCAGCCATTCCCAACTTCCACAGGAACCAGGATTTTCCATGGAAATTCTTTTTCCTTTTCCTTTTCCTTTTCCTTTTCCTTTTCCTGGCACCAAATCCCAAATCCAAGGGGATAAAGCCATTGGAATTGCTGCTAATTCCTTAAATTAATTATCGAGGATGCTGATGGAGAGCTGGATGTGTTGGAGGAGTTAATCCAGCCAGGAATACACCCAGGAAATGTCAGGATGAATAAATTAGGGATGTTTTTAGCAGGAATAATTGAATTTGGGATCTGTGGAGCCTCCAGATCCCTCTTCCCATAAATTGTTTGGCTTTTCCCTTTCCAGCCTCAAAGTCAAATCCAAGATCAAGGAGCGGATCCAGAGGGGGAATTTGCATCCCTACTAAAGTTTGGGATGGAGCAGGAAGGACAAATCTCATTCCAAAGGTGCCAGGAAACAACAGCCGGGATTTGCTCCTGCTCCAGGAGTCACATCCGGCTCTTTCCACAATTTTTTATGGATCACTCCTGGCTCCTTTAACGCTCCACTGGTTTTATTGGGATTTATGGCTCCTGAGAGGGAGCAGCCGGGGTTTATGGTCCTGAATCACATCCCAAACTCCTGGAAATCCTGAGGATCCCAGATCCAAATCCCTGGGAAGGAGCGTCCAGGGATTCATGATCCAAAAGTCCAAACACCCGGAAGTTCTGAGGGATCCCAGATCCCTGGGAGGAAGCATCCAGGGATTTACAATCCTTAAAGTCCAAATATCTGGAAGTTCTGAGGGATCCCAAATCCAAATCCTTGGGAAGGAACAGCCAGAGATTTATGATCCTTAAAGTCCAAATATCTGGAAGTTCTGTGGGATCCCAAATCCAGATCCCTGGGAAGGAGCAGTCAGGGATTTATGATCCTAAAGTCCAAACACCCGGAAGTTCTGGGGGATCCTGGATCCATGGGGAGGAGCATCCAGGGATTTATGGTCCTTAACCACATCCCAAACTCCCGGAAGTTCTGGGGGATCCCAGATCCCATTCCCGATCCTCTCCAACCTTGGGAATGCCGCTTCCTGCCTCCGTTTGCCCTCTTGGAGAAGGGTTCGGGAGGAGCTGGGAGCAGGAGCACACGGATCCCATCTCCATAGATTGTGTGCCCTCTGCTGGCAGCCGCCTTTCCAGGGAAAACCGGGAAAATCCTGCCGGGAAGGACTTGGATCTGCCCTTCGAATGTGGGAAAATCCTTGGATACGATCCAAGCCCTCATCCTGAAGGGAGTTTCCTTCTGCTCCTCGCCCAGGAGCAGGGAATGAGATCATGGATTTCCTTTGGAGCAGGCTGGATCCTGCTCATCCAAATGTCTGGAATTCTCTGCGTCCAAGAGCCCTCGGGATCACCCTATCCCTGAAATAAATGAGGGGAAAGTGGGGATTTATGGGATTTATCCCATCATTCCCAGCTGATATCCAAGATCAGTGGGAGAGCCACAACAGGAATGGTTCTAATTCCCTGTTTTCCCGAGAAGCTGGGATGCCTCATCCCTGGAAAAATCCAAGGCCGGGTTGGACGGGATTTGGAGCAACCTGGGATTTGGGATGGGATCAGCTTTATCCCTTTCCCACCCAAACCATTCCAGGGATTTCATGAAACGTGGGAAAACCAGGAGAGGGAAATTTGAAGGCAACACTGGTGTTTTCCAGGAAATCCATTTTTAAGGGAATTCTGGATATTGGGAATAACCCAAATCAAGACTTCCTAAATATTCTCTACAAAGTTCCTCCCCTCATCCAAACTTTTCCTGCAATCCTGAAATTCAGGTCGGCACCTCCAATTCCCAGAATTCCACGTCCAAGCCGAGCCGTGATTATTTTTTGGGAAGCTCAGCACTTTTCCTGTCGGAATTTACAGCCCAGAATGAGGTCAGGGAACCTTTGGGCCGGGTTCAAAAGCTTGGAAAAATCCAAATTTATTCCCGATAATCCTCAGGGATGAGTTCAGGAAGGAGTTCACCTCCTTGGTGAATAAAGTAATTTCATTTCTCTTTGTTATCCAGGAAATTCCTTGGCCTCTTGTCCTGGATTATCCTTTTTTTGGGATAACAAGGAAGGAATGAAGGCGGAAAAAAGGGAAATCATCTTTTCCACGGATAATTGGGATGAGCTCCTTATCTGGCCTCTAAAAACCGGGAGCAGGAGGGGTCAAATGAGCCCAAAGGATTTGGTGATCCCAGAAAATGGGGTGAGAGCTCCAGAAGCTCCATTCTATCCCAAATTATCCCGGGTTTTTTTGGGGATAGAAAGGAGGAGACGCAGCCCCCGCTCCGAGGGCCGCTGGAATTCCTGGTGCTGCTGGAAACGGGGCCGGGGCTTCTCCTCATCCCTTTTTTCCCAGGATTTCAGGCTCCTTCCTGCCCCCACTGTGGTCTCATGGACAGAAAATTCCAAGAATTCCAAAATATTCCAAAATATTCCAAATATTGAGGTTAAAATGTTTCATAATCCTCCCATTCCCAGATTTCCCTCTCCAGTCCTGCCCATCCCATGGGATTGTTGGGATTTCCCAGATTTTATTCTCCTGGCAGCTTCCAAATGTTCTGATTGTTATCCCCAGGGTGGGATAAAAGCAGGAAAATCTGCATTTTTTGGGAATACTCGTTTTTCCAGCCTTTTCCCTCCCATTTTTCCTGCATTTCCATGGTTTATATCCTGGAAATCCTGGGGATTTGGGGATTTCCCATCCCGGAGCAGCAGCAGGGTCGGATAAATCCAGCTGGGAATCTCCAACATTCCTGGGATACGGATTCTGCTCCATCTTTATCCCATTCCCTTCTTGAACTCTCTCTAAAAATGGATTTATTTGGGATTTTTCCTCTTGAAGTCACCAAAAACTTTTGTTTTCCCAATTTCTTTCCCACCTGATCCCGATCCCAGACCGGGAGAGGGGAATTTTGGGAAGAGGAGGGGAATTTTTCCTCCTCAAAATCCAACCTCACCTCAGGCCAACAGTGACAACTCCCAAACATTCCCAGAGTTTTCCTGCCCCACAAATCCCACAAAAAACCCTCCTGGCCCTAAAAGTTCTTTTGCTGGAGCAGCTTTTGTGGGATCAGCATCCCGGGATTTGAGATGGGCAGGGATATTCCAGAGAATTCCCATCCCTGGGAGTGTCCAAGGTTGGACGGGGCTTGGAGAAATTTGGGATAGGGAAAAGTGTCCCTGCCTATGGAATTGGAGCAGTTTTAAAATCCTTTCCATCCCAAACTTTGATGATCCTGGATGATTTGATGATCCTGGAAGGAATCAGCAGCAAGACACACTGGAGTGGATTGGGAATATTTTAGATCCAGCTGGGAGCAGTTTGGGATCGCTCAGGATTTGTGGGATCGCTCAGGATTTGTGGGATTGCCCAGGATTTGTGGGACTGCTCGGGGTTTGTGGGATTGCTCGGGATTTATGGGATCGCCGAAGGGACAGGGACATCCTGAGCCTCCCGAGGGGCTGCAGGGCCGGGAATTCCCTCCCAGATCCACAAAAAAACAGGAAAAAGGAAAACCAGGAGCCTCCAGCCCACGGGGCAATGGAGTCACGGCTGATCCCAACTCCAGAAAACAAAAGAATTCCCATTCCAGAGCTTTCCCAGGATAATCCTGACCCTGTGGGAAGGACATGCCGGAGGATCCGAGCTCATCCCAGCAAATCCAGCTGGAAGATTCCGGAAAGTTTCCTCTGGAGCATCTCCCATCCCCGCAGCTCTCAGCGGCCTCCTCCCTGCACTACTCTGGCCTAAAATATTCATGGGAGGCCTCTAAAAGCTGGGTTTAGTCTCTAAGGCACGGCTTTGGCTCTAAAAGGCTGGCTTTGTAAAGCCCGGCCTTGTCTCTAGGGGCCCGGCTTTGGCTCTAAAGGCTGGGTTTAGCTCTAAGGCCCGACTGTGTTTCTAAGGCCTGGCCTCAGGATTTGTGGGAGGCTTTGGCTCTAAAGCCCGGCTTTGTCTCTAAGGCCCAGCTTTGTCTCCTCCCAGGTAACTCCTCTCAATCCCTTAGGCTTGGCTTGAGGCCTCTCCAGGCCTCTCCTCATTCCCGGGAGCCATCCCGAACATTCCCAAGCCAAAAGAACCCCTGACTGCTTCCACGCCCGGAAACATTTTTGGGATCAAGTTTTCCGTGGCTTCCAGAAGCCTTTTCCAAGGCATTCGTGGAGAACATTCCCAAAACCACCGGATTTTCCCTAAAAACCCAGCCGCCAGCTCCTAGGGACGCTCCAGAGGGATCCCAGATTTCCCACATGGAAATCCTCCTGGGATCCTGACAGCAGGAGTGGAACATTCCCAAAAAACAGGGAAGCTCCCTGGATCCAGCTTTTCCCAGCCCTGGGAAAAAGGGAATGGATGTGCTGGATCTTCATTCCCGAAGCAGCTTTCCCAGGAATGATCCCTCAGGTCAGTGCCAAGGAATGTTGCTGGGAAGGAGCAGAGAGCAAAAATCGGGAATAAAAATCCCATTGGGATGTGGCAGGGGCGGAGGGAGGATGGTTCCTGTGGATAAATCGGGAAGGGAACAGCAGGGATGGGAGTGCTCTTCCAGCTAATGGAGAATTTAGGATGAGAATGAATCTTTGGGAATGATCCAGAGGCTGAAAGGATCCTCCACATTCCAGAGGGAATTTTGGCCCAGCGGGATAATGGGGATAATGCGGGATTGGGAACGGCGGGAACGAGCTCCCTGCAGGGCTCGTTCCCATCCCACATTCCAAGGACAATTCGGGAATTTTCCTTTTATCTCCTTCACTCTCCTCCTCTTCCCGATGTCCGGCCCAGCTTCCATCCCAAATTCCCTCAGGAACTGCGTTTTCCACGATGGGAATGCACAGCGTCCCCAAAATCCCTGCTGTGCCAGTCTGGAACAGCATTCCCAAAGAATCCGTGGCTGCCTCATCCCGGGAATGTCCCAGGTCGGGTCGGATGGAGCTTGGAGCAACCTGGAATTCCTTCCATCTCAAACCATTCCCTAATTCCGTGATTCCAAAGGCTCGGGATTGCCTTGCAGGAGCTGGTTCATTCCAGCAGGATTTCCGGGGAAAGCTGGAGCAGCTTCCCAAGATTCCAGGCTGTCCATGGGGTTCATTCCTGGTTTATTTCCCTTTTCAAGTGGATTTTTGGGATATTTTGACTCCAATAAATTTATCCCAAAGGAGATAAGGAATAACAAAACTGTAAATCCATGGCTAAATCCATGGATAGCTTTGGAATTCTCTGCGGGGAGAGAATTCCCGGATTTTCCCAGCCCAGCGCTGCCACTGGAGTTTGGGATTCATCCCAAAAAATCTGGATTATTTGGAGTTTTGAGGATCAATTATGGAATATTTTTGCTCCATTCCCTTTCCCACTCATCCCACTTCATCCCAGAAAACCCCTTCCCATTTTCTCCCACAATTCCAACCCTTCAGGATCCGCCACAGCTCAAACTCGGGAATTTTTTCCTTTTTGAGTCTTTTTAATTGGATTTTCCAGCTGCATTCCCTGATTTTCCCTCTTCCATGGGCTTCGCTGATGGGAAGAGAATCCCTGCTCCACTCAAATCCTCCTTAAAAATAATTTGTCCTCCCAAATCCAGCAATTCCTATTTTTCCCAAGAAAAAAATCAGGATTTTTATGGATTCTTGACCTCCAAGCTCCTCCCATTCCCTTTTTTCCTTCATTTCCTTTCATTTATCCCTTAAAATTCCTTTAATTTCCAACAAGCTCCTTGTACCACTGATTGCCCCACAGCAAAATGATTGCAAACCCTCTGGAATCTTGGAAAATCACCTGGAAGTGTCCGAACTCGGAGCAGCTCCCTGGAATTGTGCTCCACTCCCAAATATTCCTATTTATCCACATATTCCATGAAGCAAAAATAAAGGTGCTGGAGGGTTTCCCTCAGGATTCCCTCCTTGGGTTTTTCCCAGGTTTTTTTTTTAATGGAATGCCGACTTTAAACTCGTGGAGTGTGAAATCCTGGCTGGGCGTTTCCATGGGAACCAGCCGGGTTTTCCTGCCGAGGATTCCCAGGCTGACCTCACTCCCGCTGGAATCTCTCCCACTCTCCGCTCGTGTTATCCCAGTTTTCCCTGTGTTCCCACTCTCCTGAATTTCCCTCTTTCCATTCCAAGGATGGAGGAGGATTCCCGACACAAAAAAAGTGGGATAAGCCCATCTAAGGCTGGTTTTCCCAGGAAAATCCCCTCAGCCGGGCAGGAATCTCCAGGAAAGATGGAGCAGGAATATTTCCAAGGGTATGGAATGACAGGAAAAATGGGAATGGCTTCCAACTGCCAGAGGGCAGGGATAAATGGGATATTGGGAAGGAATTCCTGGCTGGGATGGAATTCCCAGAGAAGCTGTGGCTGCTCCTGGATCCCTGGAAGTGTCCAAGGAAAGATTGGATCACCCTGGGATAATGGGAAGTGCTGGGGTTGGAATGGGATGAGCTTTAAGGGCCTTCCCTATGGATCTGGGAATGGGGCCGGGAACGCTGGTCGGGATCCATGGAAAACAGCAGGTGTCTGTGAGGGATGGATCCTGCCCGTCCTAACTTTAAGCCGGGCTTTTCGCCAGGCTCAGCCTCCCTCCGGTAAAAGCTCGGAGCCCGTTCCGCGGGATATTTGGGATTGATGGGAGCAGAGGTGCTCAGAGAGGCTCAGAATTCCCACCCCAAACTCTCAGGAATGACCCCAGACCTCGCTTCCACCCTCTTCCCACAATTTGCCTTTTCCTGGGATAGCTCCGCGCTGATTTTGGCAGAGATGGAAGGAAGGGTGAGGCGGGAAGGGCGCGGAATTCCAGAGGGAATCGGGAGAGCTCAAAAATCCCTGTGCGCTGCGTGAGCTCCCAGGCAGCTCCACCTTCCCATTCCCGGGAATGTTTGATCCAGCCGGAGCTGACAACAACAGCCGGAGGAAAACGAGGGAAAAGGATCCTTCTGGAACAATCCAAGCTCCATTTCCCATTTGGATTTGTCCCATAAAATGTTAATTAGGTTTTAATTGGGGGAGGGATCTCCAGGGCTCCATCACCACGGAGATTTTCCCACCGGGAAAAGCAGAGCCGAGGTTTTCCTAAAGAAAACAGGGAGATAGAATCCAAATCTGAGGAATCCATAGGGATTTCCACCTGATCAAACACTTTTGTTTGGATCTTCCTTCCCGGTGAAGCTGGAAACAAATTCTAGGTAAGAGATGTTGGGAAGAGCACAATTCCAAAGTTATTCCTTCATTTTGGAAGTGAAAAATCCTTCATTGGGATTTAATCCCCTCTGGAGACAGCGGAGAGGGAAAAAACAGCCTGGGGAGAGGGAATATCCCAAAGGGAAAGCAGAAAATGGGAAAATATCCACGGGAATGGGAATGTCTGGGTGAGGAGAGGGAAAATCACGTTTAAATTGGGAAAATCACTTGGATAAACTCAACCCAGCCCTTCCCGAGGGAGGAATTTGCAGGAAATCCTGGCAGGTACAACACGGAGATGGGAATCCAAGATGTTCCTGCATTTTCCTTCCCTGGGAGCTGGAACGCAGCTCCGGCCGCTCCGACTCGGAGCTGACCTTTCCCAAGGAATACGGAGATGTCATTCCCAGATTTCTCCTGGTTTCATTTTTCAGGATGACTTTCCCAAATGGGGGTGGGTGGATGAGAAATCCAGGCGGTGCCAGTGTCTCCTGTCCCACATGGATCGGGGAAGGGAGCTTACCCCGGGATCTGGGAGCACAGCATTCCCAGCAAACCTGAGTGACATTCCCAGGAGCTCCTGGATTTCAAGGAGCATAGATTGGGATCCAGGGAAAGGGAATTCTGGGATCATTGGCTGTGAGGAGTTCTAATGGGATGCAAACCTGGGAAAATCAGAGCCACCTGGAATTCCTCGGAGCACGAATGTAAAGATTCCTCTGACATTTATACGGAATCATGGAATATCCTGAGTAGGACGGGATCCACCGGGATCCGAGTCAAGCTCCAGGCCCTGCACAGCCCTCCCGTCCCGTCTTTCCCAGTTTTCCAGCCTAATCAAAGGATCAGGGATGGATTGATCCTGCCGGGGAGAGAAGAGGGACACATGTGTCCCCTCATCCCCGTGTTCCCATCCTCATCCCGGTGTTCCGTCATGCCGGTGTTCCCATGTCCCTCATCCCGGTGTTCCTGTCCTCATCCCCGTGTTCCCATCCTCATCCCGGTGTTCCATCATCCCGGTGTTCCCATGTCCCTCATCCCAGTGTTCCTGTGTCCCCCCATCCCGGTGTTCCCGTCCTCATCCCGGTGTTCCCATCCTCATCCTGGTTTTCCCATGTCCCTCATCCCGGCACTCCCATTTCCCTCATTCCAGTGTTCTCGTGTCCCCTCATCCCGGTGTTCCTGTCCTCATCCCGCTGTTCCCGTGTCCCTTTTCCCGGTGTTTCTGTCCTCTTCCTGGTGTTCCCGTGTCCCTTCCCGGTGCTCCCGTGTCCCTCATCCCGCTGTTCCCATGTCCCTTTTCCCAGTGTTCCTGTCCTCATCCCGGTGTTCCCGTGTCCCTTCCTGGTGTGCCCATGTCCCTCATCCCGCTTTTCCCGTGTCCCTTCCCACCTTTCCCGGCACACGCTCCCTCCATGTGAGCGCGGCGCTGCCGCCGTGCAGGAGACACTCGCCCACGCAGCTCCAATTCCCCATCTGGAGCAGGGAAAAAACCTGGAGCAATCCCAATCCCAACGCTCCCGGCTGGCTGCTCCCGGTGTGGAGGGCCAGGGGGGGCCGCGGGGGGGGAGGCACATCCAAGGGAATTTTGGGATTAAGGAATGTGGCTGTGCCACAGGGAGGAATTTTTATCCCGGCTGGAGAGGGATTGAACACAGGGATTTTGTTCCGTGGTTTTGGAGCGGGGGATGCTCCGGGATAAAGGGAAAAGTTGGATGTGCTGGGATTTGGGATGAAGCCAGGGAATTTGGGATTTGGGGCGAAGCCAGGGAATTTGGGATCTGGGACAAAGCCAGAGAATTTGGGATTTGGGGGATGAAGGGGGGGATTTTTAATATTCCCAGTGTGCGTCCGGAGTTTTTGTGGGATCAGGACACTCCTGCATCCCGTGGCTCCAAAGCAGGGAGGGGGAAATGCCACATTCCCAAATTCCTGGGACTTTTGTCCCAGCGGGATGAGCTCACGAGGTGGCACAGCAGGGTTGGAGTGTCCGTGCCCTTGGATCCCATGGGAATGGCTGCATCCAGGGAATTGGGAATTCCCATCCCAAAATCCATCCCCACAGACAGTCCTGGCCCATCCTGCTGATCCTGGGATTTGTGGGGAGGCCAGAATTCCTGGGAGCTCTTGGAATTCTGTCTGCTTCTGTGGGGCAGGAGGAGGGATGGAATCCACAGGTGGCCAGGATGAGGCGATGGAATCCCTGGAATCCCTGGGAAGATCCAGTGGGGATAAGGACAGAGGGAAAATCCACCTCGTCCTCCTCCCCTTCCCAGGCAGCTCTCCAGGAGCATGGAAAGCTGGGCTGAAATTTCCAGAGGTTTATCGGGATTCACTGGGAATTCCCAGGTCAAACTTCCCTGCTTTGCACCTTCCCAGCTCCCAGATTTCTTGGATACAAAATCCCCTGGGATGAGGAGTGGCCATGGCTGAGGGAGAAAAGCTGGGGAGGTTTAACTTTACTTAATCCATATTTTACCCAAATCCAGGGAAAATCCTGTTAGGAGCTCAGTGCGGATTTTCCAAGCCCAGGGAATGTTCTATCCCAGTCAGGGAATCCTTTGGATCAGCCGGGATTTGGGAAGATGGGAACAGCTGCAAAAATCCCTTCCCTTCCTTTCCTTGGAAGGTGCAGCTCCGGGCTGGGCTCCTGGAGCTGTTCCACGCATGGATGGCTCTGGAAAAAACCTTTGGAATTCTTAACCTTCCTTCCGGGAAAAGAGCAGGATTTCCAACTGCCCTTAATTTGGGAGGCTGAAATATTCCCTCTTCCCTTTCTTCCCCTTATCCTTTCCCTTTATTTCTTTGGATTGAATTCCTTGTTTTCCATGCAGGGGAACATTCCTTGTTTTCCACACAGGTCACATTCCACGTTTTCCGTGTGGGGAACATTCCTTGTTTTCCACACATGGAACATTCCTGGTTTTCCACACAGGGAACATTCCTTGTTTTCCACAAGGCTCCATTTAGCAGTGATTCCCTCTCCAAAGCAAATCCTTATTCCGGGAGAGGCCACAAGGAAAAGCAGGAAGGGAACGGGAGCTTCCCTATAAAATATTCACCGGCTCAGCTCCGCTGGAGCCTCCTGAGGAATTTTGGGATCTGGGATAATGAGGCTCTGCTGCTCTTCCTGCATTTCTGCCTCCTCCTGGCTCATCCTTTATTAATGTGCCCTTTCCATGACTTCTCGGGATGGCTCTTCCTGAAGGAGCTTTTGATCCCTTTGTTCCCGCGCAAGGAAGGGAAAACACCGCTGGAAAAATGGGAGAAGGGAATTTGCTGAAAGGATCCTTGGATTCTTTTTATCCCTAAAACTGGAATGGTTTGGATGGGATTTTATGGAGCATCCCTGCCATGGACAGGGACACTTCCACCATCCCAAACTCCATCCTTGGACATTTCCAGGGATCTAGGGGCAGCCACAGCTTCTCTGGGAATCTGTGCCAAGTTCACCCTCCCAGCCAGGAATTCCTTCCCAATATCCCATCTACCCCTGCCCTCTGGCAGTGGGAAGCCATTCCCTGTGTCCTGTCCCTTTCCTTCTCCTTCCTGTGATCGGAGCCTTCTCCGATGGTGATCCATGCAAATATTGCATTTTAAAGTCCGATCATGCTCCAGGAAAAGCCCGGCTGAGCTCTGGACGGGGCTTGGAGCAGCCTGGGATAGTGGGAGGTGTCCCTGCCCATGGAAAGGGGTTGGAATGAGATGGATTTTGAGTTCCCTTCCAGCCCAAACCAGGGATCAGCTGGGAACACTGGGAGAGCTCCAGGGAACCAGGGGGTTCTGCCTTTTTCATTTGCTAAATCCAAATGACATCGACGACAGAGGATCTGTGCAAGGATGAGAGTGCCCTCTGTTGTTTCCTTTCCTTTCCTTTCCTTTCCTTTCCTTTCCTTTCCTTTCCTTTCCTTTCCTTTCCTTTCCTTTCCTTTCCTTTCCTTTCCTT
>VZTF01009086.1:686336-704894 GCA_013397755.1 Cnemophilus loriae | reverse complement strand
TCTCCCTTTCCCTTTTCTTTCCAAAATCTTCCCCCTTTCTTTTCCCCTTTCTTTTCCCCGACAGGACCAGAGTCACAGGAGCTGCCTCAACAACAAATATTTGGAAATAAGAACAGAACAACGCACAAAAATGTGTTCAATTGAGCGGCTTAAACCCAGCAGGGCCTCCCAGGGGCTCTCCGGGCTCCAGGGCAGAACCTGGCTGGACGGGAACTAGGATGAAATCCTGAGGGATATTCTTGGATTTCCAAACCAAGCAGGAAAATGTCATTGTGGACACGCGAAAGTAGGATCACGAAAAATGGCATTGTTGGAAAAGCAAAGCCCCAGGCCCAGGGATTGTAGTGAGGTGTGAACCGGTCTCTTCTGCCCTGCCTGCAGTGAGAGGAGCAGAGGAAACAGCCTTAAACTGAGACAGGGGAAATTCGGATTTGATCCCGAAAAAATTCCTTTCACTGTCGTGTAGTGAGACATTGGAATAGGTGCCCAGGGAGGTGCTGGAAACACCATCCCTGGAGGTGTTTGAGCGTCTGGAGCTGCCGCTGGGTGATGTGGTTTGGTGCTGACAGAGGCAGTGCTGGGTGAACAGCGGGACTGGCTGATCTCAAAGGTCCCTTCCAACCTTGACTTCCTACGGTTCCATGGGGGCGGCCCGCCCGCCATGACACCGCCCTCACCCGTCTTCCCGCCTGTCCCGTCACCATGGCAACGAGCCGCGTGGGGGGCGGGCGCAGACAGCGCATCCGCCAATCAGCGCTGCGCTCAGGGCGGATCCGCGTTCTTATTGGTGCATAAAGCTGTCCGTCAACGCGCGGCCACGCCTCCTCTTTGGCCGGCGGCGTTGCCGTGGTGAGGGGAGGACGCTCGGGCGGGAGCGGGGAGCGGCGGAGGCTCCGCCATGGCGCAGCCCGAGGAGCCGCAGCCCACGGTGGTTCCCTCCTGCCCGCTGCCCGGCAAGATCTGCGATGTGGTCCGCAGCGAGAGGCCGCGCTCCTGCTGCGGCATGGCCATGGCCGGCTTCCGCACCGCCAAGTACCAGGTGCCCGAGTGGCACCGCCGGAACGCGGGCATCTACTACAAGGCGTTCGCGGTGAGCGAGGAGGCGGAGCGCGGCCGCGCCGAGGCCAAGCACCTGGTCAAGCATGCGGCCGCCAGCGCGCAGCGAGCTCAGGAGTACTCCAAGACCACGCTGGGCCAGCGGCTGCAGGACATCCACTTCTGGAGGGTGGAGCTGCAGAAGGAGGTCATGGAGCTGGACGCCGAGACCAACCTGCTGGCGGCGCAGAAGCTGCGGCTGGAGCGGGCGCTCGATGCCACCGAGGTGCCCTACGGCGTTGTCATCGATAACCTGGAGTGCCGCGAGAGGCGGCAGCCGCCGGACCTGGTGATCGATGAGGTGGAGAGGCAGCTGCTGAAGGTGAGCGGCACCCGAGCTTGGCCACAGCGCCGAGATGAGGAGCAGCGATGAGGATGCGGCTGCTGGAAGCATCTCCTGGACTTCCTGTGTCACCCCAAGGATTTTTTCAAGTCCTTCTTGTGTTTAAAAGTGTTTAAAAATCACACGAGTGTGGCTGGAGGAGAGCAGATCGCTCCCTCAGCCCAGACCCCAACAAAACCAACTCAGAGTTTTCCTGCACCAACACCTATTCTGTCCTAAATTCCTTCCCTGTTTAGCTTTAAATCCCCTCCTCTCTGCAGTTACACTTTAAAACTCCAGAATCCAAAAGTTCGGGAGCAGTGGGATATTCCTTGCCTGTTTCCATGCTCAAATTGTCCTGATTTTGGCGTTTTCTGTCATTAATTTTCCCTGAGTCTTGCCAAGGTGATGATCCAACCCTGTCACTGAGATTCCCTGCAAAGCCAGTGTCATTCTTGTGCTGGATGTTACAAAAACCACATTTTCCAGGGCATTTTCCATCCTGGAATAACACCTATTCCAAATATCCCACAAGTTAATTAATAATTCTTTCCCTGCAGCCTCCAATCAGAGTCGGTTCGTGATCAGTTACTCATTAAAGCAGAGGATTAATATCAGAAAAATATTGATCAGACTGAAATGTTGGGACAAGGGCAGCTGGTGGAATTTTTGGGATTATCCTGGGCAGAACCAGGAACTGCTTGATCCCTGTGGATCCTTCCCAACTCGGGATATTCTAGGATTCCACACAGATGGCATGATAGGATTTAGGAATATTTCTAATGGGTATTGTGTGGAATTTCTGATTTATAATCAATATTTAAGAGGTTTTTCCGGTCAAAAACAAACAGAGGAGAGTTGGTGTAGGATATTTCCATGTGGGAATTGTTACAAAATTCAGGGAATCAGGGAAATATTTGGGTTGGAAAAGACTTTGAAGATCATCAAGTCCATCCCGATTAATCTGGTTCCAGGCACGGGGATATTCCCTGATTTTTCCTGCCTGAAGACTGAGCAAAGAATTCATTTATTCCATTGAATCTGATGGGATCCTGGAATGGTTTGAGATGGATGGGACCTTAAAAATCATCGATTCCCACCTCTTCCCACTATTCCCACCCTCTCCCACTATCCCAGGTTGCTCCAAGCCTTGTCCAACCTGACCTTGGACATTCCGGGGATGGAGCAGCCACGGCTTCTCTGGGAAGAATTCCTTCCACAGTAGGATAGCACACAGACTTTTCCATGGAATACACAGAATTCCCAGGCTTTAGAAGCATTCCAGGTTTTTCAGCCGCCGTAGATTTAGAGCTGAGTTCCCTCAGGATGTGCTGACTCCAAAATTCCAAGTTTTACCGTGACAAAGTAAGAGTAGATAAGGGAATTTCAGGATTTATCCCCAAATTGCTCCTCAGGATTGTGTTTCGTGCTCTGGATACATGGAATTCTCCCTGTTTTTCTCTAGGAAGCTGATCTTATCCGGGATATCCGGGATCTGCTGAAAAGAACCATCATCCAAGCCACCACCCAGATAAGGTACAACATTTCCCAGGATACTTCAGCCAAGTAATTCCTGGGATAAAAGTGGGTAAAATCTCACCCAGGCTTAGGAGCTGTGGAAATTCCATTTAAACCTGGAAACCTCTGGATTTCCAGGTAGGTTTAGATTTTCCTGCTTTCCAGAACTGTTGGACTTGTTTTCCGACACTAAATTCCAGTGCTATAAAAATATTCTCTGGGTATCTTCTTGGGAATATCTTTGTGTTAGTAAGGAGATTTTCGGGATCAAAGGAGCTCTCCAAGAGGATTTTTTTTTTTTTTCCAGCAGATGTCAGTGTGAACTTTAAATCTGGAAATTCTGTACCAGGGCAGGTGTTCCTTGCCTTTCCAAAGGATTATTTGCTTGGAATTTCTGAAAAACCCTTTGGAAGGATGTTACTGTATCCTAAAAATCCATCAATATAATGAAACTAACTGCTGGAAACTTCATATTTTAGTTTAAAAAATCCTTTAATCTGCTCCTATTCTACCTGATAAATAAAATATTTGGGTTTTTTTAAAAACAGCCGTAAATGCCAGTTAATATAAAGTAGCTCTGTTATATTAATTAGAGCATGAGAGGAGCCTAATGAGTTTAATTTGGGGGTTTAAAATTGTTTTAAGATAATTTTAGCCCCATTTTAGTGCCATTTTAGCCCCATTTACTCTCATTTAACCCCAGTTTAGCCCCATTTTAGCCGCATTTTCAGCCTCATTTTAGTCCCATTTTAGCCCCATTTAGTCCCATTTTAGCCGCATTTTATTCCCATTTTCCAGGAGAATTCCTGATTCCTTGGCTGACAGTGACACCTGGCGTTATCAGCAGATAACGACCCACAAACTTTTGTAATTAGAATAATTATAATTAGCTGAGCGATGTGTGACTCTAATTAACAACAAAGCAGCAATTTGAATCTGAATCTCATTAAAATTATCCAGTTCCATGAGCAGGGACTTTCCACTGTCCCAGGGTTCTCCAACCTGGCCTTGGACACTTCCAGGGATGGAGCAGCCACAGAGTCTCTGGGAATTCTATTTTAGGGCCTCCCCACCCTCACATTGGAATTTTTTCCCAAAATCCCGTCCAAATCAGGCTCCTCCTCCAGGCACCCTCACACTGGATTTTTTTCCCAAAATCCCATTTAAATCAGGCTCCTCTTCCAGGCACCCTCCCATTGGAATTTTTTCCCAGTATTCCATCCAAATCAGGCTCCTCTTCCAGGCTGCGGCAAGGCGAGTTTGGGATTTTCCAGCCCACGAGGAATTTCACGGTCTTGTTTCCCTGTGGAACACAACGGGTGGAGCTGCGCTTCCCGCTTGGGGGCGGGTTGGGAATTCTCTTGCTTCCCGCTGAGCTGTGATCCCAACTTTGCAGATCCAACCGGATCCAGAAGGAGAACTGCGAGCTGGACTGGTCGGATAAGGTGGAGACGTATCACATCGACGATAAATGCGTCGGCTACTGCAACGACAGCACCAACGTCCAGTTCCACCCCAGCTCCGTCAAGTTCGAGGAGAAGTGAGTAATTCCCGCCGGGATCCTCCTGGGATAAAAGCAGCACATCTGGAACGCTCAATCCCAGGTGGGATTGGACATGGAAAGAGCTTCGAGGCAGTGCTGCATGCAGTGGTTGGGTTGGAGGTTCCTGGAAGCTCATCCAGTTCCAACCCCAACACATTCCACCTTGGTTGCCCCAAACTCCATCCGTGGATTCTTCCAGGGATCCAGGGGCAGCCACAGCTTCTCTGGGAATTCCATCCCAGCCCCTCTTCACCCTCCCAGCCAGGAATTCCTTCCCAATATCCCATCTATCCTTGCCTTTCCACGTGAAGCCATTCCCTGTGTCCTGTCCCTCCATCCCTTGTCCCCAGCTCCTCTCTAGCTCTCCTGGAGCCCCTTTAGGCCCTGGAAGGGCTCTGAGGTCTCCCTGAATCCTTCTCTTTTCCAGCCTGTCCAAGATCCTATTTCTTTAATTTCCAAACGAACACAGCCTGTAAATCCTGGATATATTCCCGTTTTTTTTTTTTTGGTGAGACTGAACTGGACACAAAATGTGTGTGAACTTTTTGAGCAGCTTTAGCTCAAGATGGAAGAGCTTGGGCTGATTTTATCTCAGGCTTTACTTCCCTCTGGAGCCACATGAATGAGAGTTTATCAATTTGAGAATTTTTATTAATTAATTTGAGGATTTTTAAAAATTTAATAAAGGATTAATCCTGTTCCTTCTGGGAAATCCACGCTGCAAGCAAGACCTAAACCAAGCAGAAGTCGATGCCACTTTTCCAGGGAGAGAACCACTTTTTAAGGACAAAATCCCTATTTCATCCCATTCCTTATTCTTCCAGCGCCTCCACGCCGAAGTCCTGGGCCCAGTTCAGCCATGACAACATTTCCAGTGCGGAACAGGAGAAACTGGCTTCGGTGCAGCTCCGCTCCTTGATCAACAACATCATCCACGACGCCTCCGAGGACCTGCGGATGCAGCGGGCAGCGGTCAACGAGGCCTTTGACAACCACTGCAGGGAGCTGGACGACGCCAAACTCCGGCTGGAGCAGCACCTGGAGCAAGTCAGTGGGATTTCATGGAATTCTGGCATCACGGGAGGTTTATCCTCTAAAAAAAATGGTTTAATCCGTGTTGGGATCAAATATTTTTTGAGTCAGGATCTGGGGAGAGATTTCAGGGCTTTGTTGCGGTTCCAGTTGAGCTCTTGGTGCTTTTTGTTGGGATGGAGTTAAATTAAACACTTTAATCCTGGACTAAACCCTAAAACTGGGTGATCAGGGAGCTGTGGTCGAGCCAGGATTCCCAGATTTTTCTGGAATGGCAGTGAAGTCAGCCTGGCAGGTGACAAGGGCTGGCTTCAGCCTCCTCCAACGTGGAGCAGCTCCTTCTTTCCATTGGAAATGGAGAAAAAAAGTCATTCCTTAGCCCCTGGTGGCACTTCCTGGGGGTGGGATGTGTCGTCATCCCACAGAACACATGGAAGAGGTTTGGAGAGAACATTTCCTGCTTCTTTTTAGACTGAAGATGGGATTTTCAGCGTAATAATAAAAAGAAAGAGGACAAAACCACCTCAGTACTTTTATTTTTTTCTATGAATGATGGGTGGCTTTGGCCTCTTCCCCTTTTCCAACATGGAACAGCTCCTTTTTTTCTCTGGTAGCCATTGGCAAGTGTGGAAAAAATAATAATTCCTTAGGATCTGGTGGGTAGGGACAGCTGGATATATTTATTTTTTGCATGTGTGTCAATGGTTCTGAGGGGAAAAATTTCAGGATTTCCTGTCTTTTCCATTTTCTTCAGCAATCCAGGCATTTCCAAGCTGATCAGCAGCTCTCCTTCAAAATAAATCGATTTTTGTCTTGGATTTCCAGTTAAAATTTACAATTCAAAGCACTCCATGGAGGTGGGATGTGTTGTCATCCCACAGGAGATATAGGAGAGGTTTGAGGCAGGCTGCAGAATATTTTCTGCTGCTTTTTAAACTGAAAATGTGATTCTCAGTGTAATTACAAAAATAAACAGGTCAAAACCACCTTAATTCTTGCATTTAATCTTAAATAAAATAAAATTAATTTTATTATCATCTAAAATGAAAATTTAGCTCCCCTTAATTCTCCTTAAGAGGAGCTGAAAACTTGAAGGCTTCACCATGAACAGATATATTTTTTGAGGACGATATTTATCATTTTTTGAACATTTTTTTTTTCCTTGGATTTCCTCTCCAGATCCTGAAGGATATTGGGGAGGAGGAAGCCAACATTGTGAACCTCAAAAAAGCCATCAGGGAGAAGGAAGCTCACCTGAAAGTGGCTCACACCAGGCTCTACGACAGATCCTTCAGGCCCAACATCGAGCTCTGCAGGGATGAGCCCCAGTTCAGGTAATTAAATCAACCCCAATTTAGGCAATTAACCCCAATTTAGGGAATTAAACAACTCCTCTAAGGGCCCTGTCCCATCCTAAAGTGATTTTAGGCAGTTTTTAAAATTTTTTTACCTCACGACTTTTAATTTTTTACCTCACGACTTTTAATTTTTGTACTCTTAAGTCACAAACGACGCAACTGAAACGAGTGAGGAAAATTTCGTTTTATCCTGATTAAGCAAATAGAAATTTTACAGATTCAGCTCTGTGATCTCCACACTTTCTTCTCTGAACTCTCTGGTTTCTTTTGGATTTAGCTGATCCAAAAAAATCTCGGGATCACTTGCTGGGAAAAACGCGCCGTGAGGTGGATCCTGGGAATTGTCTGAGGGAAATCTCGGTGTCACCAAGCAAAATTCTGGGGGTGGTTGATTTTCAGTCCTAATCTGCCACAAATCCTTTCAAATTCCAGGTCCGAGTGTCACGTTTGGATCTGATTTGTTTGGGATTGATTCTCCTCCCTCACGTTTTCCCGCCTTTAGGGAAAGTTGGGATTCAGCTTGGGCAGGGTCACAAATCCTCGCAGCAAAGCTGCCAACCGATATTGAGGAAGGAATTCTGCTTATCCGGGTCTCATTTAAGATCCTGACCCAGCAAACCATCCCTAGCCAAGCTTTCCAGGCTGTATCCTGCTTTTCCTGGGATTTAAGGACAGGGACAACCCTTTGATCGCCAGGCTGGGCCTGCTGGCAGCTCCTGCTCTGGCACGGACACAGGGATCGTGTTTTCCCAGGAATTCAGTCCCTTCTCCGCAGGCAGATTGCATTTACCCCCAAGTAACCCCAATTTAGAGAATTAAACAGCTCCTCCAAGGGCCCTGTTCCACCTCAAAGTGATTTTAGGCAGTTTTAAAATTTTTTTTACCTCACAACTTTTAATTTTTGTACTCGAAGTCAGAAATAACTTTTCAATTCTGTAGCTGATCTTTATTCCAAATCCAATCTTGTCTGGGGTTTCTCTGAGGTCTTTTCCTGATGAATTTTGTGTAGTTCTTCATTCCAAATCCAATCTTTTCTGGGGTTTCTCTGAGGTCTTCTCCTGATGAATTTTCCTGTAGTTCTTTATTCCAAATCCACTCTTTTCCTGGATTTCTCTGAGATCTTTCCCTGATAAATTTTAATTCTGCTGTTGATCTTTATCCCAAATCCGATCTTTTCTGGGGTTTCTCTGAGGTCTTTTCCTGATGAATTTTCCTGTGGTTCCTTATTCCAAATCCACTCTTTTCCTGGATTTCTCTGAGATCTTTCCCTGATAAATTTTAATTCTGCTGTTGATCTTTACCCCAAATCCGATCTTTCAGATCACCATCCCCTGCTTTTTTATGACTTAACCCAATTCCTTCCAGGCTGGTGAGCGAAGTGGAAGAACTCACGGTATTCCTGGAGGCCCTGAAGAGAAAACTGATGGAATCGGAGCAGAATCTGAAGAATTTGGAGGAGACCAGGATGAAGCTGGAGAAGGAAATCGCCGTGAAAGCCAACAGCATTTTTATTGACAGGCAGAAGTGCATGAGCTACCGAGTTCGCTACCCCGTGGACCTGGAGGTGGCGAGCTACAAACAGTGATTTCTGTACCCACCCTGCGAAATCCGGGAGAAAAACACAATTCCTTCTTTTCTGTTCGGCCATTGGCAAGTGTGGAAAAAAAAATCCGGGAGCTTTCGTATGGAATAAATTGAGAAATTATACAGAAAAGTGCTGCGTTCACTCAGTTTTCTTCTGCTTGGGTTAAAATGCTTTAAGTAGCTTTCCTTCCCTTTTCCCTTTTTTTTTTTCCCTTTTTTTTTCCCCTCCTCCTCTTTCTCTTTTAATCCCTGTGGGGCTCTGTGATTTTTCATAGCTGGACTAAAGTTGTGTCANTCCATTTCTTTCCCCCCCTTTCCCTCCCTCTTTCCCCCCCTTTTCCCTCTTTTTTCCCTTTTCCATTCCTATAAAAGCCATAAAAATAGAGTTTAAACCAGCTTAAAATAAATTTTTTCCATCTCCAATGTATCTGTAGCGCATGGGCCTAATATTTTTGGGGATTTCATCCAAATAATTAAACAGGAGTGAATATTCATTAGGAAAAATCACAACATCCAGGTAGAAATAAAATATTTAGAGCTTGAAACGAGAGCAGTAAAACTGAGGATCCCCCACTCAGCCAGGAATTTAAGCTGCTCAAAAACTATTAATAAAAACCCCAAATTTTCCACAAATTTTCCACAAATTTTCCAGGTTTGATGCCAATCTTCCCCTTGGAAAACCACTCCCAATCCATGGCACCTGCTCAGGTGAATCCAAGGATTTTTAACCTTCAAGGCAGTTAATTTTAATTTTTTCTTCTTAGGAAAAAAAGGGAAATTTAACCAGCTTGGGAACGGATTCCTGAATTTCCACTTCAGCGCTGGGATGTGGAATGCAGCTGGTGATGCGCTCCAGCTTTTCCCTGGAAGCAAAGCCTGTGGATGAGCTGTTATCCCTAATTATCCACATCAGCTCCCCCAGCAATGCCACGGAGCCATTACTGGGCACTTGTTAAATCTGTGACACGTCCAAAAAAACAGGAAAAAATGACCCAGCCCAAAATTCCATTATTTCCTGTTTTACAGGGATTTTCAACCTTTCAAAAGCAGCTGCTCAAAGGGGGAAAAAATATTCCTTAAAGGCAAAATTCCCACAAAAACCCCTGGCCAGGGACATTTGCAGAGCCCATTAATGGGGTGTGGTATTGGAATTCCTGGGATTTTGTGTTCCCTGAACTCGGGATTGTCCAGGAATTTCTATTCCTGCTAAAATCTCTCCTATTCCTTTGGGAATGTCGCTGAGGGCTTGGGATCCATCCAAGAGTTTGGTTTGGCCTTTGGGATTTTTCATGGATTTCCTCCTCATGATTCTGTTTTATATTCTGTTGGATCCTGAGGGGGAAATCATGGAATCCTGGAATGATTGGGGTTGGAAGAGGCCTTAAATCCCATCCAGTTCCACCCCCAACACCTCCCACTATCCCAGGTTATTCCAAAATTTGTCCAGCCTTGAACATGCCGGGGATGGGGCGGCCACAGCTTCTCTGGGAATTCCATCCCAGCCCCTCCCCACCCTCCCAGCCAGGAATTCCTTCCCAAAATCTCATCTAAACCTTCCCTCTTTTTGTTTAAAGCCACTGAATATATTGATAACATGGAATTATTATATTTTATAGGATTATGACTGCAGGGAAAACCCTGCAGGAGCCTTTGTCCCACTTTTCCCAGGATTGCAATCAGCAAAGTTTTCCTCCTGCTGCTCCCAACCAGCAGCACTTGGAAAAAGGGAAACCTCAGCGTGGGAAAGCTCAGTTTTAATCCATAAAAAGTGAAAAAAATGGGCTGGGAAAAAAGAATCCAAACATCCCAACACATTTAAACAAATATTCCGACACATTTATCAAATATTCCGACACATTTATCAAATATTCCAACACATTTATCAAAAATCCTGACACATTTATCAAATATCCCAGCACATTTATCTAATATCCCAATGTTTATCACCCTCTGCTGATAAGAGGGATTTTATTCCCGGCCTGGTTGAAACTTGGAGGGGGAAGGGTTTGGAAATTCCGGTGAAATGGCTCCATTTTTCCATAAAACCCAAATGGGTTGGGTTGGAAAGGACTCTAAAAATCACCAGGATTCTGGTTTTTAGGAGCATCTCCTCTGCTGGGGGGGGGCTTCATCCCATTCCCACCCTGCCAAGGACAGGAAAATGTTGGGAGAAGCCGGAGAAGGATCCAGTTGTGCCCCACGGGGAGAATTCAGCCCCTTTCCCTTCCTTCCCAAACCATTCCCCTGCCTTCCCTGCCGTGCTTCCAGTTGTTTCCCCACTTTCCCCCCGGGGAGCGGCGGTGTCAATCCCTGGGATTCAGTTCCTGGGGATAATTGATCTGGAGGGAAAATGGAATGAAAAGCAGAGTAGCCAGAAATGAGATTATTTGCCAGGCTCCATTTAGCTCCCCGAGCCATCGGAGCGCACGGATGTTCCCGAGGAACAGGCAGGGCCATTTGTCTGCAGTGGAAATGTTTCATTCCCGGGAAAACAGAGCCCATTTGTCCGATTATTGTAATTATTTTCGACTGAATCAGCAGGAGAGAGAGAGGCTGGGAGCTGCGATAATGAAAAACTCAGGAAAAGCAGGGAGGAACTGGGCTGGGAAAGCACAGCCCCAGGGATGAGCTTTGGGATGAGCTTGTGGGGCCAGGGCTCTCCTGCTTCTCTTCATCCCAAATTTTGCTCCATCAAATCTCCCTTTCCCTTTCCCTTTCCCTTTCCCTTTCCCTTTCCCTTTCCCTTTCCCTTCCCAAAACTTTCCCTTCCCTTCCACCTTTTCCCCTTTTCCTTTACCCTTCCCTTTCCCCTTCCCCTTCCCCTTTCTCCTCCTTTCCCATTTCCCCTTTCCCTTTTCCCTTTTCCCTTTTCCCTTTTCCCTTTTCCCTTTTCCCTTTTCCCTTTTCCCTTTTCCCTTTTCCCTTTTCCCTTTTCCCTTTTCCCTTTTCCCTTTTCCCTTTTCCCTTTTCCCTTTTCCCTTTTCCCTTTTCCCTTTTCCCTTTTCCCTTCCGTTTCCCAGCTCCAGGAAAGCTCTCACCTTCCCAACCCACACCAACCCCTCCCTCTGAGCAGCCTTTCCCTGCTCCCACTCCCTCCTCAGGTTTCAGGGAACATCTGCTGGGATGGAGCTATTCCACAGGTGGAAAAAAGAGGGAATTAAATAAACACCAGGAGCCGGGAATAAATTAAACCTCATTTAGGATGATGTCCCACAGGGAATGAATAAAAATGGAATGGCAAAAATCCGCCAGGGAGGTAGACACGGTGTTCCCGTCGTGTTTTCCTGGTGGGATTTGCCAGAGGGAAAATGGGATCCTAAAGCTGGGAAGTGCAAGGAGCAGGGCCTGCTGTTGGTCCTAAGGGATTGGGATGCCTTGATCCCTTAATTCCTGGGAAATCCCAGCTAATCCCAGTTTACCGAGCCTTCTTATCCAGGAGGGATTTCCTGGAACATCCGAAATACTTCCTGGAACATCCAAATTATTTCCAGACACAAACAGGCTCTGGAAGACGAACCCCATGACAGCAGCAAGGGATGATTCCCAAATTTTCCAGCGAGAAAAAAAGGAATTTCAATTCCTTCGAAGCTTTCTCCCTTCCCACAATATTCCTAGCAGGATAATTACCCTGCTCATTAATTAAACTGCAATTAAAGGGACACCCAGAATATTCCCATGGAGGATTATTTTAAATAAATTCACACATTTGGTTCAATTCCCTCATTTTTTTTGCTCAGAACCCCTCGGATGAGGCCAGAAATTTGGGATTGATCCCATCAGATTTCATGGAATTTTTGGCAGTGATTCCCACGTTTTGATCTGCGAAGGTTTTATAAGGGTTTTCTGGATCAGCCACTGATTTTCCTATCAAACAAGGAGACAAGGAGTTATTCCAGCAAAACCAGCTGGAATTTTATTCCAGAGGGGACTCTGGCATTGTCAAAACCTGAGACTGAGGAAAGAGTTGGAAAATTGGGGATTTATGGAGGAGTTTGAGAATTTTGGGAGTGGAATTCAGTCATCCCTGTCCAACACCAGCAGCAATTCCCTCAGGTCACCTTGTCCGAGCCCAAATCCCGGATACATCAGGGATAAAACTCATCCCAGTGGGAATTCACCGGGATCCATCCTGGAAATCTGAGCTGGGAGATATCGGGCGCTTCCCAGGGAAGTGAGAATCCCGGGATTTGGTGTGTGGCAGCCAAGAAATTAAAAATTAATTACAAATAGTCTCCTGGATTTTCCCACCCACAGCGCCTCTGTGCTTCCCAGGGATACAGAAGTTCCCACTCCTGTCCCTTTTCCAAGGAAGTGGAGAGCTGTCACCTCCTGGCTCATCCTGGAGTTTGATCCACCAGGAGAAAGGACCTTGGAATTCCATTTATCTCTGTGCCCATTAGTGGATGAAATATTCCCGAATCAATCCCTGCATTGTTTTCTTGTTTAGATCATCTCCCACTTTATCCCTGAAAATCCCATTTATCTGTGCCAGTTCAGGGATGAAATATTCCCAAATCAATCCCTGCATTTCCCCCAAAGAACTCCAGAGGGGATCAGGATCCAAGGAATTCCCGAGGAGTTTGGAGAGGGTTTTGCTCTTGTTTAGATGGTCCCTGATCCCTGATCATCTTATCCCTGAAAATCCCATTTATCTGTGCCAGTTCAGGGATGAAATATTCCCAAATCAATCCCTGCATTTCCCCCAATATCTCCAGAGGGGATCAAAATCCAGGGAATTCCCAAGGAGTTGGGAGAGGGCCGTGCTCTTGTTTAGATCATCTCCCACTTTATCCCTGAAAATCCCATTTATCTCTGTGCCCATTAGTGGATGAAATATTCCCAAATCAATCCCTGCATTTCCCCCAAAGAACTCCAGAGGGGATCAGGATCCAAGGAATTCCCGAGGAGTTTGGAGAGGATGGGTTCGTGGTTTTCGGGATAACAGGGGCCGCTCTCCATGGTGCTGCAGAGGCTCTGAACGCACCGAAGTTCCTCTTTTCGGCCTCATTTTCCAGTGCCAGTGTCCTGGCACTCCATCCCTTGGAAGTATTCCCTCTCCATGTTTCCTGTCGGCTCCTTCAGGTCCTGGAAGGCCACAGTGAGGTCACCCCAAAGCTTCTCCTCTCCAGGCTGAGCATTCCCAGCTCTCCCAGCCTTTCCTCACTGCTCCATCCCTCTGCTCATCCCGGTTTTTGCTCCGTTGGGAACAGCTGGGAAGTCATGGAAAGAAAAACAATTTTCCAGCCAAGCTTCAAATTCCAAGCCCAGGTTCCCTCCAGGTGGCGAGCAGTGATTCCAACGCTTTGGATTCCTCCTCCAAGAAAACTTCCAAGCTCAGAGTTCCCAGTGGGAGCAATCCCGGGCAGTGTCCAACCGGGAATATCTTCCCAGTTCCCCAGTTTGACACCGGCTGGGTCTGGAATTCCCACCCCTCGGAGAGGCTTTGACGGACGTTGATTTCCCTCCCTCCCTCACTAAGGAGCAGAACAAAGGGAGGTGAAACCTCCTCGGCCTCGCCGCAATTCCTGATTTTCATGGCACAGGGAAAACCTTTGGCTGCAAACTGGGAATGTCACGGAGCTGCCCCCAGTCGGGAGCTGAGCTCGTGGTCTGTGACCTCTCAAAGCGCTCAGGCTGGACATCAGCGTTAAAAAAACTGAAAGAAAAATAAAAATAAAACCTCCCGCTGCACGTGGAATTCCTGGGAGAAGGAAAAGCTGGAAACCAAACGCCACGGCTGGAGGTGGTGATGGATATCTGTGGATATCTCCGGAGCTCCGAGCAGGGAGCAGCAGCAAACACATCCATTTATTTCTATGGCAACGGGAATAACTCAGGGCTCCACCGGCACCCAAATCTCAGCTGGAGATGGAAACTCCAATGATTTCCACTCTGATCCAGGATTTTCCCGGCAATATCCAGAGCTCTTATCCCGCCCATCTCCTTTTTCTCAGGCTGGTCAAGTTCAAAACCAATGTTTAAAATCCTTCGAGGAAAACATGGTGGGAATTCCAGGCAAAGGCTGGGACTGAGTCCCTCAGGAACTGGGATTGAGTCTCAAACTGGGATTGAGTCTCAGATTGACTGGAAATGCCGCGTCTGGCTGGGATTGGAATCTTCCCAAGGCCATCCTGCACTTTGGGGAGCTTTGTGGGAATGAGGGCTGGACAAATCTCCAGCCCCAACCCTGTTTAACCAGGAACCGCTTCCCTCTTTTCCAGAGCCTCCAACTCCCATTTTTTTTTTAAATAAAGCTGCTCCTTCACCACTTGGGACGGTTTTGATTCCATTGATTCCCAACCTGGCCAAGTCCTGCAGATTTTCCTGCATTTCCACGCTGATTCCTTTGGGTTCGATCTCATTCCTCTGCTGGATATGAAAATTCTGGGTCGAATCCTTCGCATCCAATCCATTTCTGGAGCAACGGCTCCAAAAACTGGGAGCAACCCAAGGATCTGCTGCTCCCCAGTTCCTCTGCTGGCCTGAGGTTTAAAGGGATCTCGATTGTCCTATTCCAGTTCTTAATCAGAGCCAATCCAACCTTAAGGATTCACTTCCAGCACTTTCAAGCCAGGCTTGGACCCAAATCTCTCCTGGACATGATTCCACACCCCTCATTCCTCTTCACCAGCTCCTTAATCCCAAGGTCCCCAGGGAGAAGCTGCTGCCATAAATTTCCCAGGAGTTTTTCCTTCTAAAAATATGGATTTGCCTACAATCAATTTTTAAACCAACAATTCCAGAAACTGGGAGTAATCCAAGGATCTACTGCTCCCCAGTTCCTCTGCTGGCCTGAGGTTTAAAGGGATCTCGATTGTCCTATTCCAGTTCTGAGTCAGAGCCAATCCAACCCCAAAGCTTCAACTCCAATATTTCCAGCCAGTCCCAGCCAGGCTTGGACCCAAATCTCTCCCGGAGATGGTTCCACACCCCTCATTCCTCCTCACCAGCTCCTCAATGCCGATCTCCACTGCGAAAAGCTGCTGCCAAAGTTTCCCAAGAGCTTTCCTTCTAAAAATATGGATTTGCCTACAATGCATTCTGAGAGCAACAATTCCAGAAACTGGGAGCAACCCAAGGATCTTCTGCTCCTCCGTTCCTCTGTTGGTCTGAGGTTAAAAGATATCTTGATTTAACTACTCCAATCCTTAATCAGAGTCAATCCAACCCTAGAACTCCAATTCCAACATTTCCAGCCAGTTCCAGCCAGGCTTGGACCCAAATCTCTTCCAGAGATGGTTCTACACCCCTTGTTCCTCCTCACCAGCTCCTAAATGCCAATCTCCACAGGGAGAAGCTGCTGCCACAAGTTCTCCAGGAGTTTTTCCTTCTAAAAATATGGATCCCAGCTCATCGCTGCTGCCTCAGCTGCATTTTGCCGAGGCAGATTCCCAGAGGCAGGAGGAGCTTCCCGAGTTCCTGTCCCCGCAGCTCCCCCGTGTCGCACACACACGCAGGGAGCTGAACTGGGTTAGTGCCAGGACGTGTGGCAGCATTTCCCCATCCGTCAGCATTCCCGGGGGAAAACCCAGCCAGGGATCGTGCCGGGACATGGAATTGCTGGGTGTGACAGAATAGGGAGGCTGGGAACCGAATTAGAGGGATTTGGGAGGGGTTTGCACACGGATCATGGAATCCTGAGATGGGGCAGGTTGGAGGGAGCACGGGGGGTCCCACCTGCCCTGGAGTGGGATTACATCCTGAAATTCTGAGATATCCCCAAGGAGGGAGACTCCACACCCTCTGTGGGCTCTGTTCAGGGCTGGCACTGTCCGGGGAAAAGGAATCCCTGGGATCAATCCCTGCCCGTTCCTCTGGAGCCCTGCTCAGAGCCCTCCCTGCACCCAGGGACACCCAGGGACACATGGAGACACCCAGGGACACCCGGGGACACCCAGGGATACCCAGGGACACATGGAGACACCCAGGGACACCCAGGGGCACCCAGGGACACCTAGGGACACCCAAGTGCACCGGGGGACACATGGAGACACGCAGGGACACCCAGGGATACCCAGGGACATGCAGGGACACCCAGGGACACCCAGGGCTGAGGGCCCCTCTCAGCTGGGGCTCCTCTCAAGGCTGAGCAGCCCCAGTTCCCTCAGCCTTTCCTGGGCACGGAGATGCTCCAGGCCCTTCCTCATCCTCCCATCCCTCCTCTGGATCATTCCCAGGAGCTCTGGATCTGTGCTGGGATCCAGGGCTGGACACAGCACTCCGGAGGGGCAGGATCCCTCCCTGAGCTGCTGGGAACGCTCTTCCCAGCGCACCCCACCATCCCGCTGTCCTTCTCGGCTGTAAGGACACGCACGAAGAGCAGAACCAACCAAAATCACTCATTTTGAGGCTTTTATCTCCATCTCAGCTCTCCTTCCTCTCCGGAACATCAACATAAAAAATGTCACGAGTGCACAGATGATGAAATATTCCACCAGCAAAAGGAGAGACACAGAAAAATTCGGATTAAAAGAAACTGTCCCATGCCTGTGGTGTGCTGTCCCCTGTGCCACCGAAGGTCTCTGTGCCACCCCCAGGTGCCAGGAGCTCTTTTCCCTCCCTTGTTTATCCCGAGGTTGTGGAGCTGCTCTTTGCCCTCTGCCCAGGAGCACTGAAATCAGAACAGGGAATGCTCTCCGAGGCTTTGTGTTTATCCCGAGGTTGTGGAGCTGCTCTTTGCCCTCTGCCCAGGAGCACTGAAATCAGGAGAACGGGGAATGCTCTCCAAGGCTTTGTGTTCCCTCCATTCAGCCCCCACACGGCGCTGTTGGCTCGAGTGGGTAAAGAATTTAACCAGCCTTGAGAGCTTTTGAAAATCCTGCCTGTCTCCCAGCAAAACTCCTTTTTCCAGAGTGTTTATTTACAGGAAAAGCGCTGTTTTCTTCAGGGCAACTCCGGCACCACCGTGTTTATCCAGCAACTTTTTTTTCCTGGCACAAAACGCAAATAAATCCTAATAAAATAAAGGTAATTCCTTAAATTACCCCCATTCGGCTTCAAGCTGCCGTTCCCAGCGGGATCATCGCCGGGCAATAAATCGTGGGCATTTTCTGGGCGTGTTTGCCGAGCAGGTGATCCGAAGCTCCTCTCGTCGCCTGTTTATCATCCCCAACTCTATTTTTATCGGCTGACTCTCCCCATTGTCATGGCGAGAGCGGGCTGGAGCCTCGCTCGCGTTTAGCAACCCATGCCCATAAATACATCAGCAGATTGAATTCCAGCCTGACATGCCAGCAGCAGCTCTGCCTCGCTTTTTTTTTTTCCCCTCCCCTCGTTCACACGTCTGACTCAAGCGCCCGGCTCTAATTGAAAAGCCTGAGCAGAGGATTAAGATCATATCCATTATTGTGAGCGCGATGCTCCGTGCATGCTGATGAGGAGCGGCTGCCACGGGGAGCTCGGAGCGGCTCTGAGCCCCCAGCTCTGCCCAGAAATTGGGGAGAAAACGCTTTAGGTGATGCTGGGAGCGATGTTTGGATATGTGACAGCACGGGGAGGGTGCAGGGAGGAGGGGGGAGAGCTCTGCCTCACTTTTATCCCACTTGTTGCATCACAAAATGCTCAAAATCCCGAGTATTTCAGCCCTTTCCTGCCCAGCAGCATCCCGGGGAGTTTAGGAGGGAGTGAATCCAACACCGAGTTGCCCACGCAGCCTGAATTTTCAGCCCTTCCCACCAGGGAGCGATTTCAGGGCCTGACTCGGAGCCATCTGGAGGAAAACCTGTCCACATGGGATCCCGTTCTCCAGGGACAGGCGGGATGCGACCTTGGCACTCGGGCTCGCCTTCTGCTCGGGGACAGGGCCGTGAAATCAAAGCGCCGGGGGTGTCAGAGCCCTCCCCTGTCCCCGAGGGGACCCCGAGCTCGGGTGCCACGTTTTGGGGATCGGGAGGGGGCTCGCTCCCAGCCGGGAGCCTGCGGGAGGCTTTGGAAGGAGCTGGAGCAGGGGGGAAATGCGGCTCTTGCCCCTCCGGCCCCTCCCGGGAGCGGAGCGCGGACCCCGCTCCTGGCGGGGCTCCAGCCCCGGGGCTGCGGGGCCGGGCAGCGCTGAGGGCCCGGGACAGCCGGGTAAGGGCGGCCCGGGGACGGGGAGGGGACAGGGGCGG
>VZTF01009086.1:667794-686241 GCA_013397755.1 Cnemophilus loriae | reverse complement strand
CGGCGGGCAGAGCATCCCTGCGCAGCGCTCCCAGCTCCAGGCTCCAGCCCAAGTTGCCGAGCAGGGGGCGGCCCCAGGGCTGCGGCACCCCCGGCCCTTCCGAGCCCCGTCGCTCCTCCCGGGGGAGCGGCCGCGGTCCCCGCCCGCCGCCCGAGGGACGCGGCCAGCGCGGGGAGCGCTCCCGGCGCGGCTGCGGGAGCGGGAGGCTCCTGCTCCAGCGGGCGAGGAGGCCNNNNCGGGAGAGCAGCCCTGGAGCTGCAGGTAACCATGGCCGGGAACGGCGAGCCGGGATGCGGGAAACGGCAGGGATCGCTGCGGGGAGCACGGGGACGGGGCAGGCGGGCGTTCCGCAAAGCGCACCCCGCTCTGGGGGCTCGCTGGGGTGAAGGAGGCACCGGGGTCATCGGTGCCGCTTGTGGAGGCACCGAATTTGCCCCTCTGAGGGGGGTTTTGGTGCTGGAGAGAGGAGCGACCCCATCCTGGCTGGGGGGATGGCGAGGGGGGTCCCTCTGGGCAGTGGGGTGACCCGTCCTGCCTGGGGGGTGCCCGGGAGGGACCCTGTGGGCAGTGGGGTGACCCGTCCTGCCTGGGGGGTGCCCGGGAGGGACCCTGTGGGCAGTGGGGTGACCTGTCCTGCCTGCGGGGTGCCCGGGAGGGACCCTGTGGGCAGTGGGGTGACCAATCCTGCCTGGGGGGTGCCCGGGAGGGACCCCTGGCCGAGGGGACGATGCCGCGTTCGAAGCGGGAGCAGCCTGAGCGTGGCTTTGGAGCTCGAAAGGGACGCGAGAGGCACCTGCGGGAGGGACGTGGGGGCACAGCCCGGGGCCGCTGCCACCCCGGGGATGTGGCAGAGCCCTGGATGGGGCTCAGGGAGCCCGCAGGGATCAGAGCTCCGTTTTATCTGGGATAAAACACGGCAGGGAGTGCAGGGAGGTGCTCCAGAGGGCTCAGCGAGCAGAGGATGCCGAGGTCAAGGTGACATCCTGGGGATCAGGATGGGGCTGGGCTGGGAGCAGCTCCGGCTGGCCCTGGGCTGGCTCCTGCAGCTCCCAGCCCATTCCCAGTGCCCAGAGCTCGGCGTGGAAGAGCAGGGAAAGAACAACCGGGCTCGGGTGGTTTGGGCTCAGCGAGAGACTTTTTGTAACCCTGGGGAGGAGAAGACATCCAGGAGAACCCCACAGCCGCTCCCAGGGTGCTGGCACCAGTCTGGGGGTGCTTGAGGGGAGCCCCAGCTCCTGGGGACAGTCACCAGGGCTCGGTGGCTGCAGTGGAGCTGCAGTGCTTGGATGGATCCAAGCCGGAGACCCCAAATCCTGGGATTTTCCCCCCGAGGCTCCTTTTCTGCACTTCTTGGGGTGAGAGAAGCTGTCCCTGAGCTCCTTCCACCGTGGGGCCCGGGGGTGTTCCCGCTCTCCCTCAGCCCGGGAGCAGCCACAGCCTGGGATCAGCGCTCCTCCACCGACCTGTGATATCCCTGAAATCACTGGGCGGCCCTGGATTGCAGAGGGGAAGGTAGGGAAAGAAACCTTCGGGAAAACCCTCTGGCTCTGGGGATGTGCAGGAGCCGGAGCCGGATCTGGGAGCTCCACCCTGGGGAGAACAGAGACGGAGCTGCACACCTTCCTCTGCCTGGAGCGGCTTAAATCCGGGAGAAAACCCACCTTAAATCCGGGAGAAAAGCCACCTTAAATCTGGGAGAAAACCCACTTTAAATCCGGGAGAAAACCCACCTTAAATCCGGGAGAAAAGCCACCTTAAATCTGGGAGAAAACCCACTTTAAATCCGGGAGAAAACCCACCTTAAATCCCGGGGCAAACCCAGTTTAAATATGGGACTAAACCCAATTGAAACCTGGGAGCAAACTCACCTTAAATCTGGGAGAAACCCCAGTGTAAATCTGGGACTAAACCCAGTTTAAATCCGGGCCCAAACCCACCTTAAATCCCGGGAGCAAACCCATCTTAAATCTGGGACGAAACCCGGTTTAAATCCGGGACAAAAACCAGTTTAAATCCGGGAACAAACTCCGTTTAAATCCAGGAGCAAACCCATCTTAAATCCTCGAGCAAACCCATTTTAAACCTGGGACCAAACCCAGCAGCATTTGCTTTCCACGGGTGTTGTTGTGGCAGGAGCAGCTCAGCCCGAGTGAGTAATCCCTGAGCACAACAGAATCGTGTTTGGGGAGAAAAAAAAGGATTCAGCAAATATTTGGTTTTCTGGGTTGTTTTCTGGGCTGTTTGCAACCTAAAAACAGGAGCAGCCTCTCAGGTGCTCTCTCCAGGGTGTTCTGGGGAACCCTGGGATGAGCTCAGGGGTAACAAGGTGGTGCCAATGTGAAAATATAATTTTTAATGGTTTTTTTAGGGTTAAGAGTGGGAAGGAGTTGTTGAACTCGGAATTCAGCTGATCAGTGTTTAGTCCCAATTCAGGGACAACAGAGGAGAAATTTAATGTGAGAAAGTTTTGTTTAAGTAGAGCAAAATCCATCATTCTTTTTTTGGGGTGACAAACGCCCCCTGAGGAGCATCCAAGGCAGATTTGAACAAGAAGAAAGTTCCTTTTCGGGAGAATCTGAACTGATTCCTTTGGGTTTTTTTTACCTCCAGGTGGTGGGATGGGGTTGGGAATGGGAAAACCGAGGTGTCCGTGCTGGGTGGGAGCTGCTGGATTGGTAAAGGACATTTTTATCACTCAGGAGCTGGAGCAGCTCTCAGGGTGATGCTGCATTTCCCTGCTGCTCCCACCCGGCTTTCCCGGGATTTTTGACTTATCCCAGAGCTGCTCTTCCAGGTCTCCCCAGCTTTGTCTCTCTCTCCCTGTCCCTGCCTGCTCCAGCCACCCAAATCCAAGGAATGAGGCCCCACGGGCTCTCTGGGAAGCAGCAGGTGATGGACACAGCTCCAAAAGGGAAAATTTATTGAAAAACCAGGAATTTACTGCGGCCAACTCCACGGGATGGGAAAACCCCACAAAGTTCTGCTGCGGGGAGACAATTCCTGGGGAATGCTCCCGGCGCTTTTCCTCCCAAGCCTGTTTTAAAAGCCTGGATTCCCATTCCGTGCGTTATCCCTGATTATCCTGCGGCTGGAAGCAGCAATCTGCCATCCCGGCGCTGTAATTCCATTCCCAGCAATTATCGTGGATGCTGCATGAGAGAGCGATGATTCCAGAGGCAAACAGGCAGCGGGATCCAATCCAGCCTCGGAAAATCAGGTTTCCTCCTGCAATTCCAGCCCGATCCCTGCCCCGCTCTCATGCAATGCTTTCCACGGAGTTATTTTTGCTTCCCTGCTGCGACCAGAGCCAGGGAAAATTTCAGCCTCGATCTGTCTGGAGATTTTTAATTTTGAATTAAAAATTTTAATTACATTTTAGACGTTTGTTTCCGCTCCGGTCGGGATGATTTTTCAGTCGCTGTGCTGTTAATCCCTGGGGTTTTTTTTTCACCCAGGTTTATTTAGGAGTTTTCACAAATGTGAAATTCTAACACCATAACACCTCTGCTATTTATTCCCTGATTTTTTTTTGGGAGGCAGGGACACAGTTCTGTTCAGCTGCCGTGGATGCTGATTTTTTCCAAGCTGCTGCTCTGTTAGAACTTGGAATTCTAGCAGGGATTATTCCAGCTCGATGTTCCCAGCTCCTCAATTTTAAGCAGAAAGCCCAAAATTTATGGACGATCCCAGGGTGGGGGCTTGGAAATCAAAGGTGGATGAGAGGAGATCTCCTGGAGGTGTGTTCGTTATTAATCCCTTAATTAAGGACACCAAACAAGGCTATGAGGGATCCATCAGCACGTCTTAATTACCTTTAATCATCATCTTTGATCACCCTTTGTGGAAGTCCAGGGTCGTTCAAAAGGAGCTGAGGCCAAACCATGCTGGTGAGGGGCAAATTGTCACCTGGACAGGAGGAAAAATTCCTTGTGCTCATCCAAGGCAGCCAGGAAAACATGGATTTACAGCTGGTCGGGGGTTTTTGTTGTTTCCAGGAAAAATCCCAAAATCCTGGTGGCTGCAAGGCAAAGGCCGAGGGGAGAAAACGTGGAATGAGGATCTGGGCTCGGTGTGCAGATCCGGGGGACTTGGGGACATCAAATCCTCGGGATGGGGAATGTCCAGATGGAGTAAATTCCTTCCCGGTGCTGAGAGCGGCAGGGAAGAGCTGGAAGGTTTTGGGGATGGATTTCCCCTCAGGGAATGCACCGGGACATCCCTGGAATTGTTCACATCCAGGCTGGACGGGGCTCGGAGCACCCTGGGACAGTGGGAGCTGTCCCTGCCCATGGGTGAGCTTGAAGGTCCCTTCCAACCCAAACCATTCCAGGATTCCGGGATTCCCTTCCCAATCCGCTCGGTAGGACAGGGAATATTGCACAATCATCCCACGGAACAAAAATCCCGAGGGGAAAGGTGAATATTCCCACAAAGCCACAGGAAGAGCCCCAAAATCTGAGGGGACAAAATGTCCCCGACTCCAGGAAAAGCCTGGAACAGCTGCTGCTGAGGGAGCCTGGAAGCTCCTCTCCATGGAAAACACACCCAGGTCCTTCATGGAAAACCTCCGGAATGCCATGGATGGCTGGGAGAGCCCGAGGCCCCGTGCAAACAGGGATTGGGGGCTGCAGGATTTCTCCAGGGCGAGAAGAAATTGGAAGTATCCAAAGGAAAGAGCTCCTCTTCCCAAGGCCTGAACTCCAAAGGAGGGGAAAGGAACAGGACTGGAGTTATTGTGTAATTCCTACAGCTCCCGAATCCAAGGATATGCACAAAAGGGACTTTGGAAAAGGTGTCCTTTCCCATTTTTTCGGGGATGAGCCACACATGACTGCTCCTCCTGCTGAGTTCCAGCACTGCTTCTTTCCACGCCCTCCCATTTTTTTGCAGGATCAGAAGGAAAATTGGGATTTTAGGGCCCAGCCTGGATGTGCTGAGCTTGTCTGGGCTGCTCGTGGTGGGAAGAACATTCCCAACCCAGCCCCATCCCGAGGATGCAGCTCCATGGGTGCCCATATCCATGGATATGAGTTTAGAAACACTCGCTGCCCCATCCCGCATATTTTTCCTTCTTATTCTTCCCTCCAGTGATCCCAGTGGGGTCACAGCAGGAAAATGGGAATTTCCAGACCCGTCCCAGCCAGGAATGAGGGGTCCCAGCCAGGAATGAAGGGTCCCAGCTTCGGCTTCTCCCAGAATTCCCTCATAAATCACTTGAGATTTGCTAAAACTCAGGATTTCAAATTGAGTGGAAGATCAGGATTTAAAATTCCAGTTTTCAGCCAGAACTGGAGTTTTCCTTCATTATTTTATCCCAGCACTGGAGTTTTCCTTTGTTATTTTACCCAAGCTCTGACCCACTCCTGTTTCATTTATAAGGAGCGTGGCCTTGGCCGAGCTCTGCCCGCAGCGGGATGTTGGGAATTGCAGGGATGCAACACCTAAATCCCAACCATTCCAACAGCTCGTTGGGCTCCTCCTGCCCCACCCTCACCCCCTGGAGCTCCGGCAGCTCCCTGAGCTCTCCCTGCATTCCCGATTTCCCATCTCCGCCCGGCCACGTGAGACTCCTACTCCCCATCTGCCCATTCCCAAAGCAGCACATTTGTGATTCCTGCAGGGACTCCTCCTCTCCCCCAGGTTTTCTCACCTCAGGAGAAAGCCCAGCCACCGGCGGAGGTGGCTTTGGATTGCTCTTGGAATCAGGAGTTTTTCCAGCACTGCGGGCTGGGTGTTTGTGATCCCAGATCCAAACCCCCGGATTATTACGGGAATCTGATCGTCAGGTGACGGCAGCAAAAATTGCCAGGAATTTCTTCCGCCTTCACCGGGGTTTGCTGTGGGATTTGGTGCTTTGAATCTCCGTTTTTTATAGGTGATGTTCCCAAGTTTCTCCAGGAAAATGCTGGATAAACACCTACTTTGAACCGCGCTCCGACAAAAATATGGAAAAATATTCCCGGGAATCAGGCACGCCACAGGAAAGGGGCGTTGGAAATTCTCCACCTCGTTCAGAATGGCTGGTAAAATTTGTTCCAGCTTCAAATCTGTCCAGCTGTCCTGGAGCTGCCCGCTGCAGCTTGGATTTCCTGCAGGAAAAAGGGATTTTCGGGATAAAAAACAGCTCAGGGTGAGAGGATGCAGGAACAAGAAAAATAGGCTTGAGAGATGGAAAAAAAGGAGTTTATTCCAGCTCCAGATCTGTTCAGCTCTCCTGGAACTGCCCATTGCAGCTTGGATTTCCTGCAGGAAAAAGGGATTTTCGGGATAAAAAACAGCTCAGGGTGAGAGGAGAGGATGCAGGAACACAAAAAATAGGCTTGAGAGATGGAAAAAAAGGAGTTTATTCCTTCCCATCCCTGTGCACACACCCTGACCTGGTGGGGAAGATCTCAGACATGATCATTTCTGTCTTGGAGCTCAGGGACTTTTTTCCAAGGGTTTTCCATTGTTATGGAAGGTTTGATTTCCTCCCCTGTTCGCCGATGTTCCCTGAGGTTCTCCATTGGTTGTGCCAGGCAGTCTGAAAATTGGGATTTTAAATTCGGGTCTGCCACTGGTTTTAACATCCTGAGTTGTGTCAAATCTCGGATTATTTATGGGGAACTCCTGGAGAAGCCACAGGGCCTCGTTCCCAGCTGGAAGGGGTTTGGGAGATCCCATTTTCCTGCTGTGACGCAGCTGGGATCATTGGAGGGAAGAATAGGAAGGAAAAGTGGATTTATGGAAACAAGGAGAGCTGGAAATCAGCACAGTGGAGCTTCCTGGAAAATCCAGGAACTGGCTTTGGCTCTGGGTCCAAAAGCACCTGGAGTTTGTGAGGAGTGAGGTGGGATTGAGCCACCCCTGAGTCCCCACTGGGCCCAGTGGCAGCAGAGCTGCACCAAACTGGGCCTTGGAGAGCTCAGCACGAAGGGAAAGCTCTGCCCTGATCCAGGTGTGCTGCTCAGATCCCTCCAAAACAATATTCCAACAATTTCTGTGTCGGATTTTAGATGGAAAATCAGGGGCTTCTGCATTTCATGGAGTCCCGGAATGGTTTGGGTTGGATGGGACCTTAAAGCTCATCCCAGCTCCAAACCCAACACCTTCCACTACCCCAGGCTGCTCCAAGCCCCATCCAGCCTGGCCTTGGACACTTCCAGGGAACCAGGGGCAGCCACAGCTTCTCTGGGAATCTGTGCCAGGGCCTCCCCACCCTCGGGGGAAAAATCCTTCACAGTTCCACCCAGCCCTGGATGCTGTGAAAATGAAACAGAATCTGGGATCTGCTGGGATGAGCACCCGGATTCTCCCATTGTGCAATTCCTTCGTTGGGAATTGATCCCATCCCAATCCCTGAATAATTCAACCCCAAATCCTGAAAAGAAGAGAAAATTGAAGTGATGTGTAAAGGTCTGCTTTGAATTCACTCTTCCAGTCTTGATTTCCTTCCTTTTGGAACTTTCCTTCTAGGAACAAGATGCCCGTGAAGTTTAACCTCTCCTAAGAGGAAAACCACGGAGAGGAAAAAAAAAATCATGGATCCTTTGTACTTTTCCAGCACGTTTAGCATGGAGGCCGCTCCCGGCGAGCTGAACTCCTCGCTGCTGCCCAACGCGACGGAGAACGGGACGCTGGCGGAGCCGCCCCCGTTCCAGTACATCCACAAGGTGCTCATTCCCACCTGTTACCTGCTGGTGTGCGCCGTGGGGCTGAGCGGCAACGCGCTGGTCATCTACGTGGTGCTGCGGCACGCCAAGATGAAAACGGTCACCAACATCTACATCCTGAACCTGGCCGTGGCCGACGTGCTCTTCATGCTGGGCCTGCCCTTCCTGGCCACCCAAAACGCCATCTCCTACTGGCCCTTCGGCTCGTTCCTCTGCCGGCTGGTGATGACCGTGGACGGCATCAACCAGTTCACCAGCATCTTCTGCCTGACGGTGATGAGCATGGACCGCTACCTGGCCGTGGTGCACCCCATCAAGTCCACCAAGTGGAGACGCCCCAGGGTGGCCAAGCTCATCAGTGCCACCGTCTGGACCTTCTCCTTCCTGGTGGTACTGCCCGTGATCATCTTCTCGGACGTGCAGGAGGACTTCCAGACGTGCAACATGAACTGGCCGGAGCCGGTCAGCGTCTGGTCGGCGGCGTTCATCATCTACACCTCGGCGCTGGGCTTCTTCGGCCCTCTGCTGGTCATCTGCCTGTGCTACCTGCTCATCGTGGTCAAGGTCAAGTCGTCGGGGATCCGCGTGGGCTCCACGCGGCGCCGCAGGTCGGAGCGCAAGGTCACCAGGATGGTGGTGATCATCGTGGTGGTCTTCGTGTTCTGCTGGCTGCCCTTCTACACCATGAACATCGTCAACCTGATCCTCATCCTGCCCGCCGACCCCGTCCTGCAGGGGCTCTACTTCTTCATGGTGGTGCTGTCCTACGCCAACAGCTGCGCCAACCCCATCCTCTACGGCTTCCTCTCCGACAACTTCAAGCAGAGCTTCCAGAAGGTTCTCTGCCTCCGGAAGGGCGACGGACCGGAGGACGGGGACCCTGTGGAGCACAGGCAGGAGAACAGCAGCCGCCTGCAGGAGTCCATGCTGACCCAGAGGAACGTGGAGTTCAACGGGCACATGCAGACCAGCAAGGTCTGAGGGCACGGCCTGGCACTGCAGGGTCCCCTGGAGGACTTGGGGACCTAAAGGAGGGCACGGCCTGGCACTGCAGGGTCCCCTGGAGGACCTGGGGACCTAAAGGAGGGCACGGCCTGGCACTGCAGGGTCCCCTGGAGGACTTGGGGACTTCAAGGAGACCTCGATTTGTGGCAAAGGGAAAATGTGGAGTCCCAGAAGCTCCAAGAAATGTGCACAGAGGGCTCTTCCCTGCTTTTCCCAGCTGGAAGTGCCAAGCTTCAGTGGTGTCCTGCTGGATCCGAGGTTTGGGACCACTTTGGGTCCTCCAGGGAAGGATTTCCAGGCTTTGTACCCCTCTAATGATGCCAACCAATGCTAAGACAGCTCTAACTCCCTTGTTAAGCTGGGTTTAAGGCTGCTTTGCGCTGCTGGGATCAGCTCCGAGCAGCAATCAGCTCAGTCGGGATCTTTGGGAATTCTTCAAGGGGATTTCTGAAAGGAAAATGAGATTTCTTCGGAATTTCATACAAAAAAGGCCCCAGAACTGCTCTGGGAATGGCTTTGGATGTGCTGGATGGTGCCTTGGCTTTGTTTTCCTGTCGTTGACCCATCCCAGGGAGCCGGAGCAGGCAGGAATCCTGAGACACGGTCAGAAAGGGTGGAAAACCAGGAAAACATTTCGAGAAGGAAGCGGTGGCATTGCCACCTTCCCGCAGGTGGAATGGGCTGTACCCCGTTACTGCGACGGCAGTGCTGGTGCCCGGGGGGGCCTGGGGAGGCGTCGTGTCCATTCCTTGCTTCTGAGCGTAAGCCTGGACTCAAAACTGCATTTCCGGAAATGAAACTCAGCTCAAACCCCTCCGAGTGTGAGTCTGGACTCAAGACTGCGTTTCCGGAAATTAAACCCAGCTCAATCCCCTCCTGACCGGTGCAGTTGCCAGGGCGGTGTTTGGGTAAAGATTGAACTCAGTCCTGGGGCTTTTTCCCAACTTTAATGGTTCCATAATTCCGTTTATTCCCCTGGGTGTGCCACTCACATTCCCAAACCCAGGAACTCACAGGATACTCCGAGACACAAGTACGAGATGTATCCTGCCTTGGACCATGAGTAATTTACTCCCAGGTTTCTCCCAGGAGCAGGCAGTGCCCACCTGCTCTACACCACATTCCAAATCCCAGATTTAAAAGATTAATTAATAAAACTAACTATTCCCATTGGTTTGGTGGGAGCTGGGCTGGGATTCCTTCAGTTTTCCACCTCAAATTGTCCCTCCTGGAAGCTCCGGAGTGGGAAATGACTGGAAAGGTCAAGGCTGGGGCAGGAAAATCTGCCTTGGAAAGGAAAAGGGTTTTAATAAAAGCAGATTTCTGGGAAGGAGCTAAACCCCTTCCATGGAATTTGATCAAATCCCTGGAATTAACCAAGGGAAGTTTTATCTGGAGGGAGCAGACCCTGGAAAAGGGGTAGATAAACCTGGGCCTTGTTTTCCACGTGCCCCAGACCAACCCCTCCCCTTTTCCCACTCCCCCCAGCTCAGGACTGGGATCCCAATTCCCAGAAAACCAAATATTCCAGCCAGCCCATCCACCATTCCCACTGATAACGCTGCAATCCATCATATCTAAGGAGCAAATTTAGGACAACCCTCAATGCCCCAGTTCCCAGGAGAATTCCCTTTCCAACCAGCAGCTCCCTGGGGAATTCGGTGCCATGGAAATTCTGCTTTGGAGGAGTTTTTTTCCTGGCCCAGGGAATTTTTCTGGGAGCAGCTCCTGCAGATGATCTCTCCCAGAGCCACGCAGCCTTTCCTCCATGGAATTTCCTCCCCATCCCAAAAAATCTTTCCTAGGACCCGCGCTGTGCCTTGGGAAGCTCCGTTGGCTTTTCCCCGAATCCCAAACGCCGTTCCCGGGCTTTTCCTGGCAGCTTGGCAGCGGAATTTTGAGGAGCCAGCTGAGCTGACAGCATCCCTGCACACATTCCATCAAAACATGTCATCCTTCCACAAAGAATGACAAATTCCCGGGAAAATCTGTCCTCCCAGCCAGCCCTTCCCGGGAAGCTCCAGACAGCAGTGACACTCCCCAAATCCCTTTTTTTTTTTTTTTTCCACACATTTCAACCCCGATCCCTCAGCCCCAGGGATTGAGTGACATTTTTAATACCTCGACAGACAATCCTTCCAAATTCCAGCTTATTCAGCTTTTCCTTGGATTCATCCAAGGATTCCAAATGTTGGTTCTGCTCTGCTGGAAAAAAAAAAACCACCCACGGGAAGATCATGGAATATTTGCCCGGTGCCCACCTGACCTTGAGGAGGTGGAAAAGTCATTTGGATAAAAGAAAAATAAAATAAAATAATAAATAAAAAATAAACGGGAATTTCTGGTGAAGGCTGCAGCTGTGAATATTCAAGGAGATCCATGGAATAAAGGGAATTCCAGCTGCTGGATTCCAAAGGTGAAGGATGGGTGGAAAAATCCACCAAGCAGCCTTTGGGATACAGGAGCAGCTTCCTTCAGGGATTCACTTTTTATTCCATGAAAAATGGGTTTAATTGAAGGGGGGAAAGTCACGGATTCCGTTTGGAAAAGTGGCATTAGGAGCCAGCAATTCCAAAGGGCAGATTCCAGGTGGGAATCTCAGAGGGATTGGGATTCATGGGCTTCACCGGGCACTTCCTGGCTTTCAGCAGAGTCACCACGGAATCCTCGGGCTTTGGGATCTCTCCTGGCTGCTCTCCAAGGGAGGAAGAACCCAGGAATGTGCCTGAACAGTGGAATTTATCCCGGGATTTCTCAGTGGACTGATGTTGGTGTAAGAGCAGGGCACGGACGGGATTTTTGCAGCTTCCCTCTTTAAATCCCAGTTAAACCCAGCTCTGTTCCCTGAGGTTCCAGGGATGGGCTTATCCCTGGGATCCAAACATTCCCTGTGACCCAGAGTCCTGGCCTGGCCTTGATCCATCCTTAAAACCTGCAAATCCCTGCTCCCGGAGCCTTTCCCTGCTCCCGGAGCCTTTCCGTGCTCCCGGAGCCTTTCCCTGCTCCTTGGAACTGCAGCCGAGGCAGGAGCTCCTGATTTCATTCCCGTGATTTATTCCCGGGATATTTTATCCAGCTCCAGCCCCTCGCTCCCCTGGAACGCCTCAGCTGCTCACCTCCCCCCGCTCCTGGTTTTCCTGGAGCGCTCCTTCCCGCCCGTTTGGGTGCTGTCTGGATAACTCCACGGAGAATCCGGCGCCGTTGCCATGGGATGGGAACGCTGCGGGGTTTCTGTGTTCCCGCTCCCTTTCCCGCTGCCATCCCGTAACACTTAATCCTCCCTATCTGCCCATCATTCCCTGGAAAGTCACGGAGGGTGAAACTGCCTCCGCTGGCTCCCTTCTCCTGAGCCTTTAAGCCCTGGATGCCGCTCCCGACCTGGAGCCCGGAGTCATCCCAAATATTGGATGGATCCCATTCCCTCAGCCTGGGATGAACTCGTTGTGCTTCCCCCGACAGGAAAAGCAGCAGCCCTCGGAAAAAGCTGGGGATGAACAATCCTGGCCTGTGGGGATGGGAGATAACGGAGGAATTTCCATCGGGATTTGACCCTGGATGCAAACACAGCCCAGCCCTGGAAGTGCAGTGACCTGGGAATTATCAGGGAGGAGTTTTCCCTTCACCTGCCGTGGATCCCCTCTTCCCTCTGCCAGGTGGATTTGGGGTTTCTGATCCTGGCGCATCCCTCTGGGACGGGAGATCCAGGAATTGCAGCCCCCACTGCTCCAGAGGATCCCTGTTTTATATTCCAGAGGGAGACTTGGGGCTTCTCCTCCCCCTGCTCCGGGGGTGAATCCCACCATGGTTTTCTCTGGAGAATCTGGTGGAAAAAATAAAGGATAAAAAGCCCTCCCAAGGCCTTAAGGAATTTATGCTCTCCTGGCTTTTCCCAGCAAAACAAAGAACCATGGAATGGTTTGGGTTGGGAGGGCCTTAAAGATCATCCCATTCCAACTCCTGCCATGGGCAGAGACAACTTCCACTATCCCAGAGTGCTCCAAGCTCCGGCCTTGGACACTTCCAGGGATGGGGCAGCAATCCCTGGAAGCAATTCCTGCTTCCAAGGGGAACAGCAGAGCCAGGCAGCACAAATTCCTGGAAGCAATTCCTGATTCCAAGAGGAACAACAGAGTCAGGGAGCAGAAATCCCATACAAAATTCCTGATTCCAAGAGCCAGGCAGCACAAATTCCGTGCACAATTCCTGATTCCAAGAGCCAGGCAGCACAAATTCCATGCACAATTCCAATTCCTGATTCCAAGAGCCAGGCAGCACAAATCCCGTGCACAATTCCTGCTTCACCGGAGGAGAAAGGCTGGCTCGGGGAGCCGTGGTGACAGCAGCTCCCCTGGGCAGGGTAATTAATTAATTATGCATTCCCAGAATTAATGAGAGCATCGTGTTTGCATCCCTGTCCCGCTTTTCCACAGATTCCAGCCCCATATGCCGGGTGCCAGACGGGGCTGACGGCCCCGCATCCCACCCACCCTTGGAATTATTTTCTTTCCCGCCGTGCCTGTGCCTGGCTCCTGACAGGAATCAGAGGCATTTCCATGGAATTCATTTGTGGCACTCAAAGGTGTTTAGATTTTTCCGGCACATTTTCGAGGAGGGAAGAGCAGATCCGTGGATTTCTGACCTGATGGAAACCTGGAGCAGAGCCAGGAAATGGGAATGGAGGGTTCTGCATCCCTGGAATCACGGGATCGCTGAGGTGGGAAAAGATCCCTGCCAGCACTGAGCCTATCCCTGTCCAGGTGTCTCTTCAATCCAGGAGAAAGTCGGGATTCTGCCTTATAGGGGATGAAAAGCCAGAAAAACTGGGAAAAATGACCTGGTGGAGGAATTGCTTTGGATTCTTCCTTGCGTGGAAACAGGGAGATGATTCCAATGTGATTCCCTGAGGATTCACAGGCTCCGTGCTGGGTTTTGGATCAGCAAAACCCCAAATCCGGTGGCAATTCCTCATTTTCCTGCACGTGGAATGTCACTCCTGAGGTGGCCTTGGGGTGGCTGAGGTTGCAGCATTCCAGCCCCGGAGCCAGCGGGGAGGGATTTGCGCCCAGCACATCCCAGGGAGGAAGCAATTCCCTGGAGAGCTGTTTTTAATGTGATTTTCCCTGGAAATAGCATTAGGCTGTCATTCCCAACGTCTGGCAGGAATTGCCGGGTGCCCAAATCTCTGCAGCAGCTTTTGGCTGGAATACAAATGCAGCTGGGGAGGAAACATCTGCAGCTTTGGGAATAGGGAAGCAAATCCCTCCTCGTCCCAGGGATCCGGCTCATCCTCCCTGTTTGCCCATTCCTGAGGGAATGAACCTCTTCCCACGTCTCCCTGGGGCCAAATCCAGCCCTGCAAGGACACAAATCCAGAGTTTGCCCCACAGGAAGGTCCTGCCCTGTCAGAATCCCAGGGATTTTTACCAGAAAACCTGGGAGAAAAGAGGAAATCTCCCAAAATTAAGCAAGGAAAAGGTGCTGAGGGCAGGGAGCACACACGGATTTGCCATTTCCAGGTGCTGCTGCCTGGATTTTTCCAGGAAAAATAAAACCACTCTGGAAAATCGGCAGGAGAACGAGGCATCCCCAGGGTTTACAGGAACAGAGCACGGAGCAAGAACAGGGAAATGCATCCCACCTCTCATCCTGGGGGAGGATGGAGATTCCCAGCCTGTCCTGCTTTTGGGAACCGCCATCCTCAGCCACTACTGGCTTTGGGAATTGCCATTCCCAGCCATTCCTGGGTTTGGGAATTGCCATTCCCAGCCACTACTGGCTTTGGGAATTGCCATTCCCAGGCCGTTCTGCCTTTGGGAATTGCCATTCCCAGCCATTCTTGCCTTTGAGAATGGCCATTCCCAGCCATTCCTGGGTTTGGGAATTGCCATTCCCAGCCACTACTGGGTTTGGGAATTGCCATTCCCAGGCCGTTCTGCCTTTGGGAATTGCCATTCCCAGCCATTCCTGGGTTTGGGAATTGCCATTCCCAAGCCGTCTTGGCTTTGGGAATGGCCATTCCCAGCTGTTCCTGCCTTTGGGAATTGCCATTCCCAGCCATTCTTGCCTTTGAGAATGGCCATTCCCAGCCATTCTTGCCTTTGAGAATGGCCATTCCCAGCCATTCTTGCCTTTGGGAATGGCCATTCCCAGCCTGCAGGGAGGGTGTGGAAGCCCAGCCCGTGCAGGCCAAAGTCTCCATCCAAGCTTTTAGCCGGGATTGCTCCCTGGCTCGGAAGCGCTCTGTGTTTGTTTTCCCACTTTCCCCTCCCATCTCCTGCATTTTCTCCCAATCCTTGGGAGCGGATAGATCCTTCCTGGAGTCGTTAAATCCCATTCCTGTCATCCCGAGGCAATCCATTAGCCTGATTCGTTGCCCGGTTTCCTTATCGGCCTCGATGTTATCGCGCCGTTCCTGTCGTAAATCCGAAGTTTCCTGCTGGAGAGGAAGGGAAGAGTTTGCCCAAGGCACAGGTGCCTGGTGTTCTTCCCGAGAAAAATCCATCCACAGGGGTGGAACCACACCCAAACGGGCTCTTTATCCCCAAAAACGGGCCGGGAGGAGATGGGAATGAGGGATGGTGGCATTCCCGGGATAGAGGGAGCTGAACACCACAAACACAGCAGGGAAATTCCCCTAAAATCCATTTAAGCTGGATTTTAGGGAAATTTCCTTCCCAAAAAGGGCGTCCAGGCCTGGAAAAGGGATTTAAAATGTGGCAGTGAGAACACTTTGGACATTCAGCTTTCGGCTNTGGCATTCCCGGGATAGAGGGAGCGGAACAAGCAGAGCAGGGCAGGTTTAAGTTGGATTTTAGGGATTCCAGCCCTGGAAAAGGGATTTAAGGAGGTGCAGAGGGAACATCTTCGGATATTCAGCTTTTAGAGGTTCCAGTTTTTCTCCCCAAAAAACCTCAGCAGGTTGAGATTCCTGTTGTTTTTTGGGCCATCTGGATCCCGTGGGCACCCTTTGGATTTTGCCCCTGGAATCGATGTGGATTTAATGATTTCCCTCTTTATCCCCAAAACAGGCTGGGAGGAGATGGGAAGGAGGGATGGTGGCATTCCCGGGATAGAGGGAGTGGAACAAACTGAACAGAGGAGGTTTAAGTTGGATTTTAGGGGAATTTCCTTCCCAAAAGGAGTGTCCAGCCAAAAATGTGGCAGTGGGAACACTTTGGACATTCACCTTTCAGATATTCCAATTTTTCTCCCCAAAAACCCTCGGCAGGTTGAGATTCCTGCTGGTTTCTATGCCAGAAGGGATAATTTGGATCCTGTGGATGCTTGGAAAGGTCGTGGTGCCCCTGGAATTGAAGTGGATTTAATGATTTCCCTCTTTATCCCCAAAAACGGGCCGAGAGGAGATGGGAATGAGGGATGGTGGCATTCCCGGGATAGAGGGAGCTGAACACCACAAACACAGCAGGGAAATTCCCCTAAAATCCATTTAAGCTGGATTTTAGGGAAATTTCCTTCCCAAAAAGGGCGTCCAGGCCTGGAAAAGGGATTTAAAATGTGGCAGTGAGAACACTTTGGACATTCAGCTTTCGGCTATTCCATTTTTTCTCCCCAAAAACCCTCGGCAGGTTGAGATTCCTGCTGGTTTTTATGCCAGAAGGGATAATTTGGATCCTGTGGATGCTTGGAAAGGTCACGGTGCCCCTGGAATCGATGTGGATTTAATGATTTCCCTGCTCTCGGCACTGGGATGAGTCATGAGGGCTCCAAAATCCAAACATCTCTCCTGGAGATGTGTTTATTTAGGGATAAAAAGATAAAAACAATGGATTTTTGCTGCTTCCCAGGAGAATTCCGTGAATTCTCCGGAATTCCATGGATTAACATGTTCTGGGTGGGGTTTTCCCAGCCCTGGCGATAATCAGGGAATTTTTAATTGGGATTTTAGCCAGTGCAGCAAACGGGAGATGGGAATGAGCCAAAACTGTGGGGAAACTGCTGGATCTGTGAGGAACGAGGAATTGCAGACCTGGGAATGCTCCTGCTCCACCACAGAGCTCCTCCCAGCACCACATCCAGCCTGGGAATTCTTTTTCCAGCCTCGGGATGGGGCAGGGAGGATTTAGAAGTAGGAAATGGAAGGGGAAAAAAGATTTGGAGCTCTCCAACGTGGCTTTAAAATCGTGGAAGTTTCCCAAGTTTCCTTTTCAGGATAAAGATTGAGGGAAGCAGGAACACGCTCGAGGTTTCAAGGCTTGGGATCCATTTTCATCGAGAATTTTCTACTTAAAAGTCCCTATTTTCAGGAAAATTGGGAAATCTTGAAGATTTGGGATTGATTTAGAGGAAAAGGAGTTGGTGACGGCTTCCTTTTGGGAATCCTTTGGATTAAAGGAGCTAAAATTGTCTCCACAGATTTTTCCAGGGTGAGTGTGGTGCTTTTAGCCAGGGAACGTGGAAAAACTTCTGGAAAAGAGAGAAACAACCCCAGGAACTCAAAGCAAAATCTTTATTTCAGCTACTTTTCCCAAAGCTGGGGGAGGTGGGATCCAAGGAAGCGTTTTCCCGGCAGGAATTTCCCTGGATCCTTCGTACAAAAGGCTTGGGAAGCAAACGAGAGACTGGGAGAAAGGGAAAGAAGGAATGGGAAAAAGTGGTGGGGCTTTGCTGCGTGCACCATGGTTCTAGCCGTAATTTTTTAGGAAAAAAAAAAAAAACCCAAATCCCTGAAAATCACTGCTTGAAGAAAAGCTCCTCTTTCTTCCCAGTTTTTCCTCCACTTTCCAGAAATGATGGTGCCACAGGATGGGAATTTCCAGACGGGAGCATGGCCTGAAATCCCAGCTTGGCAAACTCCAAATTCCCACAATTTTGTTCCGTTGGGAAGTACTGGGAACGTTCCGGAATTCTCGCACAGCTTGGATCCGCACAGACGTGGGAAAACAACTCTTCCAGGGCTACACCCACTCCAAATGGAATTAGAGACGCACTTCTAGAGGGAAGACACTGCTGGACGGCCTGGAGCCGAGGAGCTCCTACTCCAGGGCGGGTTTGATCAGGTGCCCGTTGAAGACGACGTAAACATCCGACTCCTCGCTGTAAATGGCGTTTTCCCGCTCCCTCTTGAACATCCTGATCCAGACCTCGTCCCCCTCCTGCAGATCCAGCATGAGGCTCTGGCTCTGCATGATGCTCCTGTCGCTGGGCTGGGCGTACAGGATGGCCACGGCCTGCTCGTTCCTCATCAGGTGCACGTAGGTCTCCTTGAAATTCCAGGTGTGCACGTTGAGGCTGAAGTAGTAAATCCCCGGAATGTAGCAGAAGAACTTCCCGGAGAACACGTTGAAGTGCTGGTAGAGGTTGACGAATTCCACGTCGAAGGTGACGTGCTGGAAGTAGTCGGAGCTGTGCAGGGGCTCGCGGCGGCCCACGGAGAAGGCGGCGAAGAGCTGCTTGCAGGAGTGGCCCTGGGGGCCGGGCTGGCCCTTCTGGCCCTTGCGGCCGCTCGAGCCGCGCGCTCCTCGCTCTCCCGCCTTCCCGGCCGCTCCAGGGAATCCCCTCTCCCCCACGTCGCCCTTCTCGCCTGCGAGGGTGAGGGAGAAGCGCGTCAAACGCGAGCACGGGAAGCGCAAATTCCGGGAACGTCCCGGGGATGACCAGCAGGGGAGCGGCTGGAGCGCTGTCTGCCCAGCCGGGGAGTATCGGGCAGGTATCAGCACCTCCCCGGTGCCCAGAAGGGTTAACTCAGGGTTATTGATCACATATCAGCACCTCCCCAGTTCCCAGAAGGGTTAACTCAGGGTTATTGATCACATATCAGCACCTCCCCAAT
>VZTF01009086.1:578098-655606 GCA_013397755.1 Cnemophilus loriae | reverse complement strand
CCAGGCCCCAAACCAGCCCCAAACCGACCCCAAACCAGACCCCAAACCAGACCCAAACCAGGCCCCAAACCAGCCCCAAACCAGCCCCAAATCCATCCCCAAACCAGCCCCAAACCAGTCCCATGCCGTTTTCTCCCTGCCCAGACATTAAAAATAGCTGCCAAAACCTGGGAAAATGGGATTTTGGAATGTAGAACACCCAGTTTTCCTGGGATGCTCTGCCCATCCATTATCCCGTTGTTTTTCCCAGCCAGGCTCCTGGAAATAAAGAGGAATAAATCCCTTTAGGATGAATAAATCCCTTCGGGGTCGCTAAACTTTAGGGAATGTTTTTTTCCCAAATGCTCTGATTTGTTCTCATCCACGTCCAGGCTTTTTTCCAGACTTTTCCACCTCACATCAACAGCAGGAAAAGTTCTCCAGTGGCACCAGACAAAAGCAGGGATGATTCTCTGGTTTCCTGGTGGGGATGAGGAATATAAGAAATGATGGAATAACAGCAGGAATCATCACTGGATTGGTTTAAATAAAACTTTGTTCCAAGTCTTAATTTATTAAAAAAATCCTCAGGATTAACTCCATCTTCCATTGTAAGGGAGTCAAATATCTCAAATAATTCCAACTTAAAATTCCCCCAATTTTTAGTCTAATTTTGGGTGTAAGGTTGGCTTGGGAAGCATGGGATTGATAAGGAGCAAAAAAACTCTTGGGAAAAGAGGGCTGAGTTCCCAAAAGAGTTCTTAAATTGTCTCCTAATTATGTTTTACTGCTAATTAGTAAGTCTGGACACTTGTTTGTCATATCCTGGGAAGGACAGCTCAGGAGATGACACCACTAGAGGCCACTCTTGTATTTTAGGAAAACAATTCCGAAGGAAATTCTGCTGTTAATTCCATCGTTCGTTAATATTTTTAAGGAAATCTTCAGTAGGTGCTGACCCTGGAGCCAAAAGTGGATTTTATTTGTTTTTCTTCCCAAGGGAATTGAGGTGCCATGAGCTTTCCTCTTCCAGTTTGCCTGGAGGAATCAAAGCCAAAGCTGCAAATTGGGGAATTCTGGAGTCAACCCAACCAGAATTGCCACAAAAGCTTAAAAAAGAGGAATATTTTACATTTCACAGATACCAGGACTTTTCCCACCGATGTTCTTCCCTCTCTCCCATCTCTGCTGGGTTTCCACACCTCTCTCACTTCCCGGCTTTCCTTCAGAGGGTGAACCCATCCAAAGCGGCCCAGCTGGACATTCCAGGAGTGCTCCCAACCCTGGATCCCAGTCCCCTCTCCCAGACCCAGCACGGGGACCCCCAGTTGGACATTCCAGGAGTGCTCCCAACCCTGGATCCCAGTCCCCTCTCCCAGACCCAGCACGGGGACGCCCAGGCTCGGATGAGCTCAGCCTCCTTCTCCTGCAGGATGGAAAGTCACATCGATCCCAGAACAGTTTCCCTCCAGCAAATTCCTCCCTGGGGGCCCCTCAATCCCATCTCCCCGTGCAGGGACTGGGATCGAGCTGCTGTCCCAGCACCTTCAAGGTGATGCTGATTCTCCCAAGCTGCTCCTCTTCCCATTAATTCTCCGACTCCAAGCGATTCCTGATTTTATTCCGTGGTGAGTGACAGGTAAATCTCTTCCAGGGCAACGTGTTGAGATCCCCATTCCCACCCTGGAAAAAGTGGCAGCCGGAAATGCCTCCCCCACCCTCAACAGATCAAATATCAATTTAATAATCAAGTAGCACCTGGATATTTGGACTGCGAAGCAAAGCAATAAAAAAAAAAAATCTGATCCCTGAGGAAGCAGCAGTCTGGATGTTCAGCTGGATTTTTGTGGATGTGCCACTAGAGGGGAATAAAGATCCGTAATATTTCCCAGATTTGCACTGAAAAACCTTCTGGAATGTGGGGCCTGGAGATGCCAGCCCCGTGTGGATGTCGCTCTTTATCTGCAGCAGGAAAACAATCGATGTCGTTAATTGCAATTATCGCAGGCAAAGGAGAGCAAATCCAAGGATTCCCAAGGATCCCCGAGCTGTGTTCACCCTGACACCTGCAGCAGGTGAGAAACGAGGGAAACCTGCCCTGATAAGGCCTTTGCTGATAACGTTATCTCTGAACGGGGTGCTGGGATAAACTCGGGAGGAACACGTGTCAGACACAGAGGGATTCATTCCAAACCACTCCTCGCTTCCGTGGAGAGCTTCCCAAACCAAGGGGTCCTCTCCGTGCAGTTCGTCTGGCAATGGCAAAGGTTGATAATGTGATTGAGATGTTATTAATTAGAGAGGCATCACTCATTTGCAATAATCTGGAGGCGCTGAAGCTGACGATCATTAATTAGGATGCTCTGGAGGAAACACGCAGGAGAGGAAAGTAGGAGGGAGCTTGGAATTCTCTCTGGAAAATGAGTTCCCAGATGAAAAGGAAAGCGTCAGAAAATTAGTGATTTAATTAGTTAAGAGGAAAACTGTGAATTATCTGGAATGATAATGTTGGGAAGCTTTAATGCTTCTGGAAGGGTTGGAATATGGGTAATCCCGGCAGAAATTGGGATTTGGCAGGGATTTGAGGGATGTGGTGGAAAGATTTGGGCATGGAGAGGGCAGGACACATCCCACGGAATGGACTTGGAGCTCGAGGGATCTCAGGGACTGAGGAGGAAAATTCAGAGGAAGTGTTCTCCGAATCCTGCAGTCCTGGTGTTCCTCCTCCAGCTGCTTCCCAACCCTTCATCCCAACTTTTTCTCCTCTCTCTAACCTGCTCCAAGCTGTCATGGAATGTCAGGAGGGAGGGAATGGGGTGTCCTTGCTGGAATAGCACAAACAGGAACTCCCTGTGCTTGTGTGGATTTCAAATCATGGAAAAACCCAAAGGGATGCTCCCGAAGATCCAGCTGATTTCTCCAGCAAAATGTCAGCTTTTTTCCCAGGATTGTGGGAAATCCTCGTTGCTGGAGGCACAAGTGGAAATTCACTGGGAGATTTGAAGGGGAGAACAGGAATGATCACCTGGATTTGGTGCAAGAGGACCTTGGAGCTGAATTCCTCTCTCCTCGGTGTATGAGAAAGCAGCAAATCATCCCTTGGTATCCTGAGCTTCCCAAAGGCTCCGGGCTGGGAGCCTCATGTCCAGCTTGGAGTTTGGAGCCACAGCCCAAATCCTTCACGGATCCCAGCCCAAAATCTGGGAGATTCCCAGACTGGATGAGGCTGGGATCATCTCAGCCCAATGTCAGCTCTAAATTAAACCATCACACCCCAAAGGTCTCCATTTATCACAGAGAGGGTCCAGCCCTGCTCCAAATCCAGAGGGATTCGTTCCTCCCAAAGCATTTCATCTAAACTTCCAGAGCTGGGAAAAAATCCAAGGGAATTCATGTTTCCATCCATGCTTCAAACACACCTCCAGATCCTGACAAAACTCCAGCCCTGTGCCACGATCAGCTTTCCTGAGCCAAAATCCTCTTCCCAATGTTTGCACCAGAACTGCCTGAAAGCCACAAGCAAAAGGACCCTTTGGAAGTGACATTTGCTCCTTCCAGTGTTGGAAATGATCCCTGATCTCCTGCTAGAAAGGGGTGAACTCCTTTGGGATCACCCCGACGGGTGAGGAAACCACACTGGGCACATTTTTTTGGAACACCGAAAGAGCCACCGTGGAGTTATGCTTTCCCAGAGGGATGAAAAATAGCTGGAAATTAAATCCCAACCCTCAACCAGCCAAGAGTTAATGTTTATCTTTCACCAGAGGAACGGGAAAAGTTGGAGCACGGCGGCTCCGCTCAGGGTGAAGTCGAACTCCCAAACTTTCTCTTAAATTAGGCCCAGCGGAGGCGGCAGAGCCTCCTTGGGGACCACGGAGCTGTGCAGCAAATGATGGCAGCTCCACCAACTCGCGTTCATTATCGGTGTCGCTCACTCTTGTCACCTCCACAATTATTTTAGGACCTGTCACCGGGAACATTCTCCCACCAGCAAATGCTTCCCGCTCGCTCTTAATGGAGAGGCTGAAGCTCCGAGCAAAAGTTCCCTCCGCGCCTCCTCCCTCGCGCTCGCCGCCTTTTCCCACCCCTGCTGAGCAGCCAAAGGCTCCTGGAAGCTCTGGAGGGAGGGGGTGTGGGGCTCTGCCACGCTCGGATTGAGGGGGAGATGGGATGGATGGGCAGGGCCGGGATCTGGGAAGCAAATCCAGGTCTGTGATGTCGAAATTTCAATCCAGAAAGCTCCTAACTGGAGGGGGATTAATGCCAGGCTCCTGTGGATGGAAGGGGAGGACAAAGAGGAGGTGAGGGAAGTCTCCTCCGTTCTAGGGTTGTCATCCTGATCCTAGTGGCTTGGATGCGCATTTTGTAGCATCCAGATTTTTGGAATGTTGTGGGAAATTGGAAGGACCGGTGGCACACTAAGACAGGTCTGAAGAGACCCCGCAGGTCCCTAATCCGGCCCCAAAAGAGGCACAAGCTGATGAGGAAATTCCAGAGCTTCACCTGGATGAGCATCAAACAGCTCTGAGGATGGAGGATCCACACCTTTCCTGTGCTCCTGTGCCAGGACTTTTCCCTTCTTTTCCCTCTTTCCCCCTCTTTTCCCTTCTTTCCCCCTCTTTCCTCCTCTTTTTCCCTTCTTTCCCCCTCTTTCCCCCTCTTTTCCCTCTTTCCTCCTCTTTTCCCTTCTTTCCCCCTCTTNCCTCCTTCCCCCTCTTTTCCCCCCTTTTCCCCTCTTTCCCCCCTCTCTTCCCATTTCATCCCGCCTGGGAAGGGTCTGGCTCCATCTCCCCCCAGAGCCCCCCCATCTCCTCCCCATCTCTGTCCCACCCGTGCTCCTGTCCCCATTTTGTCCCCACTTTCTGGCCACTCTGCTCTCAGTCCTGGAGCCGGGAGAGGCTCCGGCTCACACGTGGATGTGGCCAAGGAGCCGCGGCCGGCGGCTCTGGGGATGAGCCGCGTGCGGGAAGGGAGCGGCTCTGATTAAGTGGATTATGCTGGAAATAAGCCCCGGACAAAGCCCTGAAATGTTGACAAGAGCTGCAGCACTGAGGGGAGGCAGTGATTAATCAGCTGCAGGGCTGGAACTAATCAGTGTTTGCAAGAACTTCGGACCTGGGAAGCATCAGTGGGGAAATGCTGGGAATGTTTCCTGCGGAATATTGACGATTCATATCGATATTTTCACAATTCTATTGATATCTCTCCAAATCACGTTGATATATTCACAAATTACATCGATGTTTTCACAGATTATATTGATGTCTTCCCAAATTACTTTGATATCTCCCCAAATCTTATGGATGTCTCCACAGCAGGGAAAAGGGCTGACAATTCCTGATGGTGGAAGGGATATTTTCATAGAATTATGGAATATTCTGAATTGGAAGGGATCAGGATCATCAAATCCAACTCCTGGCCCTGCCCAGGACACCCCATCAATCCCACCCTGTGCCTGAGAGCGTTGTCCAAAGGCTCCTGGAGCTCTGGCAGCCTTGGGAATGTGACCATTCCCTGGGAATCCTGGTCGGTGCCCCACCACAGAGCCTTTCCCTGCTATCCAAGATTTTCGTGATGTTTTATCCATGCAGGCTCAGCACATCCTCGTCCCAGCTCCATGGCTCTGTGCGTGCCAGGGTTTTGGGATCCCACCGTGCTTCCACAGGTTTGGATGCAGCCAGGATGGAGTGAGGCGTGTGGCCCACAGGAACCTCCCTGTGCCAGGATTTCTGCTCCATCCCTCTGTTCCCCTCCATGCCGTTCTCCAGCCAGACTTTCCCTGGGTAACCAGGAGCAACCAGATAAGAGCTCGTTATCAAATTTTCCTTCGCTCCAGGTTGAGCTGGAATGGGATTTTCTAGGGAAGAACACCCAACTCCATCACTCCACAAGCCAGCAAATAAAAAACCCAATTGCTGGCGAGAAATTTCCACCCTTTTGGAAATATTTCTGGGGAAAAGAATCCTTAGAGTCAAACCCAATCTTGACCCCACCAGCGCAGACATCCCCAGACACCCCAGCCTGAGACAACAGGTGAAAAGTGAATTCACGGAGAATTTTTCCTTCCTCCAGTTTCCCTTTTCTCCCCCTCCCGCCTTTTCCAGCGCAACACATGGCGGGGGTCATGTAACAACAAGAATTCCCGATGTCAGGCAAATAATTTTTCCATCTGTGGGGTGTTTTTTTCCTGCCCAGTTTATGTTTTTTAACGGAAGTGGCATCTGCGAGGTGCTGGCTGTAAATGATCCCTGCAGGAGCTCTGCTTCATGCCCAGCATCCCATTTTTGGCTGCTCCAGCTGTTGTTCTGGAGAGGGCAGGAATGGGTTCAGCTGACAGCTGCAGGCACTCCGAGAAAAGGAAAGTTGTTTTTTTCCTGGTCTCCAGTTGTCTCTCCCTTCCCAGACACCACGGAGAGGTTTTCCAACAGGCAAAGGTTCAAAATTATGAGGAATAGGCACAAGTGTCCTCTTGGTTTAAATCCTGAGCCTTTTCCCAGCCTGATTTACCTGGCTGGGCACTGGGAAGGTCTGAGCTGCTCCGAGTTGGGATAATTCCCATCAGGAATGGGACAAGGGAGATTTGGGGAAAGAAAATCCTCCAGGTTCAGAGTTTGAAATGTTTCTGTGGAAACCAGCTCCGAGCAGCAAAAATTAAGGAATTGGTGCTGTTTCCGTGGAAATGGACTTCACTGGAGAGCCCCTGTGGGAGATGTGGAGGCGATGAGAGGGTTGGAGCTCCTCTGCTCTGGAGCCAGGCTGGGAAAACTGGGATTATCCAGCCTGGAGAAGGGAAGGATCCAGGGAGACCTCAGAGCCCTTTCCAGGGCCTTAAGGGGCTCCAGGAGAGCTGGAGAGGGACTGAGGACAAGGGATGGAGGGACAGGACACAGGGAATGGCTTCCCACTGCCAGAGGGCAGGGATGGATGGGATATTGGGAAGGAACTCCTGGCTGGGAGGGTGGGGAGGCCCTGGCACAGATTCCCAGAGGAGCTGTGGCTGCCCCTGGATTCCTGGCAGTGTCCAAGGCCAGGCTGGATGGGACTTGGAGCAGCCTGGGACAGTGGGAGGTGTCCCTGCCCATGGCAGGGGGTGGCACTGGATGACCTCGACATTCCCATGGCCCTTCCAGAGGTCACCCACAGCCCCTCCATTCCTCAGTCCCCATCCGGGGAAATTCCCTCCAGGGGTGAAGGACTTGGCAGAGCTTTCACCCATTGACATGCCTGAGAAATCCAGGGATTCAGGCTGGGCCAGGGGAGGTTCAGGATGGACATCAGGAGGAATTTCTCCATGGGAAGGGTGGTCAGGCCTTGGAACTGCCCAGGGAGGTTTGGAGTCCCCATTCCTGGAGGTGTCCAAGGAAGGCCTGGAGGTGCTCACTCAGTGCTCTCAGCTGGGGACAAGGTGGGGATCGGGCACAGCTTGAAATCAATGACCTTGGAGGGCTTTTCCAGCCTCAAGGATTCTGGGATTTAAACCTCTGGACAAGGTGGGCTCCTCCACGAGCCAGCATCCCAGTGAAGGAGAGGCTCTGGGAGAGCTCCAGCCACACTTTTGTGCTCCTAAAGACACCTCCATGGAGACAATTCCCGAGGTTTGCACGGAAAACCTTCCTGCACCATGGAAAACCTTCCTGCACCACGGAAAACCTTCCTGCGCCGTGGAACAGCTCACCAGCCGGCGCCTGTTCCGTGCCCACATCCAACGGGATGCTGCCATCCCCACGGATCAGCCCCGGATCCAGCAGGATCCTCACCCGGAGCCCTGTGTGGGACGCATCCCACATCCCACCCCGCGCGCGTTCCCGCGGCGCTTCCATCCCGTTACGCAACCCCGAACCTCGCCGGCGGCTCCTTCTCCTTCCAGGCAGGGTCTGATTCCTCCCGAAATGCCGTGTGGAGGTGGCAGCGCTCCTTCCATCGCTTCCCTGCCCACGCTCCTCCTGTGCCATCCCACACACGTGGCAATCAAAGCCGGGAATTCAGCCCGGCTTCCCGAGCGCTTCTCCCCCAGCCTGGCAGCGGGGAGCACTCGGGAATGTTCAGCTCCAAGGTGTCCAGGGGCTCTCTCCTCCGTGGGAATGGCAGATGGAATGATCTGGAATCTGCAGTGTGAATATTTCTCCTCAGAGCATCGTCAAGGCAAAAATCAAAGATATTTGTTTATTTCTCCGACGCAGGCATCGTGGAAGGATCATTCCCTGCCTGCTAAAATCCTGAGAAAATGGAAAAAAAAATATTCCTCAAGTATCCCTGTTTAACTGGAAAAGCATTCCCAGCATCCTTCTTTTATTAAATGCCTTTTTTTTTTTCCAATCCTACATGAAAAAAAAAAGGGACTTTATTGGGTAAATATAATGCAACAACCATGTGTTGTTTCCCACTCCATGGCAAATGTTTCCACTTCCTGCCAGGATTGATTCCAGATCGAAAAGTGCTGTTTCATCCCAGGACTTTTCACACAATCTGTTCGACTCAGCCTACGAGCCGTGGAAAATTTCCTTTTCCATCCCATTTCCCTGATTTTTAATTCAATATTTGAGGAGCCGAAACTCGAACTCCAATATTCCTTCCGGATCAATGGATTTTCCCTTTGGGTTTCCTTTTCCCGCTTGCATATCCATGAAAAGAGAATTTCCTGACTGTGGAAAACAAAGGAGAAAGGGGATTTTGTGGAAAATTTATTCCAAATTGGCCAAGTGCTGGGGCTGACCCTGATCCACCTGAGAATAAAAGAGGAAAAATCCTGGAGTGCGGAGAGCTTGGAAAAGGCTTTTCCCTAAAAAGATGTGGATCGATGGATCCTCTGGACCAGCAGAAGGGATGAAATTTCCTCTGTTTGAAGAGGAAAATCTGAAATTCCCACCTCCAAACTCCATTATTTTGGGTGTAGATTCCATCCAGATCCACGGAAAATTTCCCATGGAAACCCTGTTGCTGATGGAAATGAAGCTGAACATCCAAACCCTCCTTGAAAAAGCCAATTTCCAAGGATGTGGGACTGCATTTTCCTTTGGGAAAGCACCCGGAAAGCCCCAAATCCCTGTGGATTTGCACGGATCTGATCGAGCCGTGAGGAGGGAAATCCTGGGGTGGTGGAATCAGGCGCCTTTCCTTGGGAATCTCTGCTTTGGGATGGCTTCTGACAAGGAAAACCTGTCAAGACTGAGATCTCAAACCTCTCCTGCGCCTGATTTTTGTGTGGGGACATCCAGACCTAATTCCAGGTGGGAAAGAGGTGGGAAAAGAGCTGTTCCCACTCTCCATCCCTGGGTCCTGCAGCTGAGCCAAGCTCAGGGTGTGGGAAGGAGCGGCTGCTCCGGGTGGCAGAGGCATGAAACATTCCCAAATATCCATCATTCCCTCGCCTCTGCCACATTCCTGGAGCAGGAATTCCGCCTGCACGGATGGCTCACCTCAGCACCCACTGCAGCACTCCTGGATCTTCTCCCTGACCTCCAAGACTGGCAAAATCCAGGCATGGAAGCGAGACTGGGAAGAGCCAATTCAGACTGGGAAAAGCGTGAGGATGCTGGAATTAGGACATGGAATATTTCCCGTCCCTGAATGCCGGAGGGTTTTCCTCCAGCTCTTGGTCCTGGGAGGATTTTCCAGCCTATCTCTCACAGCTGCTCTGGAGGATCCCATTCCTGCTGGACTCTCCTTCCTCAGCTCTTCCTTCCCACATGTCCAACCAAACCTGCCCCAATCCATGACATAATCCCGGATCCATTCCCATCTTTTTGTCCCTTTTACCCTTTCTCCGGCACAGACAAATCCCCCACCTCCTCCATCCAATGTGTTGGGACCCAGCTTCCTCCAGACGGGAAAAATCTTGGCATCCAGATCCCAATAAAATGATTTTTTTTTCACTGTTGCTTTACGCTGTTGATTTATCGAAGGCTCCACATCTCCTCAGCGTTCCCGAACATCCGATGATTTTATTCCAGTTGCCTGGTTATCCACGGCCAGGCTGCTTTTCCACTCACCCAAACCTCCTTCGGTTATGAAACACAAAAACCATGGAACGCTGGATGTTTATTTGATCTCTTTTCCCCGGAGAAGGAGTTTAATAATTTAGCAGCAGATCTGAAACTGCTCCGTGAGGAATAATTTGCTTTAGGGGGGAAAAAAATGAGAGGATTTTTTTTTTCCCTCCCTCTCCCAGATTCCCAAATAAAAGTCTGCTTTGCTTTGGATCATGTTCACTCTCTGCAGACTTGGTTTTCCTATTAAAATCTTTATTTCGCTCCAGATTATTCTACCATTCCTTTGTCTCTCTGCCTTTGGAATGCAGCTGTCACCATGGCTTTTAGGATCCTGCTTCCCATTGGTTCCCGGGAATGCTTTATATCCCCTTGGAACGAGCCAATAAAGGAATTCAGGTGCTTTTGAACCTGCCAAGTGCAGCTCATCAAGGGATGCATGGAAAGGAAGGGCAGGAAGCAACAGATTTGGGGTCACCGTTTATTTACTGAGAGCGTTTTTTTGGGAGTTTATTGCTTGTTTGGGCTCTTCAGGAATTGTTTTTCCTTATGGAACAGCACCTTGATGCTTGGAGTGGCCCAAAATGAGGGAGATGTGTGGCCACGTGCATCCAGAATATCCCTGCATCCCTCCCGTGGAGAGCAGGGATGCAGAAACTCCATTCTGAGACTGTCAAAGGCAATTTCTACACAATTCCCAGAAATTTTAGAGGTTTAACAACCTCTGATTTTCCAAAGATCCATTCCCAGAGGATCTGTAAGACTCGGAATCTCAGCAGCCTCAGGGACAGAGCCACGCAGGGCTCCTTCCACCAGGAAAAATCCCAATCCCTGCACACCCATGCTCTGCTTTTCCCCAGGATCCTCAGCCCAGCCTAAAACATGGATCTCCTGTGTCCCCCATCCCTGGGAACAGCCTCAGGGAAAAAAAAACAGGATTAAATCAACAAATCCCAGCTTTTCCAACTGCAAACTCCTCCATAAGATCACTGCTTCCCATCCTTCCCGAATAGAAACTCTGCTTTATTTGGATTTTATTTATTTTTTTTTAATTTGCTGGGTTTTTTTAATATTTCTCCTGGGTTCCCCCCTCCCCTCAGTGATTTTTAATGTGTGGCACATAAAAATATGAAGCTGAGGACGCTGTTGTGATAATTCCTTGGAAAACGCTCTCCAGATGTGTCGCTGCTTTTCCGCAGGGGGAATGCATTGTGTGTGTCTGAAAAAAAAAGGGGCAAACAGGGAATTTTTCCCTGAGTTTGCCTTTTGGTTTGAAACAAAGGAAGATGAGCCACGCTTTGGGGCTGGAGATAAAAACCAGCACACCCAAAACTTCCAGAACGTAACGAGGATCCGGGAGAGGTCGTTTGAGGAAGGAAAAGAGGGAGAGGAAAAAAAATACGGAAAAAATCCCACCCAAGCTTAGGAATCAGGAGCAGAAATAGGAGCCTTGTTCCCTTTAAGCTTGGCTAATCTGAGTCAAAACCCACATGAATCAAGTTAAGCTGAGCTCAAACTGCTGTTCCTGCCCACTTGGACACACTCACAGAAATTTCCCAACATTTTAGTGGCTCCTGCTTTGTTGGGAATCACATTTGCTGTGTTCCCACTTCCGAGGAGGGCTGGGATTGGTTGGATTTTCCAATAATTGGGCTTTCACCCCCCGAGTGTTTTCAAAGCATTATCTAATAATCCTCGAGGGAGGTGGGGAAAGTCGGGATCATTATCCCTGTTTTATGAAGCAAGGAGAAGCCAGGACAGGGGGGATCCCTGCCTTGCCCGAGGCCACACAACACGGAGAGGGCAGGATGGGATTAATCCTAAAAATCTGCCGGCTCATGGCCCTGGATCGGGGCTGAATCCACTGCCCCGAGCTTCTCTGGGGATGGGAATGCAGGGAAAGATGGGATAGAGGGAGGAACGAGCAGGAATTCTGCACCACAACGAGTCGCTGCAAGGAATTTTTCGCACCCAAAGGATGCGCCAGGAAGCTCGGGGGTGTCAGCCCTATCCCGTCCTGCAGGGTGCTGATATCGGGATGGAGGGAAGGAGCTTTCCCAAGGTCCTTTCTGCCCGAGCTCCTTCGGACAAACCCGAGCTTCTTCGGACAAACCCGAGCCGAATTCCAAGAGGGAACGAGCAGCAGGTCCGTGCTAACGGAGCTCTCCGGACAGAGATGGATGAGGGAGCGCTGACCCCGGCGGCCCCGCTGGCAGGGGAGCAGGGACAAACAGCTGGGAGCTGCAATTCCCTCCCCCGGAACAGCTGGATCTGAGGGAGGACATCTGGACGCAGTCTGGGTGGTTTGGGAGGAACAACAACCACGGGGCGAGCCGGGATCCTCGGGATGCGGAACGCGAGCCGCCCGGATCCGCCACAGAGACGGGGCCACGGGGCAGGGATGGGATGGATTGGGCCTCCCACGGAGCAGAGGTGGGAGGAAGAGCCCTGTCAGGGGGTCACGCGCTCCGGATCCTCCTCAGCGCCCAGGGATTGCGTGTGAACCACCAAAATTCCGTAAATCCAACGGCGCGCTTGGAAGCTCCTCACCCTACCAGGGCCAAAGAGCCAAACAGGTGGTGGGAAAGTGGGAAATCTCTCCAAACTTTTTCCACAGCTGCCAGTCCTGGCTTAGCAAAGCTGCTGGAAGCTTCTGAAGCTCCAAGAGGGATTTTTTTCCCCCGTGGATGTGCCAATCCTGCATCCCACGGCTGTGCCCGGAGCCTCGTGGGTGATGCAAAAGCACCTGAGGATCCCAATTCCAGGAGTTTTCCAGCCCTTCCCTGGCTTCCAGCAGCAGGTGAAGCTCCACACAAGGGTGTGAGCACCTGCCCATCCTCTCCATCCCAGTTTTTGGGAAGCTCACGGCCATTTCTGCCGAGCTTTCCCTGCTCCAGAGCTGCCTCCCGACTTCCCAGAGCGAGATCCCAAGGCAGCACTCCTCAAAAATCCCTGTTAGAGCCAGAAAATCCAATTAGTGCAGGTGCTTCATCAGGGAGGGAAATGAAGGCAGAGCTTGCACCTCCTGAGACATCAAAGCCTCGGAAGGGCAAGAAATCCCTGTAAGAAACCAAGTTCTGGAGCTCAGGGTGGTTCCTTACCGAGGTTATAGGAAATTCCCGTGGGATATCCCTCTCCCCACGAGCAGGAGTGTTGGTTAAGGATTAAGCCCAGCTCTGTTTCCTCCGATATTTTACTGTGTGGAGCAGCATTTGCAGGGAATTGCTGGGTTTGCCCTGGGAGAAACCAAACATTCCCTGTTGGAGGCACCTTCAGCCCTCGATCCCGGGTGACACCATGTGGGTGACTCAACCTTACTCCAGCCAGATTCCAAAGCCAGGAAAAGTTGGACATGGGAGTGTCCTACCAGCTCCACCACCCTTTCCAAACTGGCACCAGAGCCCACCAGGAATTCAGGGCAGGAATTTATTGGTTACAGATCCACGTAAAGTTGAGCTGGCCAGGAGTCAGGCCCGGTGGCCACCACACCAAGCAGCTCCCAAAAGCTGGAATTCCTTCTCCTAACTTTGGCTGGAAGTTCATCCCAGTTCACAGCAGTTGTGTTTTCCCTTTGTTCTGCTTCCCTGCGCACGAGCCCGTGGCCTAGAGGGAGAAATGCTGCTTGAATATGCAGGAAACCTGGGCTAGATTCCCGTTCTTTTGCTCCTCCAACTCCTTGAAAAGGAAAAGCAGCGGGGTTTTCCAGCCACGCGGGTGTCACATCCACGGATCTCGTTGGGAACTCGCTCTCCAAGCCTCATTCCCTTTTGTCTCCCGACCCAGGAGCGGAGCCAGGGGTGCCGCCAGACCGTGGAATGCAGCGCTCACCCCTTGAAAAGTCTTTCAGGAATTCCAACTCCGCACAGGCGTTTGGAGCTGGCCCAGCTGCCAATTCCACATGAGACAACCCAGAGATAAAGGGATGTTTGTGATCCGCCAGGTGCTGGAAAAGGGAGGAACCGTTCAGGTGAGGAGTTGATTGAATTTACCTGCTCGGGGTGATTGAACCGCAGGGTTCACCCACAGCTGTCCACACTTCTTGTGGTGCCACTTCTGCCCTGCTCAACGCTGCAATTACCTTGATTCCCTTCCCTTTCCTGGTGTTCCTGGCTTTGGGAAGCCTGGAGAGTTTTGCCGGGTTTCCATCATTAATAGGAGTGGAAAATAGTCCTGCAACTGGAGATTTGGGCTCCTTGTCACTGTCGATGGGAGGAAATAGCCTAAAAAATAATGAAAAAAGGGTTTGGCTTGAGAAATCCCACAGCAGATGCCTGGGATGTTCCTGCCTCCTTCCGAGGGAAAGAGTGACCCTCCCTGGTGACCCTCCTGGCCCTGGAGCACTTGGAGGAGAACTTCAAGCAGGTAGAACTCACCTGGTGTGGGGATTTCATGGCAAACCCATCTCCAGGGCCAAAAGTTGGCTGTGTGGGGGGAATCTTTCTGAAGTGGGATTTGCTGGCAGGGAGAGGCTCAGCCCCGAACTGCCGGAGCCCTCGGGCTTCACTTTAACCCCCACCTGGCCTCCCCAGTCTGAGCCCACGCTAAGCCCGGCTTTGATATGGCCCCGCACCCCCCGACAGATCAGGGGGCATCAAATAAACCCCTGAGCCCCAGGGACTCAGGCCTGCCCTCCTCTGCCAGAGCCCATGGAGAACGTGGAGCACATGGAGAACATGGAGAGCATGGAGAACGTGGGGCACGTGGGGCACGTGGAGCACGTGGAGCACATGGAGTATGTGGAACACATGGAGCACATGGAGAACATGGAGAACGTGGAGTACATGGAGCACGTGGAGCACGTGGAGCACATGGAGTATGTGGAACACATGGAGCACATGGAGAACATGGAGAACGTGGAGTACGTGGAGCACTTGGAGCACATGGAGAACATGGACCACATGGACCACATGGAGAACATGGAGAACGTGGAGTACGTGGAGCACGTGGAGCACGTGGAGAACATGGAGAACGTGGAGCCCATGGGGCCCATGGGGCACATGGAGCATGTGGAACACATGGAGCGCATGGAGCCCATGGAGCCCATGGACCACATGGAGAACGTGGAGAACGTGGAGTATGTGGAAAACGTGGAGAACGTGGAGTATGTGGAACCATGGAGCCCATGGAGCCCATGGAGCCCATGGAGCCCATGGCGTCCGTGGAGCACATAGAGCAGAATCCTCCATCTGGCTGAGCCAAGAGGGAGGTGTTGGGACAGGGAATTTCCCAACATTCCCAGAAACATCTGCCATGGACAGATGTTGGGACTGACTGAGCATTGCCTTGCCCTTGGTGTGCATCCTGCAAGGTCCACTGGCTGCTGCTGGCACCGATTTTGTGGGATATTTGCAGGTTTTCGGATCAAACATCGCCCTGCCCTTTCTGAGCATCCTGCAAGGTCTATTCCCTGCTGCTGGTGCCCAGTTGGAGGAGATTTGTGGGAACCAAGTGCAGCAGGAGCAGATGGACACAGTGAATCCAGTTAAAAGAATTTAAGGAACCACGACCTCAGTTAACCACACGTGGCCTCCTCCGAGCTGACACCTCCCGATGGTGCAAATCTCCTGCAACTGGATGGGCAAGAGATGGGGAAAACCATCAGAGAACCACAGAATCCAGGAATGGTTTGACTTGGAAGGAAATTTTAAAGGTCATCTAATTTCAACCCCCCACCATGGGCAGGGACACCTTCCACTGTCCCAGGCTGCTCCAAGCCCCGTCCAGCCTGGCCTTGGACACTTCCAGGGATGGGGCAGCCACAGCTTCTTTGGGAAAACTGTTCCAGGGCCTCCTCACCCTCTGAGTGAAGACTTTTGGTGTCCCTTGGGCAGGGCTGGGGGGAGCAGATGTCACTCCTGCTGTGAGGAGACACTGATCCAACCATGGCCACACTCCAGAGGGTGGCACGGATGCCCCGGACAGCCCATGGAGTCTGCGAGGCTTGGGTCTCTCTCCTTGTCCTAATCCACGCTGGATCAGCTGATTTCATTTCTAATTTCCTCACACATGTGCTCCAGCACAGCTGTGGAACATGAGCCGAGTCTGCAGAGGAAATCCTGAGATTTACACAGGCCCCAGTGGATTATAAAAACCTGGAAACCGGACAGATAACACTCATGGAACAGACTCGGAACATGCTGGGAGAAAAAAACCTCACCATAGATTAAAACCTGCTGTTCCCTGCTAAATGTAAAAGTGTCTTTTCCAACACTTTGAACTACTGTGGTGAAACTTTGTAGGTAGCTGTTGTTTCAAAGGTGCGATCTTCAGGAGGATTGTTTTCCTCTTTTTTTAATGGATTTGCGAAAGTTGCAATAAAAGAGTCCTTAAAAGGCCTTGACCTGGAGGGCTGCGAGCCTTCAGCCTGGCGAGGTTCGGCCCTAAACCCTGTGCAGCTTCCAGAGCTTCTGAGAACTTCCAAAATCCGAGCTGGCTGCTGATGTTACAGCCCAAGGTGGTGGGAGGAAGAAGTAAACAGTTCCTGTTGGGACATGTTGCGTTTTCCATCCCACCGGAGCCAGTTGGACACTCCGTGGGTTTCTGACAGGAGACGGGGCTGTTTTCCCAGCTTCCCCCTGCCTGTGGAAAGGCAGCTGGAGGGGGAATTATCCTGGAGAAAAGGAGGCTCAGGAGGGACCTTCTGGCTCTGCACAACTCCCTGACAGGAGGGGGCAGCTGGGGGGGGTCGGGCTCTGCTCCCAGGGAACAGGGACAGGAGGAGAGGAAAAAGCCCCAGGCTGCACCAGGTGAAGTTCAGGTTGGACACCAGCAGGAATTTCTCCATGGAAAGGGTGGTCAGGCATTGGAAGTGCCCGGGGAGGTTTGGAGTCCCCATCCCTGGAGGTGTCCAAGGAAGGCCTGGACGTGGCACTCAGTGCTCTGGGCTGGGGACAAGGTGGGCATCGGGCATGGCTGGGACTCGATGATCCTGGAGACTTTTTCCAGCCTCAGAGATTCCATGATTCTGTGATTTTGAATAAACTCAGCCAATGATCTCAGGGATGCCACTACCCTGGAGAGACATTTTCCTATTCCTCATTTCAGCAGGATGGATTTTTTCCACCCATTTTCCAGTTGGCTGCTGGCTCAGAGCTGCCATTTTTGTGCTCCTGCAGGTCTCCAGCTGCATCAGTGGGATCAAAACCAAGCCCAAGGTCAGACTGGGTTTTCTCGAGCTGTCAAATGGGATTTATTGCTTTTCCCAGGATCAATGACTTCAGAATCTGGGCTGCCAAGCTGTGCTGGGTCATGTCCATCCATGGCCAGAACCTCTTGTTTTGAGGCCTCTTCTTCCCCCAAGAATTGTGAGATTCTCGCTTCCATTTTATCTGGAGCATCAAAAGAATTTTGAGGAGGGGTCAGATGAAAGTTTGGGGGCTTTCCCCCCTCATTTCTGTGAAGAACAAACCAGGATGGTTTGGGGTTTGTGAACGCAAAATCAGCTTGAGCTGGATCTCAGATCTATTTTATCTCAGTCCCCAATCTTTCATTTGAATTTGGAGCTTCCAAACCAAAACCCAGGGAAGACTTTGTGAAAAAACCAACCTGAACTCCCACCTCCTCCACACATTCCAGGCGGTTGCTGAGAGGAATTCTCCTCCAAGTTCATCTGAATCAAACCATGACAAGGAGAAACCTCGGCTGGCACCCACCTCCCCTCAAAAGGAGCAAATCCCACCCCGAGAGGGGCAGGAAGAAAAACAGGGAAAGGCAGACAAGACCCGGCTTGGTGTCTGTGCCACCAAAATGCTCCAAGCTGGAGCTGTTCCAACGCAAAACCCCAACTCCAGGCATCTTCTGACCTTTAGCAGGGCTTGAGAAACTCAAAATGTTGCAATATCCTGGGACAAGGCAGGAGAAACGCTGCTGAGATTTCCCTGGAACGCCGGAGCTGTTGGAGCAGCCAAGAGAACGGAGTGGTTGGAGTTTGGGCTCTTCACAAGTGGATGGAGAAGGTTTGGAGGTGCCTCATGATGGTTTTTTGAAGGGCTTTGTGATGTTGTCCTCAAAAAAGGCATCACTTCCGTCCCGGATAAGTCTAATTTTAGGATTTTTTTATTTGGGATGTGGAGGAAGTTGGGCAGTGCACAAGGCTCAGGTTTAAACGTGGCCCTTGCAGCATTTGGATTTTGAACCCTCAATATCCAGAAATTTGGTCTTGGCAGACGGTCAGTGACACAAAGGAGGAACTCAGTCCCTGCAGGTCAATTTTTCCACCAGTAATGTGATCCCACATTGAAAAAAAAAAAGTCATTTCCATCCTCTCCCCCTGGAATCCGTGTGTCTCCTCTTGGATCCAAGTCTTTCCAAAAATCCTTTCCCATTTCAAAAATTGATTTCCTCAGTCCTAAAGCTGCGTTAAGTCCCTCATATTGTGTTTTCCGAATTATCTGTTCTGCTCCTCACGTCAAAAATCGTCCCCTGAGGGGTTTGGGACATAAACTGTGGCTTTTGACCCAGAATTGGAGCTTCCTGGGGTGTTTTTATTTGCAGTTCTCCCACTCCAGGAACTAAAAAGTAGCCAAGTGAAAACCTGCCCATTTTATGCAGCCACAACACGTTCACACAAATCACCTTTTTATTTTTTGCTGTCATTTTTAGTCTTTATTTGCTGCGTGTCACTCCAATTAAATGGGAAATAGAATGAATTAAGGGGAATTTGTGGTGATGCCTTTATAATTTAATTTAGTGTTTCGAAATTGTGCTGTGAACAGTCCAGAGCAGAGATCCTGGGATGGTCTAGGAACAAAATCAGGGTGAAGTTGGACATTTCGATAAATCCTCAGGGAGGGGTTTTCACATTCACACCATCCCTTGAGTTGCTTCTTCCAGACATTTCCAGCCCCTGGACTTCTCCACCATTTTTCCATGGCCTTCTCCACCATTTTTCCACGGCCTTGTCCTCCATCTTCCACGCCCACTCTGCTCTGGGCACGCTCCAGGTGACACCAGGCTGTGGATTGTCCCACAGGATCCACCTTTCTGCGGGCACAGAGCCAGAAATCCCAAATCTGCCCCACACCCCGTGCTCAGCAACGGGGACAGTCCCCAGCCCAGGCCCTGCACTTCCACACGGATCTGAGCGGGACCGGGATGCCCCTCTGCAAAACCAAAGGCCCGGCCTTGGGGATTTTATTGGAGCATTAACTCGGACAATTAAACTCTTCAGGGACGAGATTTCTCGAGGCAGGTTTGTCAAGCAGCTTTTTCCAGCTGAGCCTGGGCCCCAAAATAACGAGAGCTCGAACACAGAGCCGCTGTTCGCCGGTCGGGAGCGCGATCCCGGGAACGTCAACCGGGAGCCTGGTGAGTTTTGCTCCTTAATGAGGTGTGAAAAGTCAACGGAGCCGCGTGGCTCTTGCCGGGGAGCCGTGGGGAGGCTGCTCCAGGGCCAGCCCCTTCCACCCCGCCCTGCTCCAAACCCCCACAATCGCCCTTTGACAGCCACGGATCCAGCCCTGCTTCCCTTCCCTGCTGGAAAACAGGGAGAGCCTGGAAATCCTGGAAATCCCCAGAGAGCCCGACAGCCCCTGGCTCCATCCATTCCCCCGTGGCTTTCTCTGCTGAGGCACTTCAACCCCCGAAATTTGGCCGATTTTGGGTGTATTTCAGTGCCTCTCTGCAGGGTGGATTTTGTCCTGCCAGGCTCCTGATCCAGCTGGGAACATCCTGGTCATGGACAGGAACAACACTGAGACGAGGCACTGGGTTATTCCTTATCTCTGGGTTGCCAAAGAGCTGAAATCCTAATTAAATGCCAAAATTAGGGTGCTGTGGGCTGTGCTCCTCATGGGAAGTGGCCCTGGAAATCCTGGAAGCCCCGGAGAGACCAACAGCCCCTGGATCCGTCCACTCCTCCAGGGGTTTCATCCACTGAAATTTGGCTGATTTTGGGTGTATTTCAGTGCCTCTCTGCAGGGTGGATTTTGTCCTGCCAGGCTCATGATGCAGCTGGGATGATCCTGATCCTGTAACAACGCAGGAGCCTGAGGCACTGGGCTATTCCTTATTTCTGGGTTCCCAAAGAGCTGAAATCCTAATTAAATGCCAAAATTAGGGTGCTGTGGGCTGTGCTCCCCATGGGAAGTCACCCAGAACTTTGTTTAATCACCTCCAGGCGTGAAGCCACCGGAGAAAAAAATTTTTCTTGGTGCTTATGGTAGAGAATTCCAGGTTAAAGTCAGCTGCACATTGGATTTTTCGGGAAATTTCCAGTATATCCCACTGCAGACTCTGAGATGAACTCAGGCTGTCCTGGGACACTTCACCACCACAACCTCCACAGCCCAGGAGAAGCCGAGAGAATTTCCACAAGGAAGAGAAGCATCCAGAAACATCTCTGGGCTGGGAAGCGGGATGTGGGATCCAGGGAAGCAGTGACAGGTTGCCTCCGAGCCGCTCCTGGCACATGTTCCCGGCCGCCTGTTGCTGTCTCCGAACAGATGTGGGCAGTTTGTGGGATGATGAAGTATTGGATCTGTTTCTCCTTCAGGGATTATTCCTACCAAATAAATCTGCAGGTTTATATGTTTAGCAGCTGACGGAGATCCCTTTTCCCTCCCCTTCCCCGTCCTGTTATTCCTTGCAGCCAAAACAAGGCTTTTGAGGCAGGGAAAGAAGGGGGAATGATCAGGATGGGATTTGGGAAATTCTGGAGACAACGCTACAGCGAATGGGGGCAAAACATCCTGCCCAAAACACAGCTCATGGATCCATCTCAGCTTGTTCCAGGATGGATCCTGGACTCCAGGAGCGCTGGTTTAACAACCAGGTCATAAATTCGTCTGGGAGCTTTAGAATTTGTGGCCTGGGGAAAGATCTTTCCCTCTCTCCTGGTGGTATTGGATTTATTTGTTTTTCCCTTTCTTTCCCTCTTTCGGAGCTGCCTTGGGCTTGGATTTACAGTGGTTTAAATTCCTCTGAAAATATTCCCCGATCAGCTCCGGAATGAAAGACAGAGAGGGTGTGAAAAAGGAGCCCAACCTGTTTGCAAGGGCATTCCAGGTTTTCTTTGGGAATGGCAGGTTGACCCAGGGGCGGGAGCTGAGTCATGGATGTTGATGTTTGGATGTCTCCTTTTTAGGGAGGGCGTCTGAACGTCCTTTAAAGCCCCTCCAAAACCAGCCTGGAAGGCTCGGCGCTGCTTCCGTGGCTCCTGGATGTCTGGTGCCAGCGATCCTCCTGCATGGCTTTGCTTCCTAAATCCTCCTTCCAGTTCCTAACTCCCCTTGTTCCATAAACATCCAATTCCAGCCGCGAGCTCTGGAGGAATGAGGGACGTGCAGGAAACGCTCGGTCCTTAAAATGATGCAGCAGCCGCTGCACCTGAAAAGCTCCAGGACTGTTTTACCTGGAATATTCCTCAAGGGATGGGGGATTCCTGGAGATTCAGCTGCTCTGGGAAAGGAGCCCAATCCAGCACTCAGTCCCTACACATGGGAGTGAGGGAGCAGCTGCTGAAGGGTGTCCTGGAATCGTGGAATATCCAGACTTGGGAGGGACCCTCAAGGATCAAGAGTCCAACTCCCAGCCCTGCACGGGACATCCCAAAAATCACCCCACGGTGAAAAATCCCATCCTGACACTCGGCCATAATCGTCATCATCATCCTAATCCCAAAGGCGCCGTGAGGAGAGGGAAGTGGTTACGGATTCAGCTCATCCAGAGCCTGGGGAAGCCAAGGAAGCAGATCCCACGTGGGTGGAGCAGGAAGGCGCGTGGTGGTGTTTGAATCTCTCTGCTCGTTTGACCACGGATTGAACAGCTGAGACCTCTGCGGGAGGAAGTCAGGATTCCACGGGGAGGCTGTGAAAAACCGGGAAGGGTGACTGGGAATGAGGGTCTGGAGAGGGTTGAATGCCCTCAGTGACAAGGGACACAGCTGGATTCATGCGCTGTTGGAATTGCTGACCTTAAAGGGCTTTTCCAACGTCAAGGATTCTCTGATTCCATGTTTTTCTTCCATGTGTTTGGGATGGGGATGTGGCCGTGCCCATCCATCCCCTGGGAATACAAGGCCATGTCCCTGTGGGAATGGGGGGTGCTGAGGTGTTTTTGGGACAAAGGGGATCCTTGGAACAAGTCTGGGACAAATCCCTTGGCTCGTGGGTTTTCCAGCCTCACCCTTTGCTGCCTTTTCCGCTCCTCCATTACAATAATTAATGAGATAATTAAACGAGCATGGATAAAATAACGGGATCCATGTGGATATGGGGAAGCTGTCGGAATCCTGACTATATCCCTGGCTCCTGTGGCCAATCCAGGGAACGTGCCTCTGGAGGCGTCTCCCAGACCGTGCTGAATCACCCAGCAATTTGGGAGGAAAAAAGCTGGAGTGGTTCTCGTGTTACCGGGGAAAAACTGATGGAAGTAGGACAGAGCCACTTCCACAATAAAGCCTGGGGTTAACGCATTTCCCAACAGCAAAATCTTTTCCCAGCTTGTCCTTAATTTAATGGTTAAAAGGGGGGGAATTGCTGTGGAATCCCACAGGGATAAACCTGCTGTTGGATTCATCCCCCCCTCATCCCACGGCAAAGTCGAGCAGGAAAAAAATCTTATTTGTAGGGTGTTTTAGGCCCAAAAAAACATAAAAAACCCATTTTTTCGAATTTTACATCCCAGTTTGCATGGATGACCACGATATTACACCGCTCGGAGGGAACTTTGGCAGCTTCTCTCGCTGTTTTACAGCGCAGTTGTTCTTCGAAACAAAAGGTTTGGATTAATGGTGTTTTAATGTCCAGGATATGACAGAAATGAAATGCAGGAACAGTTGGCTCGCACACTGGGAGCCGAGTCAAGCTCAAATTTGGCCGCCAGCCCGCGGAGCTCCTCTGGGACACCCGAAAGGGGTGTGAACATTAACTCATAGAGCCATAACCCCGCTGCTCCCGAGCCTGCTCAGCCTCCCACTAATGCAATAATTGAATCAAAACCATCTTCGGTTGTGTTAAAAACAACTTTGAACACCGGAGAAAGGCTCAAAAGCCCAGCAAACCACACATCCCGAGCTATTTAAAGGTCTGGATAACTCCATTTTCCTGCTGAAGGTGAGCCTCTGGCACGGGGCGAAGCTTTGGTTGCATTTATTAAGATTTAACAAATTACCCCCCCAAAAAGCAGCACTGATTTGGCTTTTTTGTTGTTCCAAGGCAACATAAATCCTCTAAATACGCGGAGCAGAAGGCAGGGATAATTATCACTGAAATATCTCTGACATTTCCTTCAGGGTTTGTGAAATCCTCAAGGCCTCTTTCTATCTTTGTCAGTGCCTTCCTCTGCTTCCTACGACCACGTGCCTTAACTCCTCCATCTCTCCAGCCTCCAACTCTTCTGTTCCATTGTGTGCTTGACTTCATTTTGGTGCCAGCTTCTTCCACTCTGTTTTTCTTTCTTCTTTGCTTTTTATTTTCCCTTCGTTTTGGTAATTGGGAACAGGCAGAAGTTTGGGTATTTAAAAAAAAAAAAACAAACCACCAAAAAAGAAGAAAAATAAAAAAGAGCGTTCCACGTAATTGAGAGAAGTTAACAAAGCGTGAAACAAAATAAAAAACACCGTCCGGTGCTGATGTCAACGTTCATAAATGCAGGAGTGCTCAGAGCCATCCAGGGGAGGCTGGAGCTGCATCCCTGCTTTTGGAACGACTTCGTTGCTGTTGTTCCACGGTATTTCTAGGAGTTTTTGATCAGATCATTTTTCGGACCGTGGGATCTGCCCGAATGCTTCAGGTCTCCTGCTCTGGGTATGTGGCGTGTCGCTGGTGTCACTCTGAATTATCCCACACACGATGCTCTGGGCACTGGCTGGGGGTTTGAGCAGAATCTCAGAATCCCAGAATCCCAGAATCCCAGAATCCCAGAATCCCAGAATCCCAGAATCCCAGAACTGAGGCTGGAAAAGCCCTCCAAGCCCATCGGGTCCAAGCTGTGCCCAATCCCCACCTCGTCCCCAGCCCAGAGCTCTGAGTGCCACATCCAGGCATTCCTTGGACACCTCCAGGGATGGGCACTCCAAACCTCCCTGGGAGCTCCTTCCAATGCCTGACCACCCTTTGCAGGAAGAAATTCCTCCTGAATTATGGTCGCCTTTGATGAACTCACTTTCTGCTCTTGCTGAAGGTCAGAAAGGCCCATAAGGAGGAAGAATTAATGGGGAAGAGACTCAAGATCCACTGGAGTTCCGTGAGAGGATGAAGAGGCACCTCAGTGGTGCTGTCAGGCTGGGAGTTGGAAGATCCAGAGCCAGAAGCCATTATTTGACTTTTTCACCGACTGAAAAGTCCCCAAGGAGGGAGGAACCAGCAGGTTTTCAGCTGGGTTTTTTCAGCATTTTTTCCAGCTTGTTTCTCCAGCAGATTTTCCAGTGGCCACATCCACGAGGACGATCACCTCCAGGACATCTTATCTCTTATGTTTAACTCCTTATCTCCAGGAGGACAGAACTCCCTGGAGCTGGGGGTGTCCTGCCAGTGGATTTTGCCCCCCAGGCTGGAGCCCTGTGGTCAGGTTGTGCTTTCAGCAGTGCCAGTGGCAGCTGCTTTGTGTCTGTCAGTGTGACCCGAGCATAACACAGCAAAAATCGATTCCTTCTCCGTTTCTCCTGTCCCCACCCCGAGCCCCTCAGCAGCAAAGTTGATTTCCTGGTTGTGATTAGGGACGGTTTACATCCACTTCCTAAAGTTGTTTTCCTTTTATTCCTATCATTTAAACAGAATTCTGGGGATCGTTGCTTTGCCCGGACATCTGCACTTCCAACTTTGCCAACTTTGGGATGCTGGAATCTGGCTCATCCCAGAGGATTTGCACGGGCTGAGGCTCCGACCTGGACTTCTCCCTGTGAAATCCCAACCCCCTCTGTCATCCCACCACTTCCAAGTGGAGCTGGAAGAGGCTCTGCAGGAATTAGAGCACTTAGAGGAAAGTGTGATGTTAAATCCCTACACGCCAAAGCCACCGGGATGAGTAATAACGAGGTGTCAGACTGACACTGATCCTCTTCCCACGGAAAAGGGGGGGATGGAGCTGGCCCGAGCCGGGCACAGGCAGGAGGAGCTGTGGGGATGGATGAGAAGCTCCTTCCCTGCTCATCCTCCCTCCAAGGAAAAGCTGGAAGAGCTGGGTGAGCTCTGTGCAGATTTCTCTCCCCCCCGGCTCAGCCAACGCTGTCAGCATGAGTCCAACCCTCCCCTGCCCGTTCCCGTTCCGGGAGGAGGGAGAGGGAAGGTGAAAGGGAAACTGGCAGTCCTTGTGAGCTCATTTTTCCCTGCTGGAATTAAGTCATCCTGCTGAGTAAAGAGGTGGATTCACTTCTTCCATGAGTCCCCTGCCACGCTCTGAGGGGGAGTGGAGCTCGTTCCTTGAGCATATTTGGGAATTGTCTGTCCTGTGCCTCAGGCACCTCTTTGCCTGTTCCAGAGGGAGTTTATTCCTTGCTGAAGGCGGAGCAGGAATTTCAGGTGGATTAGGAGGCTGCACCTTGGTCATTTCTAAAAAAAGGACAATGGAGTGGCCATCAAGGGCAGAGCACCCAATCCTCTGGGACAGCAGAGTGGATTTGGGATCAACATTGGGAATGACGGCTTGACTGCACCCACGCCTCATGGGATTACATCACCTCACTCAGCTGGGAATCACACAGCAGGGATTTACTCTGGGATTTACCTCCTTTACCCCAAAAAAGAGTCAAAATATTTCCACATTGTGTCCCATTGGGAAAGTCCCACCCAGGCAGCCAAAACAAAATGTTCCGACCTTATTCCCACAAAATTGTGTCAGAAGCTTTGATTCCTCCTCCTCTTGTGCTGGTGTGGCTCAGCCCTCTGCCTTTGGCAGCATCCCTCTGGATTTATGAGCTCTGGGAGGGGTCATTAACGTGATTCCTAACTCCCTGATGATCCAATAAAAGAAGTGGTTTCTCCAGCCCTCAGATCGCAGCAGGCTCCAGAGAAACAAGTGGCCTTCCCAAAAAACCCTGTGCTCACCTGTGCTGGGCAGTTCCCAGGGCACTGCCTTGGCTCTGAGCCAGCAGCAGGGAATTTCTAGGAATATCTCCTTGTTCCAAGCTCTCCTCCTTTACCATCCTTACAATTCTCATTCCTGGGGGATGTACACCTGCCTCTATCCTATAAAAATCCAGTTATCCCGGTTATTCCTGCTGTGAATAATGGATTGAAGCACCTGCTGTGGTGTTTCAGGCTGGAAGATCGCACATCCCCCGTGGTTAAAGCCAGAGTTGTGACAACTTCAGGGGCACGTGGAGAAGGCAGGAGAGGGATTGTGCTCCCAAAACAATTCCCAAGGATATTTGAGGAGCTGGGATCACACAGTCTTGGACACACACAGGTCTTAATACCATTTTTTTCTTTTTTTTGGCATATCTGCCTGTGCCTGCCCTGGATTCCCAGGGAGTGTTGTAATCTTGTCTTCCCGATTTCGTGGCTTAACTCTGTGAGACAGAGCCAGGAGATGCCAAGGGAAAAGCAGGAGGGCATTCCAGTATTCAGATGCAGTGATAACCTGAAATTCAGGGAACAAGTGCCAACAAGTCAGGAAAAGGCATTTGTGCAGGAAAACCGGGATCACAAACTCTGCCCGTGGGAGCTCCGTGAGGCCTCATTATCCACAGATCCATCCATTCCCCTCTGGAATTTTACAGCCATTGGCTGTGGGGTGATTAGACTCCAACTGGATCTCTGCTTAATGAATTCCAGCTCCAGCAACATCTTGAGATGGAATGGGATGAGCTTTGGTCCCTTCCAACCCAAAGCAGCCTGGGATTCTGTGAATGTCCATTCCCCTGCAGCCAGAGCAATCCCTGCACTGGTTTTCCAAGGAATCACACAGGGATAACCCAATTTTTCCACCTCACAGGGCGGAGCACACAACCCCCAGCATTGCCCTGCCATAGGGAAATAATCCAGAAATAGACATTTAGGGGGAAAAAAAAGAAAATCACATTTTAAAAAATTTGCAGTTCCACAGGCCTTATCCATAAAGGATCCATATTCCCTGGATTGGGAAAGGGCTGGGTGGAGAAGACAGCGTTGTGTTTGCTGTAGCAAAGCAACAGTAGCTGATGTGAAATCCCATTCCAAGGCTGGATTTTATTACTGGAGGTGCCTTTGAATCAAGGGTTTTAAGCAGCATTTCTGACTCAACCCTAAACACGGCAACTGTTGCTAACAGCGGGCAACAATTAACAAATTAATCTCCACGCAGGAACATGCTGGGGACCTGCTTTTCCCGGGAAACGAGAAGGGATTTTTGCTCTGCTCCTTTGATTTAAGGTGTTTTCTCCCATCCCCAAATTTTGCACCCACTTGGCTGCGTCACCTTCCCCAGGAAAAATCCTGCCCTTCCAGAGGGTGCAGAGGGGAGAGCTTGTCCTGCTCAGAGGTCCCATCATCTGATGGAGCAGGAGAAGACCCCACCGTGGAGTTGCTCATCTTTCCAGGCTGTTGTTTTCCTGCCAGGAATCTCCTGTTCACCTTGGGAACGCTTTAAATGCTGCCAAAGTGCTGCTCAGGCTCCTGGTGAAGGGAATTGTGTGAGCACGGGGGCTGGGATGAGCGGGGATTGATGCCACCAGCACACCTGATCCTCAAGAAAACCCCATAAAGGCCCCAATTCCGGACATTTCCCGTGTTTTTCCCCAGCTCTGCAAGTGAGGATTTTCTTGTCTCTGAGTAGGGGTTGCAGGAAATCGAAGCACCCGAAATGCAGAGGCATTTTTGGCAATGGAAAACGCGGGATGGAGGGAGCACCGGAGCCAGCTGGGAGCACATCCCCCTCACCCTTCACCCACCAGAAGCTTGAGGGAAAATGTCCTTTTATTAAAGTGTCGTTTTATTAAAATATCATTTTATTAAACCTTCAACAAGCCCCAGTGAAGCAGAGACTGCAGAGCTGCTGTGGCTCAGCTTCAACCAAATAAATCACCCTAAAAACACTTTTCTGTCATTAATTTCTGGGTTTCAAGTAAAGAAAAATAGAAGAGGGTCTGAGGAGACTCTTAGGAATGGTTCCTGCACCCAGCTGGGCCATTCCTGCCCTGTAACCATCAAAAATCCCACAAAAATCCTGGAATAGGATCATTCCAGGTTGTGGGTTTTCAGGAAAACGCCGAGAGGAAGGATGTGTTATCCAGGGAATGCTGCAGTGCCGCACAGCTTGGGGTGCTGGATGATTTACAAAACAGAATTCCAAGGAGGAAAGGCTGAGGAAAGGTGAAGGAAAGGCCAAGGAAGGACTAAGGAAAAGGTGAGGAAAGGCTGAGGAAAGGTTGAGGAAAGGTTGAGGAAAGGCTGAGGAAGGGCTGAGGAAAGGCCGGGAGAAGCCTCCCCTGCCCGGCCCACAGAAGCTCATCCAGCCGCGATCCCGCGGTCGGGAATGCTCCAGCTCCAGCTCCAGCTCCAGCTCCAGCTCCAGCTCCAGCTCCAGCTCCAGCTCCAGCTCCAAGCTCTGCCCGGAGCTTTTCAGCAAAGCAACACAACCCCCGGGCAGACAGCGAGGAAATCACCCTGTGACAGCCGCTAAAAATATGCTGGAAAGCATTCCAAGGCAGGCCAGGGCCGGCCGGCGCAGCCTCCCCCCCTCACGGACCTCCCCGGCCACTCCAGCTCCTGCCTTTCGCTCCGCTCCTTTTTTCCCTGCGATTTTTCCCACCGAATTGGACGGGACACGACTTCCTATTGCGACCAAATTGCTTCCGTCGGCTTGTGGGGGAGAGAGCAGCGCATAAATATGGTAATTTTCCCTCTGAGGCCCGGAGAAGACGATGAGGAGAGAGGCTGGATATGCAGATGGATAAATGATTAACCAGGCGCTGTCCTTTATCTGTCTGGAAGTCCCCTGGAAAAGAAAGGTTAAGGAAAAAGTCCAGGAGCAAGTGGCCCTGGAGCTCATTAATCCGTCTCTTTTTGTTGGCACCAGAGAGGTCCTTGGCCCCCCTGGGGGCTCTCAGGGTCTGCTTCAACATTTTTCTTTGATAACCAAAGCAGTTTTTCATGGCCAGCAGTGACTAAGAGGTGGATTTGGAGCTGTTACCTCACCTTACCCCCGATGTTTTCGGATCACAGGACAACCCAATGATCAGGAGCTGGCCCGGGCACTGCTTTCAATGTGATTTCCAGCAGGGAAAACTCTGCAGTTTGGATAGGACACAGCCTGGGGTTCTCTGGAGTTAAATAGTGAGGAAGAGCTGGAAAGAGAGGGAGGCATGTGAAAGCACAACTGTCCTTAATGAGGGAGTCTTGACCAGCATAGTTGGGGTTTTTCCAAGTATTTTCATTGTTTTGCTCTATTAGCAAAAAAGCAGCCCATGTTCCCCATATGCCAAACATATAAAACTGAGGAAAACTATTCCAAGGACATTCTTGGGGCAGTGAATCCCATCCTGTCCTGGTCAGCAACTGGGCTGTGCCCTTCCCCAGCAGCTCCCAGGGGCAACATTCCCAAATCCTCTGGAGAATGGATGCCCCAAGGCATGCCCACAGCACAGCACGTTCCAAATGGGAAGAGCCAGCACATCCCAGAGTTGGGGACTCTGCAGGGAAAAGCTCCTCGAGGAGCATCACCATCCCTGTGGCTGTGGAAATGGGGGAAACTGAGGCACAGGTGACACGAGGGGGATGTCCATGGAATATCAGAACGGTTTGGTTGGAAGAGACCTCAAAAATGATGCAGTTCTACCCTCTGCCGTGGGCAGGGACACCTTCCACTATCCCAGGCTGCTGTGATCCCATTTCCAGAGCCTCTAGAGCAAAATGAGTACCAGGGAAAGGAGGAAATCAAAGCAGAGCAGAGCAAATCCACTTTCCCCTTCCTTCCCTCAGGGAATGCAGCAGGGGAGGGAGGAGAAGGGGTTAAAGGGATCCATCCAGGCAGGGATCACAGGAGACCCCCCTTGGGCAGGGATTGGGCTGAATAATTCAGTAGCTCCTTCACCCTGGGCCAGCGGCTCCCACTCGCTCCCTGCTCCTGCCAGCCCATCCTCAGGGAGCCATGGCAACGCTCCGGGCGCCAGGAATATGGAAATCACAAGGATTTCATTTTGCTGCGGCACAAGAAAAGTTGTTTGATCTGAGGGTTGCGGCTTTTCTGCAGCTTTCAGCGAAGAATCATTTCTGTATTCATATCTCCCATTCAGCTGTCAGTTAGCAGCTCCAAAAAACCCCAAACATGAAAATAAAAAAGGCCGAAAGATTCCCAAAAAAAAAAAAAAATCAAAATAATTTCATTTTTCTGGTCTGGGTTAACACTTGAGGTGCTGGAGGGATTTCATCCTGATGTCAGAGGGGTTGGAGATGGATCTGCCCTGAGTGTGTCCAAAGGAGTGGGAAACGGGGAGGTTTAGATGGAAATTTGGTGGGAATCACTGCAAGGGGAGAGCCAAGGATGGGATCAGGATGGGACCAGCAGGATGTGACCAGGACGGGACCAGGATGGGACCAGGATGGGATCAGGATGGGATCAGGACGGGATCAGTGGGATAGGATCGGCAGGATGCAGGTGCCACCTTCCCTGCTCTTCCCTTGGGACTCTGCCTCACCCCAGGAGTGTGGGGTGCTCAGGCTGGTGGGAGGAGCTCAGCCCTGCAGGAATCTCCAGCTTTTGGTGGGATATCAGCACTCAGAGCCCCTCCAGAGGCAGGACCCAGCTCCTGAGCACTCCAGAAATCCAGGAAAATCAATTCTGACCCTGTGGCTTCCCGTGGAGGAGCGGGTGGGCAGCAGCTGCCCGTGCAAGCTGCCAAGGGAGCCGGGGATGGAGTTAATGGGAGAGCTCCGGCTCGTTTTCCCTCCCGATAAATCCAGTTAAAAGCTGGAACAGCTTGGAGCAAGGAGCACGGGCTCAGCAGCTGCTGCTGGGACAGTTTGTGACCTCTGTGGGTTGGCAAAGAGCGGAGGCTCCTGTAACACATCCCGGCAAGCTGCTCCGGCTCCTCCGAGGGCTGAGCTCGGAACTTCTGCTGGAGCTGAGTTTGAAACGCTCAGAATTCCCTGGAGCTCGGGGGGTTCCTCTGAGGTGCTGCTGCAGTGCGGGAAAATTCCATTTTTTCCAAAAGACACCTCAGAAGGGACAACTTTCAGTGGATTGACTCAGCCTTTGGATGGAGGTGGATTTGTGGGAGCACCTCAGGGTCTTTCCACCTTTCCATCTCTCCTTGCTCCCATCCAGATCCCAAAGAAGTCAGCTGGGAATCTCACCGTTTTTCTTGGGAAAATCCCAACCCGGTTTGTCATTTGGAAGCAAAAAAGGAGAGCTCTCCTGGGAATACCAGAGATTTTTACGCTCCAAGCCCAGAGAAGCAGGATTGTGAGAGGGAATGTGTCAGGAGAGGGGAGGAAGGTCAGACCTGAGTGGAATTTCATTATTCCAAGGTTTTTCAGAGGTTTCTGGACAAACAGCTCTAAAATCTGCATCAGCTACTTCATTCTTGGGATGATGGAAAACACTTCAGGCTCCCGGAGTCCGTTCTGGTCCATCGAACACATAAATTATCCCAGATTTCCAAGTTGTCGGAATAAAATAAACACGGGGAGCCAAGTGGCCAGAGGACACTAAAAATCCTGGAGTTCCCTTCCCAGCCTTTCCTGGGTCGGGCCTGGGCATCAGCCCCCCTGGAGCAGGGAATTGCAGGGAATTCTTTTTGGGGAATTCAAGGCTGGCGGGAATGTCCTTCCCAATTCCCTGTCTGGCAGCTGCCGAGGGATCTCCTGGAGCACCTGAAACGTGTCAGCTCCAAGAGTCCAGGGCAGGAATTCCACGGGACTCCAGCGATTCCCTGACCTTCAGATAATATCCAACGGAGATCAGTTTCCTTGGAATGAAATCATGGAAGCACCGAGCAAACCTGGTGAACTCCAACTCACCTGAAAAACCCTAAATGGTCCCACCCAAAGCCTAAAAATCCATCACTGCTGGGAGCATTTTTCCCCCCATTACTGGGAGAACTGGGATGAGTGGATTGCAGCTCATGGAGTCAGCTCCCAGGGAGAAAATTCCAGGCAAACTCCACACAAACCGTGGGAAGAGCGGGATAACTGTGCCCCTTGGAGCATGGGCTCTGTCAGCCAAAGGGACTCAGCACCAGAATTCCAATCGGCTGGAAATGCCAGTATTTCCAAGTGGTATTTTAAAATATAATAAAAATTTTAAAATTTTAAAAAACAGAAACAAAAACAAAACCAAAACCAAANAAAACTAAAACTAAAACTAAAACTAAAACTAAAACTAAAGATAAAATTGAAAATTAAAATTAAAATTAAAGTTAAAGTTAAAATTAAAATTTAATTTAAATTTAAATTTTAATAAAAACCCTAAAAAACGGTACAGAAAATTCTGATCGATGTGTTTAAAAATATGGCAAGAAAACCTATTCATAATTAAAATAAAAAATATTAATTAAAAATTTTATTTATTAACAAGAAAGAAGGAAAGTTGGAAAAAATCTCTATTTTTACTGAAAATTGTTCTTTTAATGAATTCCCAGCTCATCTGTTTCAACCCCTACATTTCAAATGCCACAAAAAAGCTGCAACCAACCCAACTTCTGTTGGCCCTTCCATACCCATTTAACTTCCCTGATCCCTAAAACTGAATTCCTTAAAATAAAAAAAAAAATTCCAAGAAATTCACTCAGATACCAGTAAATAATTTGTTTTGAGCAGAATTTTTCCACCAGGGCTGAAATATTTGCAAATCCCCCTCGGTCCGTGGCGGGATGAACTTTGCCTCTCCCGTCTGGAAGTTTATTGCCCATTCCTAATGATCAGTATCCATTTCATTCCCGAGGAATGAGGGGATTTGGGCGCTAATGTGGCACTGGGAGCAGCACTTCGCTGCTGGCTTGAACTGGGAAAACGATTCCGTGTCTCCCTGTTTTCCTGGAGAGGGCGGACACCGGACACCGGCCCATGGAAATCGCTCCCGGGTCAGGAGTTTAAGCCTGGGCTGGGTGGGGGAGCTGATCCCTGTGGGGATCCTGATCCCAGAACTCCTCCCTGCAGTTCAGATCTCCGTGGATATGGGAAGTCTGCAAAGCAATGGGGAAAATCCTTTCTTTCCGTGCCTTCTATGCACATTCCAAAATATCTTGGATTTTATTCCTCTCCAAAAAAAATCTCGTTTTGAGCCTTCTCACATCCTCAGGCTTGGTTGTTGCTGATCTTTTCCAGCATCATGGAATGGTTTGGGTTGGAAGGGACCTTCAAGCTCATCCAGTTCCAACCCCAGCACCTCCCACCATCCCAGGCTGCTCCCAGCCCCGTCCAACCTTGGACACTTCCAGGGATGGGGAATCCACAGCTGCTCTCCCTACCCTCTTTGTAAAAAATTCCTTCCTTTATTCCTGCCTGAATCTCCAGTTCTTCAACTCCAAACCGTCCAAGGATGGGGTTTGGAGCAACCTTGGGACAGTGGGAGGTGTCCCTGCCCATGGCACGGATCAGGATGAGCTTTAAGGTCCCTTCCAACAGAAGAATCCCAGGATTCTGTGAGGATCAGAAGGAACGAGCCAGTCCTGCTCCCTGAGCAGGGATTTCTGGCAGGACCTGGTGGGATGCAGAGCCTGGGATTACCCTGAGTTCCCAGGCTGGAAAAACCTCTTGGGAAAGTGCCGGGATGCTGAGCTGAGATCTCTGGGAGCCAGGATTGTCCCCGTTCCAAGAGCGGTATCAAGAAGATAAATTAAGGATAAGACACCAAGGCAGCCCCCACACTGTGGGTTAAACAATCTGCAAAATCCTGGGATCTGCTGCAGCTCAGGGAGGGAGGCAGAGTGACAGGAAGAGATGGGATAACAAGGAAAAGACCACCCAGAGGAAAACTTGGATCGTGGAAGTCCCTGGGCAGAGACAGCTGGGAAATCTGCACTCATTTGAAGGAGTTTCAATGTGGCCTTCTCATCCTCACAAAATTTTGGATACCTCACAATCTGCTACATCCCAGATTTCCACGGGAACGTCCCTCTTGGCTCCGGGAGCAGCTCTGGAATCTCCTTGGTGCCATGCAGGCCTTTTCCCTGTGAAATCCCACGCAGGACTCAGAATTCCCTCAGAAAAACTCATCCCCTTGTGCTGGAAAGGCTTTTGGTTTGCAGGTCATGGAATGCTGACTCCTTCCGGCTGGGAAACCGTTCCCTTTCCAACCTGCAAGGAGCCAGGCTTGTTTTCCTCGCGAAAATCCAAGGAGCTGCCGAATTCTGCTCCGTGGCAGCCGCTCCCCAGGGCCAATTTTCCTGGCTAATCCTTGGAGCCTGTCGGGATCTCGGAGCCAGGCCCGGCCTGGCACGGTCCCCAAGGGGCTGTGGCTGTGCAGGGAACAAAAGATCCCGTGACACAGCTTAAATCCAGGGATCTGCCTCCCACTCCAGCCTGGATCGGCCTTTTTGCTGCTTTTCCTGAAGAGTGACAGGGGGAAAACCCTGCAAGGTCTGTGGAAGGCTCCAAGCCCGGCTGATAAATTCCGGATAAATTCGTTTATCACAAGTCAAATCCAACATCTTTGGAATGTCTGATGAGTTTTTCCTGGTGCCACTGGACACATCCCAGCCCAATCATTCCCAGCCTTCTCTTGGCTCGCAGATTTCTCCAGGACACAGCAGACAAAACATTTCCCTCTATCCTCTTCCTTAACCCCCCTCTCCAGAACAGGGGAATAATAATAATAATAATAAAAAATAACTAATGGGATGTGAGCTACTTTTGGAATCTCCTGGAGCCTGAAGTTTGGGAGAGGGAGGAATAAAAACCAGCCCTAATTATGAGTGTGCAGAGGAGTTGGCCTGGAGGAAATGGGAAGATTACACCCTGGAGGAATTGCGAAGCAGCTCCGCAACAGGCGGTCTGAAGGGAATTATGGCCCACTTGGAACTATTTTCATTTCAAATTGAAAATCAAAACTTGTCTCCTTTCCTGATGGTTGTTCAGGGCACTCCTTGCTTAAGGAGCAGCGTGGAAATTCCTGGACACAGAGGAGGATGAGGAGGGAGAAGGGATTCAGGCCTTCCTCCAGCCCTCCAGGTTAGGCAGGAATAAAGAGACCATCGGGATAGAGCCAGAAGGGAAGGCTATAAATCCATCTAACCTTGGGATTGGGCTGTTTTCCCTCCCTCTGATCCCAGGATCACTCCCGGATCCCAGCTGGATCCGCAGCATCCCTGTGGCCTCAGCTCAGCCCCGAATCCTCCCCCCGGAGCAAACTTGGAGCCAGCTCCGGGACAGCTAAAAACGACTTCACGGGAGGCACCTTTATGGCCTGACAGCCCCTAATTAACCACCTCGGGGTCAAGCAGAGTTGGGAGCTAATTGGAGAAGACCCCACTTAATTAGGACTTCCCTTCCAGGGTCACAGCCTTGAAAATATCTCAATTTACTGTGAGCCAGAGTAGGAAAATCATTGGAATTAGACCTGGCCTCTGATTTTCCACTCCCTCAGTGCCAGATCCACTGCACCACCCTCCAGCGTATCCCAATTCTTGCACATGCAAAGGAAATCCTTTTCCAGCTGGGAAAGTTGCCTTGACTTCCAGGTTTAATTTCTTTTTAGCTGCCTTGTTGTTCCTCTTCCTTCAAAAAGAAAGGAAACGGCTCAGCCGGCAGACGTTGGGATGAGCAGCACTGCAGGAAATGCAGGAACAGCTGGGTTGGTGGATGGTGTTTTTACGGCTTGCTGGGATTCTCCTTCCATCAAATCCTCGTTATTGCATTGGGATGCTTTCCCTTCCAGACGAAACTGCAATTATCAGCTCTGCCTGCGAGTAAAGCACAGATAGGGCAGGTTTGGGGCTCAGAAATCACTGAAATTTAACCCAAAAAGAGCCCAGTGATCGGAGCCTTCCCAGTTATCCGTGTGTATTTAAACAGGAATTATTGCCTTGACAATAGATCCAACAGCAGCTGTTTTAGGGAAAAAAATCCCTGAAAAAAAGCCAGTGGTGAGCAGAAACCACCAATTTCATGCAGCAAGAGCTGGAGGTGGAAATCAATCTTTTTCTTGCCCAAGAAATCTTTGGCTTTCTCCAGCCAGCAGGGGCAGGGACAGGCTGAGCCAGAGGCAGCCACAGCTTAATTCATCCCATGGATTTTCCCTGCTCAGTCCCCAAAAGAAAATCCCCCTGCCCTGGGCACTGCCAACGGAGACAGAGGCTTTCCAGCTCGTTGTGGGATTTTGGCCTTTGCCAAAAGCTCCACTGCGCATTTTGGGACTTGGCACAACAAAAATCCCAGCCTTGGACAACAACTCCATGAGTGGCTTAAAAATAAAGCCCAGCTTAGGGCTCCAGACCAAAGCTTTGCAGGGCCCAAGGGGTTTCTGCTCCGTGGTGATGTGGATTTAAACAAGGGTTAACTCCAGGGTCCACCGGTGGCATCCCAGGACTGGGATCAGCAGAGCCAGGTGCATCTGCTGGATGAAGAACCTTTGGAAAAATGGGATGTTGTTCCCACCGAATGATGGAAAACAAGGCTGGGAAGGACCCGCCCAGGCCATCCCAGGCATTCTCCTGCCTCAGGTGGTGCCTGTGGGGAAAACCTGGTCTCCAGGGGGACGATTCCAGAACATCCTCAAGTGTTTTTTCCCAGTGCTCAACTCCTTCCTTTTAATTTTTCTGACTTAAAACTTCCGTAATTTCCAGAGCTTTTCCCGGTGGGTACAGATGGAGGAGCAGCTCTGACACACTGGAAAACTTGAGAAGATGAAGGAGATTGGATTGATAATAATAATAATAATAATAATAATAATAATAATAATAATAATAATAATAACAATTGTAATCAGCCTGTGACCCATCCTTTCCTCAGCATCCATCCCTCCAAGTGTCCCCAAGGGATCCATTTCCCAATTTTCAGTAACAGCTTGGGAATTCCAGAGACCCATTCCCTCCTCTCTGCCCTCCCAGCTGCCATGCTCCCTCTACATCCCTTCCCCTTTGTTTGAACCGTTATTTTTGGGGTGGAAAAGCCCAGGAATGGGGCTGTTCCCTGGCCATGGCCCACGAGCCAGCACGGAAAAGTCGTGGACTGGGGGCTCCTGAAAACTCAGAAACACTGGAGATGTGGAGATCTTTGGCCTCGTTCTCCTCCAGCTCAACATGAGCTGATAAATCAGAGCCAGCTCCACGCTGGGGATGTGGAGTTTGTGTTTGTTTAATTCCTGCATCTGGTTTTGCTCCACTTGGGCTCTTTGTTTTCACTTACCGGGATCCAAAATAAGGCTGGAGCTTCCCCAGGAGCCCGGGAGAAAGGAGGAGGGGGTTTTTCCAGGGGAGGGAATTCCTGCAGACCCTCAGTGCAGGCTGAGCAAAAGGGTATGGCTGGAGGCACGAGAAGGTCAGAGCCACGTAGGAAGGAGAGAAATTCTCTTCCAGACCTCAGTTTTGTTCCATCCACAGCTCTGCTCCGATCCACGCAGATCCTGTGGATGCCAGTCCTTTGTAGGGAGCTGGATTTAACCCTGGAATTGCTTCATGAAATCCCAGAGTGGATGGAGTTGGAGGGACCTTAAAGTCCATCCAGTCCCTCTCCCTACCATGGGTAGGGACACTTCCACTATCCCAGGGTGCTCCAAGCCCTTGGGAATGAGGGGTTTGCCTCCTGCTGGGTGGGGTGCTGAGGGCAGGGAGCAGCCTGGCTCCTGCTGAGCAGGGAGCAGGATGACCTTGGGAAAGGACGAGGTTCTGGTGTTCCCCACACTTTTGTCTCTCTCCATTTTTGGCCTGGCAGCCTCTCCTTGGAGTGACAGCTCAAGAGGAAAAGCGAGGCTGTCAATATTTCAAAGATTTCCAAAAAGTCTTGAAGTTCCTACCAAAAAGCAAACCCCAACCCCAACCCAACAACACAAACCAACCCCCAACCCCCGCGGCTTAACAGCTTTATCAATCTTGGAGCGAGATTTTGCCAGAACGGGGCTGGGGAGGACTTGCCAAATTATTTGTTGTCATTAAAATAAATGAGGTATCAAGTTCTAAAACAATGGTGTGGTGACAGAAAGCTGGAAAGGAGGAGCGGCCCTAATCAGAGGCGAACACGCCGCGTGTTCCGGAGCCGGGAGCGCGGCGCTGGGACAGGATCCGCATCCGGTGGGGGCCGTGGGATCTGGGATCCATCTGCTGGGCCTGACGGCTGGGAATTAACTCACGGGGAATAATTGGCCCAGAAATGGGAGCTGGGGTGGGAGGAGAGTGTCGTGCACTGGTTTTTCAGCATCTCAGAGCACTTCGGGAAGAGCGATGGTTTTCCAGGGTGGTGCTGTGGATCGGAGGGATGCAGCCAGGCTGGTGAGGAGGAGGATGAAGCATCACCACCTTCTGCTTTCCAAACATTCCTCAACAGGAGGTTCCAATCGTTTTGTGCCAGGAATATTGAGAGGAGAAGGATCAGCAAAGGGAGCTGGAGGCCAGCACACCTGAACTAGAACCAGGCTGCACCACACAGGCGGGGCCCAGAAGCCTCCAGCCACGGCCGAGTTCCTCCCGCAGCTCCGAGGATTCCGGTGGGTCCAGCCCATCCTGGGGCTGTCCCTGGAATGAACCCATCCCTGCTGGCCCTGGACTCATCCCAGCCCCGTGGCCCCTCGGGCGGGCAGCTGGCGTCGTGCAGCCGGCTTAGGAGCGGCGCTGCTCCAGCTGCGCTGATCCGACACACGGCCCCGCTCCGAGACACGCCGGATTCCCCGCGAGGGCTGCAGAAAGGACACCCCCAGTTGCTGCCCGTGCCTCCGTCTCGATCCAGCGGCACTAATTCCCACCCTAATCCCGCTCCACAACGGGCGCAGTGTTGGGGCCCAGGCAGCCCCTTCCTCCCCGGCTGACCCCGTGTCCCGGCCCCGGCCACGGCTGGAGGGTGTCCCCAGGGAGGGGGTGACGGCTGGGGGGGCCGCAGGCACAGGTGGCCCCACCAGCTGTGGGGTTTCGATTTCCCGCTGGTTCCCAAACGGCCCTGGTGGTGTCGGGGAAGCGGGAAAGGCAGGGCAGGCTCGAGAAGGGGCTTTCCTCAGCCTGTGCTTGTCCCTCGCCGTTGTGGTGTCTTCTGCTGCAGATCCCATGGGAGATCCTATTGTCCTGCAAAAATCTGGGATGCAGAAACACAGAGGGTTTTCTCTTCCAGTTCTGTCCCAGGAGGAGAAGGAAGAAGAGAAAGAGGAGAAGGAGGAGAAGGAGGAGAAGGAGGAAAAGAAGAAGAATTAAACGAAAAATTTAGAAGAAGGAGAAGAAGAAGAAGAAGAATGAAGAAGAATTAAAAGAAAAATGAAGGACAAGAAGAACAAGAAGATATTTCTAATCCACACAGTTTGAAATAATAACCAAAACCAGACGGCCAATTCCCCTCCACTTTATTAACTGGATATTCTTCCAGTCTGGAGACCAAGAGCTTGTCAGGTTCCCCTTGATGAGGGAACATCTCTGAAACAGGAGGGGATTTTGCAGTAGTGAAAACAATCCCTCCAAACTGATGGATCTTTCAGCAAATTCCTCCATTTCTTTCCAGCAACTGCTGGATTTCAGCTTTCCCTCGCAGAATCTTTCCTTAATTTCCCACATCCGCTGAAAACCAGAACCAGGAAGTGAAAATGGCTCAGACTGGCTGGACCAGTTCCACTGCCCACACGAAGCCAACCTGAAGAAGTCGAACAATGTTTTTGTGGCTAAGGCAGGTCCCTGTAGACCCACACTCAGGACCTGTGCATTCCCAATGGAATTCCGTGTCCCTGCTCCAGCCAGGGCTGGGTTTTCACCCTGGACACTCGGTTTCCATCCCCTTCCCTTCCTTTGTGCCACTGGAACACGATCTGGTTGAAGTCTTCTCTCGGAATGGGTTTTTCACAGCACAGCAAACAGGAATGAGAATAAAGGAGAGTCATTAGGATCCAACAATGGCTCTGCTCGGTGATTAATTAATCAAGAGAAAAGGAAAGTCCCTTATCAAGGGAAAGAAAAGAGTTCTCAGGAATTGGATTCCCTTTGAAGTGGCTGTGGCTGAGTCACCTGCTGACCTGCAGCTTTATTCCATAAAGGATTTGGGAGACTTCCTGGTGCTGGGACACCAGGAGCACAAGGCAGATGTAGGGAGGTGTTCCTGAGATCAGGAATTCCCTGGGAAAGGAAGAGGGAGCTGTGGAACACCTCCAGGGTCACCTGTCCTGCTGAGACAGGTGAGTCCTTGACACAGGAGAGCTGTGGGATTCTGCTCAATCCCAGTTTGGACCTTTCCCGATGGTGTCCCACCACCAGGAATCCAGGCTGATTCCCATCAGTTGTCACAAGGTGTGGGACAAGCAGGAGGTGTTGCTCCAGCTCCAGCCCTTCCCAATCCTTGTCCCCAGCCCTCCTGGCAGCACCTCCATTCCCCGCTGTGTGGGACACAGCTCTGCTCCCTCCCACTCCAGCCTGCCTGGCATTCCAGGTGTTCCAGAGTGGGTTTGGAGCCTCCTTCCCTGAAGATATTCAAAAGCCACTTGGCCACAATCCCGAGAAATGTGTTCTAGGTGGGGTGGGACTGGACCACCTCCAGTGTTGCCATCATCCTGAACCAGTCTGGAATTTTGATTCCTGACTCCAAATCTGGTCCTACCCATGGAGGCCATCCCTGTCCTCCTGGCAGAGATCCCATTCCCACCTCACCCCATTCCTGCAGCACGTGGAGCCTTTTCCAAAGGCATCCGGGTTAGGAATGACTAAGCTGCTTAGCAGCTCCCAGTAATGAGCTGAGGAATGGCTGGGGCAAGGGGTGGCAAAGCAAATCCCGGCATTCTGGAGCTGCTGGAATTGTTTTGTGCCTTGGCTGGGTGGGTTTTGCTCTGCCTTTCCTCAGTGAATTTCTGTGGAATGCTCACTGGACACAGGAATGTTGGTTTCCCTGCTGCCCTTCCCAACGGCTCTCGCAGAAATTCCACACACAGCAATTTTTTTAGCTCTTTTCCTGCTTTTTAGGGCTGGGGTTTGCTCGGAGTTGGACTTGAGGCGAGGCATGGCTCCTGTTTTCCTGGAGGTCACTCAATTATAGCAATCAGTGCTCCCAGACTTCCAAAAATATTCCCTGGGGTCTAAGTGGAAAACAATGGAAAGGGTAAGGAATGGCTGCTGCTGCTTTTCTCATCTAATGGAAAAATTATAATAATAATTTTATAATAATTTTATAATAATTCTTTTCCCATCTTAAAGGTACCAGACCAAGAGATCTGGAGAGGGAAAATTCCCAGTTTTCCTTTTTTTTTTTCCCTGCCTGGTTGGCAGAAAAGGGCTGGTGATCGTGGAGATATTCAGGAATCCCCATGAAGAGCTCCAAGTTTTTCCTCTACCATTCCTTCCTCCATGAACGCTTGGAGGAGGAGGTCCTTTGGGAATGGTGCACCTCAGCCATCCTCCTCTTCCTCCATGGATCAGAACTGACAACGACACCACAGCCTGAGGCTTTTGGAAGGAGAAGGGAAGATGTTCCTGCCGCGGCCCTTTTGGGGCGGAATGTGCTGAATCCTGGGCTGAATTCCCGGGGAGCTGCTCTCCCTGCTCCCGCCATCCTTATGGAACGCCGCACTTCCCTCTGGCCCTCACCTGCCCCACACAGAAGCCCCTTGGAGTGGTTTGCCCTCCCTCCTTCAGGGGAATAACCCTGCAGGGATTCATCCCAATCATTTGGGAAGCAGCTCCACCTTTATTTTACCAAACCCAGCAGAGCTCATAACTTTGAACCCAATCCGATCCATTTTTCCCCAGAAGTTTTGTCAGGAAGCTTTCTTTGAACTCCCCCAGCTTGGGGGGAGGATTTCTCTTTCACCACCACTTCCCACCTCGCAGAGCAGGGGCTGCCAGGATTCCAATCCGCATTTCCAAGTCTGTCTTGTGGCTTCCAGTGGCCCTAAAATCTGCAAATAAGATCTGCTGGAAATTCCCTGGCCTTGGCCCTGTTTTTGCTGGGGAAGTCTCTGCACCTCCCATATCACCCAGCCCTCCCTGGGCAAACAGCAATTGTGCATTCGATACTTTTATCTTTGCCCACTTCACCTCGCCATTTTTCAGCTGCTAAATTGCATTTTTGTGGGCTTGTCTCTCCCTTTTTATTTCAGTTTACGTTGGGTTCTCTCCCCGGTGTAACCGTTCTCGGAGGAAGATTTTAATTACCTCCCTTTAAAGCCGACTGACAAGTGGAGCATGTCATTGGGAGCTAAAGTATCACTTGGAAATGCAAAAGGCCCGGCTTTATCAGGCTTAAAAGCTTTCCTGGAATCTGTTCAAAAACTGCTGACTGGGCAAGATTAAACATCCCAACGTTCAGTCAAAGATCTCGGCATGTGGTGTTCTTTTATTCCCCCGGGGGATCGCTGAAACTGCAGCCCTCGGGCCTTCTGCTCCAATATTCTCCAGGTTTTGTCTCCTTTGTGCACCAGGGAGGAGCTGGGGATGGGAATCTCCAAACGGCTTTGCTGGCAGAGTCACGATTCCTTCAAAGGATTTCAGGTGTTCCCGGAGCAGCAGGAAAGCTGAGGAATGCTCCCTGACCTCACCTCAGGCTGGACAGGGACCCTGGAATTCAGGATCCCACAGCACAGGGCACATCCAGGCATTGGGAATCCCCAGGTGGGACGGGGATTTGTTGGGAGGGGTCAGTAAATCAGCTCCTTGGAATGGCTGGGACAATGACTGGAAGCTGGGGGTGGCACAGGGTGAGGCTGAGGTGTCCCTGCCCACCTCTCCTGCTGGAGATGTCATCCCATCAGGATGAAGAGACTGGGAAATTGGGATAAAAGTGGCCAGAACTGACTGTTCCCACTCACCCCCGTGAGTCGCACGGCCACGTCATGCTGGACGAGGACCCTGGAATTTGGGATCCCACAGCACAGGGACAGTCTGAGCACATCCAGACACTGGGAATCCCCAGCTGGGAAGGGGATTTGTTGGGAGGGGTCGGCAAAGTCAGCAGGGACCCACCTTGGAATGGCTGGGACAATGACTGGAAGTTGGGGGTGGCACAGGGTGAGGCTGAGGTGTCCCTGCCCACCTCTCCTGGTGGAGATGTCATCCCATCAGGATGAAGAGACTGGGAAATTGGGATAAAAGTGGCCGGAACTGACTGTTCCCACTCACCCCACGGCCACGTCATGCTGGACGAGGACCCTGGAACTGGGAAGCCTGACCACATCCAGGCATTGGGAATCCCCAGCTGGAGAGGGTCAGCAGATGCAGCTCCTTGGAACGGTTGGGACAATGATTGGAAGTTGAGGGTGGCACAAGGAGAGGCCAAGGGTGTCCATGCCCCCTTCTCCTGCTGGAGATGTCATCCCAGCAGAAGCAGAGCCCTCAGGATGCAGAAACAAGGAAATTAGGGGAAAAAATGGCCAGAACTGACTATTCCTACTCCCCCCCTGCCTCCAGGAGCTCTGGGCTGGATTTCCCTGAAGGCTGCAGGGAACAGGGAATCTCTTAATTTATGGCAGCAGGTTTTCCCCTCCCTGAGCACAGCGAGACGATCCCGACCCGCCGGCCAAGAGCTCCTTCCAAATGCTTGGGAAGGAGAACTGGGGCATGTGGAGGGGAAACACTTAATGGTTTAAAAGGCACACTGGACTTGCAGGTCTGTGCAGATTGTCTCTGAAGGAATCCTGGGGGAGCTGGAATTACTCATTTTTAATAGGAACAGGAACCACCTGCCTGCAATCACCCACAGAACCCGGGGATACTTTGCAAGGGAAGAGCAGCGTAAATGCTTTTTACTGGAATGTTGAACCCACTGTGAGTTCTGGAGCTTTTTCTTCTTTTAATTGGAAACACGCTTTTGGGAAGTGCAGTGTGCTCCCCTCCAGCCTTCCCAAGAAGCAGGAACGAATCCCAACGTTTGCTGCGGGGTTTGAAGAGCAAACACGGAGCTGCTGCTCCTCCTTCCCCAAAATCCCCCAGGTTGATTGAGGGACACATCCTCATTTTTTCCTCCTGTTGGTGAAACCTCCTGGACTCAGATGTCCCAGGAAGAGTTCTGGCATCGTGTCCCACCAGCTCCTGGGCAGAGAGACGACAATTCCCAACAATTTTGTATCATTCCAAGTAAATCTGAGAATTTTGGGGTGGGTTTTCTTTCACTTTTGAAAAATTCCTCGCAAAACCTCCTGAAAAATTCCTTTCAAAACCTCCCAAACAGTGACAGCACCGGGCAGAGGTCTGGGAGAAGGTCTCCCTGCAAGACTCTCATTTTCCTTCCTGCAGATTGATTGACCCTGATCTCGTTTCCCCAAAGCCACCAATGAAGGTTTTTTTAGATCATTTTCTCTTTTTTCAGACAGCCAGGCCGAGCTCATCACCCCGAATTTTAACCAGCTGGGAAAACACCGCTCTGCTTTGAGCCAAAATCCAACATTGGGGTGTTTTGTTGACTTTCCTGGTTTTTTCCTCTCCTTCCAGTCAGGGGAAAGCAACGGTTCTGCATCCCTGACCCCTCCTGTGTGTGTGTGTGTGAGTCCTACAGCTCGGATCACCTTTTGTCCCGCTGCCTTTCTGCAGGGACTGAGAATTCCCTGCAATAAAAGGCTCCCAATGCATGTCCCCTTCTCAGGGATATCACACAACCAGGCCTGCAAAAGCCTTTTATGAGGACATTCACCTCTGATGGGATAATTTTACCTATCAGATCACCTAATCTCTTCCCCTGCTGCCGAGCCAGGAAATGAAAAGGGAGCAGTGGGGAGATTTCTGCCTCGAGAGCCAGCTCTGCTGTGATGACAGCCTCGATTACTCGGTCCCAGCCCTCTGAAAGGACCAGCACGCCCTAAAATGACAATGGCCAACGAGACAAAAGGTGGGGCAAGGCACAGAGCAGAGACCAGACAGTTTTAGATCAAATTATCAGCGTTTAGCCCATCCATAAATATTTTAGCAGGCTCGTTAGGAGCTCAGCGAGTGAAGATGTCTTGTAATGTTTGATCCCAACACAGGTGGCTGGAAAAAAACCCCGCAGATTTGAAGAGGATTTGGGAGAAGAGGATTGAGATTAGCACACAAGAGAAGTGAAATGTTATCCCCGCTCCGCTCCCGGGGCTCTGGCTCCTTCCAGGGATCCCTTTTCAGCGGGGGACACAATCAGAGGCAGCAGGTGATTAACAAATACCTGCCTGCGGAAGGAAACTGTTCTTGTCCCAGAGGCACCGAGCTGAGGGTTCTGCTGAGCCCTGTGGGTGCAGCTCCTCAGGGTCGGGACACCAAGGCCTGGGGGAGGCTCTCCCCCCTCTCCCTGCCCCTGGAGGCTCTCCCACCTCTCCCTGCCCCTGGAGGCTCTCCCACCTTTCCCTACCCCTGGAGGCTCTCCCCCCTCTCCCTGCCCCTGGAATAGCTGCTGGTGCTGCCACGGCCCCTCTCCTTCCCTGCCAGTGTGGATCTGAGGGGCAGCACACAGGCACTCTCTTTGTGCTCCCCTCAGGATGAGAATTTCTGGGAATTCTGCCTTTCCCTCGCCCCACAATTCCATTATTCACTGATTACAGGGAAGCAATTCCCTGCCCCTGGAATAGCTGATGGTGCTATCGGCCCCAGGAGCAGGGAAGGGCTGGGGGGGTCCCTTCTGCCCCTTCCCTTCTGCTCTTTAACCAGGAAAACATCCACAGGAGACCTGGGACAATTCTTCCCTCTGCTCCCCTCCAGCAGCTTTCAGCAAAATTCATCCAGATTTCCCTGAAATCCAAGCCCTCCGTTCTCCAGCGTGTCGAGAGCTGAGCCTTCTCTCTCCTTTTTGCTTTGAGGATTGCTCTCCTCTGCTTTTGCAATTCCCTTTTCCCTCATCCCTTCATTCCTCCAGCAGGCTCTTGGTTCCCACTCAACGTGTGCTCAACTGCAACAATTTCAGGCTGTTTGCTGAAAGCCCCCTGCCTGTCTGGTTTGTTTTCCATCCTTCCCAAAGTGCCCATGGATTATTCCTGCGATTCCTGGCTTACACCTCGCATTTGTCTCTCAATAATCTCATTTTGGGGTCACTCAGTCTTGGAGTTCCAAGCCCCCCACCCCCGCCCAGTTCCTCCAGCACGAGAGTCACCTCCTAATTTATTAAACATACACTTGATTGGGTTATCCAGATTAATTAGAAGATTGAATAGGCTCAGAGCTTGGGAAAATTCCCTAAATCCATGGAATCCAGGTGAGCCACCTCTCCCTGCCCGTCCCCACACCCACCCTGACACAGAAGGGCCAAATCCCGAAGTTTTGTCCATCCACCAGCAGAGTAAATCCGATGTCAATAATCAGCTCCGTGCTGGCACCGCTGCCACTGCACCTGAACAATCCAGCTTTTGAAAGATAAGGCATTTCCCCCTCGGAATGTCAGCGTTTTGCTGGAAAACCTGTGCTGAAATGTCACCATTGTTCTCCCCAGATCACTTTTATGGTTGGATAACAAATTAGCAACGTCCACTGAGCCGCTTGTCAAAACACCTGAAAGGGCTGGGTCCTCTTCTTCCCTTTTTCCCCTGAATAAAATACCATTTTTATGGGAAAGGTGCACTGTGGCTCCAGATCTCATTGGATTCCTCAGTTAGGAAAATATCCCAGTATGGTCTGAGCCACAAGGCCCACGTCAAAAACCCCGAGGGGATAAAGAGCTGTGGGGGAGCAAAAAGGGGAACTCTGGGAGCCCAATCCGGATGGAAACGGGGCTGTTGACCTTGGATGGGCTCCAGAGCCCTCCCCTGGCATTCACAGGCCTGATCCCGCATTGACAGGATGACATTCCATCAAAATGGGGTTTACAGCTCGTGCTCAGCGCAGGAAAGCCCTCTCCTTCCCCGCCCGCCTGGCTCTGAGGGGCAGCACACAGACACTCTCTTTGTGCTCCCCTCAGGAGGAGAATTTCTGGGAATTCCACCTTGCCCTCGCCCCACAGTTCCATTATTCACCGATTAAGGGGAAGCAAGGCCCACGCTCCCCCTCCCGGGGTATTTCTGGCCGGAGCAGGAAGCTGGGTTGGTAACAGAGACACCTCCCCTTCGATTCCCTCCCTGGGCTGCCTTTGCAGCTCCTCCATGAGCCTTCCCAGAGAATATTCCTACATGGGAGAGAAGGAAAACCCACTTGGGGTGTTCTTCCCATCCAGCCAGAGCCATGATGATCCTCACACCTGACGTGGAACACGGGATGTTCCTTTCCACACCCAGCTCAGGAGCCCTGCGTGAGCTGGAGCAGATTTTTGGGGAAAAACTCCTCGGCTTGAAGTCCTCAAGGAATCCACAGCACACCTAAATCATTCCCTGCTTGTTCCTCCTGCAAAAGGCAGGCACTGGTTGTTCCTGTAGAATTCCCATCCCTAGGAATGTCTAGATCAGCTGATGGGCACTGAGGACAATTCCCAGTTCCTGGAAAAATAAGGAGATCAGGCTGATTGCTGAGCTGCATTTTCGTTATCACACAAACCCAGCATTCTGAGCTGTTTGTAAATGAATCCCTTCGGAAACAAAAACGCTCCTGAAAATCAGCATTTAAGAAAACCCTGCAGGGATTTGGAAGGACAGAGCACAAAAGTTCTTTTTGGGAATCATCCCTGTCAGTACCAGGCTGGCAAACCTGAACCCCACCTTAACTCCATTCCCAATTTCCTGCCCCACTCTTGTTGCCACCCCCATGAATTTGGTAGCCCAGAGTTTGGGGTGGGGACTGGGCAAGAGCTGCAGCAGCAGCAGAGGGAGGATGCACAGATCCAAGGGTTGTGCATCCCTGGGGCAGCTCATCCCCAAACTTGGATTTATTCCCTCCTTCTGGAACATCTCCAACCGCTTCGGGGAGTGCCGGGTGCTGAAAGGGTTAATGGGGGCTATCTGCTGGTTCCTGGTGGAGGCTGGAGCGGCTTTGGAAGTGGCCAATTAATCAGCCCGGGCTTTGGAAGTGGCCAATTAATCAGGCCGGCCGCTCCTCCAGCTGGGCTGTGTTTTCCTGAATAAAGGCAGCCGGGAAGGGGAAGGCTCCAGGCAGGGAGATAACCCCGTCCATCCCAGGCAGATCCCCCTGGATCATCGCGGCGGGAGGAGATCCCCCCTTTCCGGGCGGTTCAGAGTTCAGCCTCATTAGCGAGAGCTAATCAGGGAGGAAGGGCTGATGGCAGAGCGCTGCTCGCCCTGCCCTGGCCCGCGGGGAGGACGAGCCCTGGGCTCCCACACTGGAAGTAGGGTCATTAATTAGCTCCTTGATGAGCCTTCCAAGTGCTTCTCGAGTGCCCTGACCCTGCCTGGGGTGCAGGTGCCCCCCTGGATCTCCCAAAACACCTCCAGCACCTCGGGATGTGGGAGGGGAAAGGCCACGGTGCAGCACAGGGTGGCTCAAAATAAAATAGTGTTTGGGGTGAAACAGAGGCCTTGGAGGAGCTGAGGGACGGGGTCATGAAGGTCACTCTGGGCTACCAAATTCATGGAGGTGGCAACAAGAGTGGGGCAGGAAATTGGGAATGGAGTTAAGGTGGGGTTCAGGTTTGCCAGCCTGGTACTGACAGGGATGATTCCCAAAAAGAACTTTTGTGCTCTGTCCTTCCAAATCCCTGCAGGGTTTTCTTAAATGCTGATTTTCAGGAGCGTTTTTGTTTCCGAAGGGATTCATTTACAAACAGCTCAGAACATGAAGGTCAGCGGTAAAAAATCCAGGGATTTTCCTGACGCTGGGAAAGCAGAGTCACTCTGGATCATCCCTGCAGAGCCACAGGAGCATCCTGCAAAAGCTGCTGAGCAGGAAAAGGATTTATTGCTCTGAAAATCATTAGGGAAAGCTGGCCCAGGCGAGCAGTGGGGTCTGAAACAGCTTAATCCCAAAAGAGCTGCTGAAATTCCCCATCCCCAGCTGGGGCCTGGTGTCGTGTTGGTCACGGTGCCGGCGGATGGCAGAGCCGGGGGTGGCACCGGGCAGGGATGGGGCTGGGGACACCTGCCCTGAGCACCACACACGGCTGGGAGCGGCCCAAATCCTCAATCCGTCACACGGGGCACAAATTCGGGAGTCTCACCCCCACAGGCACCCCTCGGCCCCCGTGTCCCCAGCAGGGGAAGGACGTGGATGTGTTGGAGAGAGTCCGGAGGAGGCCGTGGGGATTCTGCGAGGGCTGGAGCCCCTCTGGAGCCAGGCTGGGAGAGCTGGGGGTGCTCACCTGGAGAGGAGAAGGATCCAGGGAGAACTCAGAGCCCCTTCCTGGGTCTAAAGAGGCTCCAAGGGAGCTGGAGAGGGACTGGGGACAAGGGATGGAGGGACAGGACACAGGGAATGGCTTCACATTAACAGAGATTAAGATTAGGTGGGATATTGGGAAGGAATTCCTGGCTGGGAGGGTGGGGAGGAACTGAAATAGAATTCCCAGAGAAGCTGTGGCTGCCCCTGGATCCCTGGAAGTGTCCAAGGCCAGGTTGGACAGGGCTGGGAGCACTCTGGGACAGTGGGAGGTGTTGGGGTTGGAACTGGATGAGCTTTAAGGTCCTTTTTAACCCAACCCACTCTGTAAATCCATGAATCCATGTCCATCGCACCAGGGCTGGATTGCCCAGACCAGCCAGGTCCCTGCAAGCACCTCAGCCCGGGAGAACTCCCAAAATCCCGGATCTCCACTCCTGACTGAGCTGTGGCATCTCAAACCAGCCCCCCATTCCGTGCCAGAGCATCATCCGGCCGGGAAGAGCTCCCAGGGGAAGGGCAGCCCCTGGCTGGGCACAGATGTCCGACTGCACCCGCACATTCCAGACTGGATTGGATTTTCTGCTCCTCACGCAGGGCCCTGCGGAGCAGCAGCTGCCTCAGACTGCACCTAAGATGCATAAATAGAGGCACAATACCTTATTAGAAAGGAATGCATGTCTGAGCAGGGATACTGTTACCTTCCGAGGAGAAGGGGGAGGCAGAACGCTGGGAGGAGGAAGGAAAAGTGACAGGGATCTGAACTGCCTCGGAGCGATGAGCCAGGAAGAAAACAGAGAAAAAAAAATCAAATTAACCCCCTCCCCTTCCCTGGCAGCTAAAGGAGGGGTGAGTCCTGTGCCAGGCTGACCTGGCTTTGCTTCCCAAATCCTGGGAAAAGGGGATGAGCCTGGTGTCCTTGGCACAGTTTGCTCCTGGGAGCAGCCCCCGGGCACCAGGACACGCAGGAAAATCCGTGGATTTGGGAAACCTGCACTGCCACGCTCGAGCGAGGCCAGGTTTTAATTCCAGGCCTGAAAATTCCTTGGAGCACAGAGGGGGAATTTGGTCCATCCAACAAAATTCTGGACATCCCTGCTGGGCAGGACACCCCTGCTGTGGATGTGGAGCGTGGAGGCCACCAGGGTGGGTGACTCGGTGGCACTGGGTGCCCTCCCCACGCTGCTCTTGGGGCAGTTTTGGGACAGTGCTGCCCCAGCCTCCAGGCCTGGCAGAATTCCTGCCTGGCAGAATCCGGGGAACACCCAGGCAAGGAGAGCTGAGCTGGATGCCAGCGCTCCGCGGCCACGGCAGCCCTGGAGAGCCTCGTGGGGTTTCTGGGGAGCTGGGATTCGTTGCTGTCCCCACGCTGTCCCCCTGGAATTGCCCCTGGAGCTCCCCCTTGGCTGCCCAGGTGGGTCAGAGCGGGAACAAATCCACGCTGAGCCTGCCAGATCCTCGGCTTTGATCCTCCCAGGCGGGGATGTGAGGGAACACCTGCGGAATTATTCAGGAGCGCGGGCAGGGAAAGGTTCTGGCATTAAAGGCGCTGCTGGCAGAGCTTGGAGCCCGTCTCAGCTGTAAGGAGCTGCTTTTCCAACGGGTTTTTCAATCCTGTTTGTTTTTCCAGCTCTTTTCCCTCCGCTGTGCACTTGTTCCCTGTGTTTTTCCCAGTGTGTCCCTGTTGGTTATTGCCATTCCTGCGGGAGGAGGAGGAGGAGGAGGGACAGCCCCAGGGCTGGGTGGCAGTGGCTGTGCCACCCCCCACGAGGACCTGGGACATCGTCCTGCTCCTCCAGCCACGCCCTGAGGTTTCCTGGGAATGTTCTGTGCCACCTCAGACCGAAGAAAACACATTTGTGGAGCATGTCCCTCAGAACAGGGGCACCAAGCGGTGCCAGCAGCCAGGGAAACCGCGGGGAAAACAACTGAAATCCGTGTTTTGTGCGGCTCCCGGGAGCTGCAGGAGCGGGATTCCCACATGGAAAGGGAATTCGGTGCTCGCTGGGCACGCTGAGAACTGTGGGTGTGACCTTCCATGGATGTGGTGGGAATGAAGGCGGGGAGAGAGGGATGCAAAGGCAGGGAGAGAGGGATAAAAATGCAGGGAGAAAGGGGTGTAAGGGAAGGAGAGAGGGATGTAAGAGAAGGGATAGAGGGAGCTATAAATGCCGGGAGAGAGAGATGTAAGAGAAGGGAGAGAGGGACGTAAATGCAGGGAGAGAAGGATGTAAAGCCAAGGAGAGAGGGATGTAAATGCAGGGAGGGAGGGACGTAAAGCCAGGGAGAGAGGGAGATACGAAGGCAGGGAGGGAGGGATAGAAATCCAGGGAGGGAGGGATGAAAAGCCAAGGAGAGAGGGATGTAAATGCAGGGAGGGAGGGATGTAAATCCAGGGAGAGGGGCATATCAAGCTCTGTGCTCAGCAGTTGGCAGGGGAAGCCGAAAGGCCTCGTACAAAGGTTGGACATTCCTGTTTTAGGGATATTCCACAGCAAATCCAGGTTTGGCCACCTGTGGGTTAGACCAGGACTAACTCAGAGGCAAGGGAAGAGCGAGACCTGCTCCGGTTTGCTGCACAGGATTCCCACTGGAATTGAGAGGAGCTCAGGACCTGCAGCAGCTGTTGGGGAGGTCAAACCCATTCCCAGACTGAACCCAGGCAGAGCCAGCTCCTTATTCCCTGCAGGTTAAGCCAGACCCAAATCCAAGGGTTTCCAAGCCCTGGCAGTGGATGGGGACTCAGTGAAGTCACAGGAATTTTCACCACGGAAGACATGGAAACGGAAATTCCGAGCCTGGTTTGTCTCCAGGCTCTGCGAGGAGGATTTCAGGGAGAGGAGCTGGTTTTCCTGCTGAGGATCCTTCCAGTTCTGATGATTTGTGACAAGCATAATCCCAGACTAATTAGATTTCGGGCCATGTGTTGAAAGCCCTCCACACTTTTATGTGGGCCGGGGTTTAGGGAGACTCCTGCTTGTTCTGCACCATTGTTTTCAAATTAATCCTTGGAAGCTCCGAGAAGTCCAACAAGAACAATTGAAAAAATGACTTTTTATTTTGGAATTCTCCCCATCCAGTCGGGTACCGGGTTCCAGTCTCTGCCGTGACCCCTCAGAAATGTGCCAGGCTGTCTCCTCTCATCCCATCACTGCCATCAGCTGCGCTGAGCTGCTCTCCGAGAGTTTTAATTCTGTTTGCTCTTGGCTAAACTCCATTCCTAATCCTATTTTCACCCGTTTCGATCCAATTTAATCCAGCTTCTGTAAGTCAAAATTAATTACACCGTGCGCCCTCCCAGCCCCGTGGGCTGAGGGAAGAACGGAGAAATCCCAGCTCGGCATCGAGGGCACCTCGTGGCTGCTCTTATCCAGGGAAGCTGGAGAGGGAAAGGAGTTGGAGGAGAAAATCCCGGTGTTTATCTCGGTTTTGTTATCAGTGTTTCATCCTCGTGGATTTCTCCTCGTGGGAGAGGGATGCCCGTGGAGGGATGGTGAAATCCTGGGAAAAGGGAATGGAATGGAATGGAATGGAATGGAATGGAATGGAATGGAATGGCATGGCATGGCATGGCATGGAATGGAATGGAATGGAATGGAATCTGCTCCCACACCTCTCAGGTTTCTTCTCCTGCTTTATAACTTATCCCACCTAAAAGCTGGGTTTGTTCCTTCCGGGGATGCTGTGGATTGGAATTAACTGGGATTTGTAAAGTATCCCAAAGATGTAAAGCAGAATTCCTGCTGAACTGCAGAATAATTCTTTTATCCCTCATTTGCAGGCACCTGGGAGCTCTCATCATCTATGATGATATTTATTCTGATTTTCCTATTTCTCACATCCTCCCTTTTCTTCTCTTTCTCCAGAGGGGCCATTCCCACACTACGAAAACTTCCCAAAAATCAGGATGATGAGGAATAGATGAAAGAAGGTTGCTCTGCCTCTACCTGTGCAACAGGTGAATGTTCTGCAGCTCTGACAGATCCTCACCCTGAGGACCTGCAGTGTCCCCAGGAACCAGGAAAACGTTTCCAGGCCAGGCTGGATGGGGCTTGGAGCAACCTCGGATAGTGGAAGGTGTTGGGGTTGGAACTGGGGGGGCTTGAAGGTCCCTTCCAACCCAAACCATTCCAGGATTCCATGAGTATTTTGAGTACCTGGTCCTATAAAAAATAAATCCAGACTGTTCCTGTTCCTGAATTCTTTTCCCCCGTAGCTCGAACAGCAGAAGTTCACGTGGCAGAGCTGATGAATTTTGTGCAGCACTGGCCAAAAAATGAATGTCAAATTTTCCTGAGCCCTTCTAATCCCCACCAAGGCCTTTGGAAATGAGCTGTGAAAACAAGAACCACCCCAAAAGCCACAAAGAAGAGAAAGGCACTGCTTGACCCACCCGTGCTCGCTCGGTGGGAGAGCATCTCCCACGGGATGCAGAATTCCTGCTGTATTCCGGATTATTACGGAGCCGTGCCCTGAAATGCTGCTCTGGAAGTGCTGAACTGGAGCAGGCACAAAGGTGCTCTTTCATTCGTGGAAATCATCGTCCTCCAGTAATTAACTGGGGATTAGCCCGAGATGATGCCCAAACAAACGAGACACGGAAGGGCAGGGAATGGTGTTCCTGCCCTGAGCCCAGGAATGGTGTTCCTGCCCTGATCCCGGGAATGGTGTTCCTGCCCCGATCCTGGGAATGGTGTTCCTGCCCTAATCCCAGGAATGGTGTTCCTGCTCTGATCCCGTGTGGAGCTGTTCCTGCCCTGATCCTGGGAATGGTGTTCCTGGGAACACCATTCCTGCCCTGATCCCGTGTGGAGCCGTGCCAGGGCAAACAGCAGCGGGAACGGGGCCTTGTGGCTGTGGGGGGATGGAAAAGCAGGATTGGCAGTGGGAGCTTTCCCATCAAAGGGGGCTCGGGGAGGGCCTTTGTCACCTCCCAGTGTCCCCAGAGCTCACCCGCCCCTGTCTCTCCCAGGAATCGCTGCACTTGCAGGGCTGGAATTCCATGAAGGAGCAGCCCTGCTCCTCCTGTGAGGTCTCCTCCTGTGAATCCCCTCCTCCCATGGCTGCTGCAAAGGTCAGGCAGGGACAGCAGGAGCGAGGGTTTGCTGGGACTGAGTCTGTGCCTGCTGTTCAGGCCTAGGGGAGCGTGTCCTGCTCGTGGCAGGATGACCCCGAGGGTCCCTTCCAGCCCAAACCAGGCTGTGGTTCCATGATTCTCTCCACGGGAAGCACATCTGGGAAGTTCTTCCTCTAGAAGGAGCAGGAACTGCCCAAGGGCTGCTCACAAAAGTTCTTTGCAGATTAAACCCTGCTCTAAACTGAGTGCAAAGCTGGTCCTAAACTCTCCTCAGAACTCAAAACATAGAGCAGAGAGGCTCCCCATGGGCAGGGACACCTTCCACTATCCCAAGGTGCTCCAAGCCCCGTCCAGCCCGGCCTTGGACACTTCCAGGGATCCAGGGATGGATCCAGGAGCAGCCACAGCTTCTCTGGGAATTCCATCCCAGCCCCTCCCCACCCTCCCAGCCAGGAATTCCTTCCCAATATCCCATCTATCCCTGCCTTGTCCATGTTAAGCCATTCCCTGTGTCCCGGCACTGCCCTGGGAGCAAACCATCCCTCTTGGAAAGCCCACGTGGAGCAGAAGGAGCTGGAGAGCAGGAACTGAGTGCGTGTGAAGTGACTTTACAACCGCGCTGCTCCGGGAGGGCAGTGAGAGGGCACAGCGCAATTATCGGGGTTTAATTAAGAAGGGAACATTGAAATGAGGTGCATCGTTGTTTGCGTGGCACGTGTTTCATTTCGGTCCTTACGCAGCACCCCTGAAATAAATCAGCTCCGGTGGCATTCCTGAGCAGGAGGGAAGGGAATGGAGCCGCCTCTGGAATTTCCCTTCCAAATCACCCCCGGCTCTGTCTGCGTGCGGCGACACTCGAGACAATTAATTCCAGCTAATTAAAGGTGTGCGTTTCAAGCAGATCGGCTCAGCCACCCCGAGCAGCCCTCTCCATTCACAGCTCACATGCCGCTGATCCAGCTCGGATTGATTCCCTTGCTGTGGGATGGAAGAAATGGAATTAAGGCCGTTTGAAATGCGAACGAACGTCTGCTCCAGCCTTTCCCAGGGATTTCGTTTATCCGTTTCCTTTCCCTGAGCATCCCTGGCTTTTCTGGAGTTTCGGCTGGGCGGCTCCACTCTCCCAAATTTCAGCTGCGTTGGGAATCTCCAGCATCCGAAGTGCTGCCGGTACTAAAACCCCGTGGATGGCACTGCCAGGCTCTCCCTGCCCTGCTCCATCCTCTCCCATCTTTCTGCCTGTGGAAATGGAATATCCCAGCTCACTGCCCTGGGAGATCCACTCTGGAGCTGTTAACTCCAGCTGGGAAGGAATTTCCCTGCAAACTTCAGCCTCTCTGTCCAGCCCGCAAACCCCTGGATGCAGCCGCTCCTGGGGCCAGGGATCCTCTGGCCACTGGAAAATTTCATCTTCTGGTGCATCAGGGATGCTCCTGCAGCTCTGGAATAACTCACAGCCTCCATCCCTGCAGGAGCAGGGCTTGGAGCTGCCCATCCAGCACTGAGGTATCCAAACGCACCCCCAGCATTCCCAAAAATGCCATCACAAGGCTCAGCCTTCTCCTGGCTCGTCTCCATCCCTGTGCACACTCAAGGAATTCCTCCTTATTCCACGGGACAGCCAGGAAAGGTTCAAAGTTGGTGGCGAATCCCGCTGAAATTCCCCGCTGGAGCGGCGGGGCCGGAGCCTGGAAACACGGAGCGTTGTCCCTGCTCCAGCGGGGAAAACTCGGGATCTGCAGGCATGAAAGAGCCCTTGTGGTCCCCGCGAGGCTGCTCCCTGTCATCCCTTCAACTCTGTGCGCACTTTTCCTGGGAGGGAAGCGAAATTCCTGCCTCGGGATTGGCGCCACTGTGCCAGAACAGCAGTGACCTCTGTAACCACACAAGATTTAGTGGTTACTTGATTTCAGCTGTAATGAGGCTTTGGAAACCACCACCAGCCAAATGTTTTCTTCTCCTTTAACTCTTGGTGGATCGCGGGGAATAAATAACGGAGCAGACAGCGATAAATGAGGGAACAGACGAGCTGGCTGGGCAGGAATGGAGAATTCCCGGAGAATTAGCCGGCGTCTGAAGTGGGAGCACGGTGGTACCCAGGGCAGGGAGGCGCTGAGTGAGAAGTTATTGGGAGAAATGAGGCCTGAACTCCTTCCAGCAGGAGCTGGAACGGCTCGGAACGTCGACAAGAATCCGAGATTCCTCCCTGCACCGAGGTCCAGGGATTCACCGAGGGGTGATGTCCTCCAGGCCCTGCTCAGGCACATGGGAGAGGTCACCTGAGCTCAGCCAGCACCACCCCATGGAATCCTGGAATGGTTTGGGTGGGAAGGGACCTTAAAATCCTCCAGTTCCAACCCCAACATCTTCCACTGTCCCAGGCTGGTCCAAGCCCCGTCCAGCCTGGCCTTGGACACTGCCAGGGATCCAGAACAGCCACAGCTTCTCTGGGAATTCCATCCCAGCCCCTCCCCACCCTCACAGGGAAGAATTCCATCCCAGTATCCAACCTAATCTTAATCTCTGTTAATGTGAAGCCATTCCCTGTGTCCTGTCCCTCCATCCCTCGTCCCAAGTCCCTCTCCAGCTCTCCTGGAGCCCCTTTAGGCCCTGGAAGGTTCTCCGGGGTCTGTCAGGAGAAGCGTGAGCTCATCCTTTTGATCTCCACAGAATCACAGAACCAATTAGGTTGGAAAAACCTCTGAGATCATCGAATCCAACTTGAATTTCTGTACAAGCTGCATCTGCAGGGGATCCCTTTTCCATCAAAAGTGGTCCTGGCTGCAGTCTGCCACCAGGACCTGCCTCGAGCACCGCAGGCGGACACAGACCGAGAAACCTCCTCATGGTAATAAAAACCAATTTTTAAAAAATCTGGGGTTTATGCTTTGGAACGAGTGTCCAAACGTTTTCACCCCCACAGCAGAGAGCTGCAGGGGCTGCTGGAGCTGGGTTGATCTGGGATTCCCCAGCAGGGCTGGAGAGTGGCAGTGTCCCCAGGCCACGCGTGATGCCACCACCGTGCCGCCGGCAGCGACGGAGCCGCGCAGGATTGGGCGACCCAATTAATTTGGAACGGCTGGAAACGTCTTTCTCCAGGTTTAATTTGCTGCATGACTGAACCTCTGCTGCGTGAGGGTTTCATGTGGGAGAGGGGCACGGCCCCGGGCAGGGGCAGGGCACGGTGTGGTGGAAATGAGGCTCCTTTCCAGGTCCCCCTGCTGTGCTGGCATCCACTGGCACCAGTGACATCCCTCGTGCTGGTCCCAGTGCTCCCAGCAGAGCTGAGGACAGGGAAACTGGGGGTGCTCAGCCTTCCTTGGCCCTCACACCCCAACCCCAGCCCAAATCCTGACTCCAGGGCAGTTTAGCCCCACCACACAAGTTTGGGAATTCCCAAACTGTTTGTCCACGAAGCCAGGCCACCCCAAGGCCAGGGATGTGCTGCATCCAAAGGGAAGGAAGGGCATCGCCTGCCCCTGCTGGCAGAGAGGGGCTGCTGGTCACGTAGAGCTGGTAATTCCTCAGAGAACGGAGCCTCCCGAGATCCCAAACCCGGCTGCACCGCGGATCCCTGCGGCCCAGAGCAGCCCCGAGGGGTGGAGGCAGCGGGAGCCCGCCAGGGGTGAACTCCAAGGCAGGGGTTGCTGCTTCCAAGCCCCAGCTCAGCCTGGTAAATAAAACTGAGGGAATACCAAGCTTTCATCAGGAGCCTGCCCCGCTCTGGCTCGGCGAAGATGAAGAATTTCCATGAAATTCACCTCGTGGGCATTCCGTGCCCAACCCTTTGCCCAACCAGCAGCAAACTGTGGCTGAGCAGGGGCTGCTTTCAAAGGCTCGCAGGGATTCACCACATTTTTCCAAGCACCCCATCCCTTTGTTCGCCTCCCGGTGAACTAATCCAGCCTGATACTCTCATTTTTGTTACAGCCATGACCTTTTCTATCCTGATTGCCATCTAACTCCAACCATTTTGGCAGCTCGGAGCTGTTTGCTGTAACAATAATCCTGCCTCGCCGAGCTCCCCGGGTTTCTAACCTCGTGTGCTGCACCAGCTCTTATTTAAATAGATAAAGTCAGATTCTCACCTGCGCTAAGTTGGAGGGAAGTCAATTTATGCCATCAAAAGAGCTGGCCCCGAGTTTTAACTCCATCAAACGCCTCTTTGATCTCCTTTTGGAGGAAAGGGAAAATAGAAGAACTTTGTAACTGCAGGGGGTTGTGCCCCACGTTTTATCTCCTGCCTCTAAACCTTCCCGATGGAATTGTGCTGTTCCTCGTTAGTGACTCCCAGCATGGATTCTGCTGCACGCCGGCCCTCAGGAAGGCCAGGGGATCACACCTTCCACTCAGCCTGCAGGACAAAGCTCCTGCTGGGCTCCCGCACGGAGGGGAGAGGAATCCTGCACGCCACAGGGATTTGGGAACGGCAGGGATTAATCCCACACCTCTGGGCAGTGCCGGCTGCAGGTTTGGCACTGCAGGGACAGGCTCTTATCTAATCTCATCTCTCTCGGGTCAGAGAAGGACCTGACCCTGTCACTGGTTCTGCTACCAGGAAGAACCCTCTGCTCCACACCTGGGGTGCTTCCAAACAAAGCTCCTCTGTTGGACACCCAGCGCCTTCTCCTCCTCCTCCTCCTCACCTTCCTCTCCAGTCCCTCTGTGACCTCCCCGTGTTCCCTCTCATGATCCCACTCTCATCCCATGGAGCAGCCCCTCTGCAGCCAAACAAATGTCCTGCCCACGTTCCCAGTGGGATTTCTCCGGGATGTGGCCTTTGGGTTGCAGAGGAACATGGGGAGGCTTCCAGAGAGGCTCTTCCCTGCTGAGCACCATGTGAGAGGCATTTTCCCAGTTCAGGTCCTGGGTTTTCTCTATTTCCTTGAGCTGTGGGGTCAGCCTGAGCTGCTGAGAGGGTCTGCAAGCCCAATCTAGGTCACAGTGCCAAGGTGGCATCGCTGCCTCGGTGACGAGTGTCTCACCAAGGACAACGCCAGCCTCGGAGCTGTCACCTGCAGCCGAGCATTCCCCGCCTCCAGCAGCCCAGGTTGGATCCAAAATCCCGGGAAGTGAGGGATGCGTTGCCTCCTCGATAAACCAGCTCCTGCTGGAGCTGCAGGGAACCCCACGCTGGGCTTTGAGGGAGGAATTTAATCAAGTTGGGTCTCCCTTGTCTTCAGGAGCCACTCAGGCCAGCTGAGAGGAACATCAAGCAGGCAGCCAACAAGTCCAGAAGGGCAAGGTTGTCCTTCCCCCTGTTCACTGGAGCTTTGCAGAGCACTGGAGCATGAGAATTTATAACCTTTCCGAGCTCTTGCTTCTGGGCTTTTCCTGAGGCTCTCCAGCTCCGGGTGTTTGTGTTTCACCGCTCTTCCTCCTCCCTCCCTGCTGCTCCAGCCCATCCCTGACTCACCTGCCACGGCACGAGGCCCCAGCCAGCCCAGATAGGGCTTGTGCAACGAGCTTTTGGAAAGTCTGAAAGGTTAAACCATCCTTATAAACAGAAGAAAGGTTATAAAAGTTGTGTTTCCAACCCTCTGCCTCTCCCCGGGCGCCTCGGAGTCATTTTCTTTATGGCAAAAGAAAACAGAGCTTTTAATTCAGCGTCTGTGCTGAGACCACTGAACACTGGGAAGAGGGCACTGGGTCCTCTCCTGCTTTTAGAGAGCTAATTAATTTTAACTAACTTTGCCATAAGCCTGGCTTTCCCTTCGTCTGGGCAGAGCAGGGACGGAGCCGTTCATGGTGTGCGAGACCATGGCCAGGCCTCACCTGGAGGAGCTGTGACAGCAGCGAGGGGCCCCGACGTGACCCCCGGGGACACCGCGCAGCCCAGGGCTGCAGGAAAACCCATTGCACCGGTGCATGAGGTAACCCCAGACTGGGAGACACCGTCTGCCACCGGGCCGTGCAGCAGCAATCCCCACAGAAGTCCCTGCCTTGTGAAGTTGTCAAACTGTAAAGTTAATGAGGTAGAAATGAGAGCCCGGCGCAGGCGTCTGAGCGCTGGAATTGCTCCCCCGACGGGTTCCCCCCGCTCTGATTGCAGCCCGCGCAAATGAAGTGGCTGAGGGTCCCCTTGGAGCCCGGCCAAGTCGCCACCGCTGCCGCAGAGAGCTCCTTTTGCAGCTCCATAAACACGGGGAAGGAGGAACATGTGGCTCCTCGGAACGAGACGAGCAGGAAAAGCAGACAGACATTACACGGCTCCTGTGCCGGGCAGGAAACACCAAACCATGGCGGCCACGCGCTCACCGACAGCCCCGCGCTGGGCAGGGTGGGCTGGGACAGAGCTGGGGCCTTCCCGGAGCTTGGGGACGCTGGGGGACACGAGGGCACAGGTCTGCATGGAAGAGGTTGGAAGGGTTTGTGCTGAGCAGGGATGGGGTGGGACGGAGCAGGGGTGTCCCAGGAGCTTGGGGACACTGGGGGAGATGAGGATTCAGATCGGGAGGGAAAAGGTTGGAGGGGTTTGTGCTGAGTAGGGATGGGGTGAGACAGAGCAGGGGTGTCCCAGGAGCTTGGGGACACGGGGGGACACGAGGGCACAGGTCTGCATGGAAGAGGTTGGAAGGGTTTGTGCTGAGCAGGGATGGGGTGGGACAGAGCAGGAGCATCCCAGGAGTTTGGGGTTGCAACAGGGCACGGGTCTGGATGGAAAAACTGGGAGTTTTTTGTGCTTTGCCTCTGAAAAAGGAGCTTGGATGGATGGGTTTGGCCGGAGCTGAGGTCGTGTGGAGGGACAGCCCATCCCTGCTCCTCCGCCATCCCAGTGCTTCCCTTTCTCTCTGAGAGAGGAACCAGAATGCAAAGAGGGCAGGGCTGGAGCCTCCCACCTCCCTGCACACCTTCCTCCTCCTCCTCCTCTTTTATTTCTCCACAGGATCAGGGATTTTCCACACACACACTTTTCTTCCAAGTTATTTCTTCAGGTTTCATCATTCCCAGGGAGTCCACACTTCCCTGCCTCCCTCTCCCACAGCTGCTGCTGTTTTCCTCTCCGAGGGCACACATTTCCCCTCCTTGCCTCCTCCCTGCACCCTTCCAGGATCCCTTTACCTTCCCAGGCAGGAACCAGGGGCTTTCGTTATTCCACGTGTCTCCCAGATCTTGTCGGATCTGCAGTTTTAATCCCAAGGCACTGCTCGGTTTGTAGGAACCCCTGAGGAACAGGAACTCAGGAGAGGGATTTCAGGAGGAACCAGGCTGCAAAATTCCCATCAATCCAGCCTCATTCCAGCATTTTCTTGTCACCATCCCTGCAGGGATTTGAAAGCAGAAGTGGCACTTGTGGACACGGTTTAGTGGGAGGAGAGTTGGGCTCGGTGATCTTTCCCAACCCAAATTCCGTGATTCCAGGACTGTTTTCAGCAAGCCCTGCCAGCCACTGGTGGAAGCTCCTTCCCACCATCCCAGACACGGCTCTGGATGCTCATCCCCAGCCTGCCTCCCCTCAGAGGGCACAGAAACACCGGATCTCATCCAGGGGACGAGGAATATCTTCCCAGAGCTTCCACACTGCAGGGCAACCCTCCTTGAAAGGGTGGGGACAGCTCCTGTTGAGCAAATCCCGGCTTTACGAGCTCCCATCCCAGCACTGGAGTTTAGGATTGGGTTTGGGATTTTTAAACACAGCTTAAAAGCTGCAAGGAACCAACGTGCCGCTTCTTCCAGCGGCTGGAAAACCAGCAAAGTGCTTTCTTCCTCTTGCAGCACCCAAGACTCGTTTCTGCTGCCCTCAAAGCTCATTTTTATACCCCATTCCCAATTTTACATCCCCAAAACCCTCCCTTCCCCAGTTTGCTGTGCCCCCAGCCTCTCCCATGCCTGGATTTCCCCTTCCACGTGGGCTGAGCCACCAGGAGAGCCGTGAGCAGCCTCCCAGCTCCCGGGCCGAGCCTCGGCCGCAGATGTTGCGCACGGATCCTCCACGGCGCTGTCACAGCTGGACATCCCATTAATAGCAGCAAGATTTGGGTCGAGCCGTTTTAATTGAAACCACGGCTGGGATTTTTTTTTTATTTTCTTTTCCCCCCCTAACTCGTAGGCAAACGTGTTCCTGTCGTCCTTCCCAGGACAGTTATTGCTCGGAGCCATCTGGTTTCCCAGTTCCAGCGGCACAGACGGATTTCCACCGTGTAGTTCCTCGCCTGTTGACAGGGCAGAATTTTTTAATATGGGGTTACTATCATCCAGACTTCCTCCACCTCCTCATTTAGGTGATGGAAACCTCTAAACAGTCCCTCAGCTCCTCCATCTTCAAGCTGCTGGCCCCGGTTTATGAGCTCACAGACACGACACCTCCATGTCTGACTTCCCTCTTCCCTCCCCTCCGAGGTGAAATCCAAGCCCCAAATGTGAACCGGACCTGATGGGGTTTGGTCTTGGTTGTTTTTTTTTTGATTTTTTAGCCCTTTTGTTGAGGGCTGTTCCATAGAAACCAGAGCAGCAGCTTGGAGCACCGAGGGAAAATCCTCCCGGTTCTGTAAGGGGGGATTCTAAAAATGAGGGAGAGGGGCTTTTATTCGGGCAAGGAGAAATGGATTTAAAGTGCCAGAGGGCAGGGAAAGATGGGATTTTGGGAAGGAATTCCTGGCTGGGGGGGTGGGGAGGCCCTGGCACAGAGTGCCCAGAGAAGCCGTGGCTGCCCCTGGATCCCTGGAAGTGCCCAAGGCCAGGTTGGACGGGGCTTGGAGCACCCTGGGACAGTGGAAGATGTCCCTGCCCAGGCAGGGGTGGCACTGGATGGGCTTTAAGCTCTTCCAATCCAAACTATTCTGGGATTCTGGGATCCTGGAGCTGCTTCCGGCATTTCCCTGTGACACCCACGGGAACGGCATCGGAGGATGGAGCTGAGAGCCAGAATGGTTTGGGTGGGAAGGGACCTTAAAAATCACCTTGATCCACCCCCAGGGACACCTCCCACCATCCCCGGCTGCTCCAAGCCCCATCCAGCCTGGCCTGGGACACTTCCCGGGATCCAGGGGCAGCCCCAGCTTCTCTGGGCACCCCATTCCCATGCCCTGAATCCACCACCCAAGAGGGGTTGAAACCCAGCTGACAGAGCTGCACTTTCCCTGCCACAATCCCACCTGCTTGCCCAAGGTATGGTCTGGGCTCTTTATTTTCTTTTAAGGCTTTATTGTGCCCCCCAAAAAAGGGCAACACCCAGGGGAAAAAAAAAAAAAAAAGAAGTTATTAGGTAAGGTAAAAACAAACTTTACCTTTCATTGCTGCTTTTATTGGTTACTGGAAAATAAGTTTTACAAACTATCTCTTGCAGAGGACTTGTTTGCAGCTAGTTTATATGGTAGCTTTTGTTCACATAAAAATTTAGAAAGCTCCTTTCCTCTTCTCCTTTTCCCCCCAGCCCCTGCAATCCATAAGGGAGGAATTACAGTGTGAAATATATCCAGCGCTAGCAGGGCTGTGTTGTGAAGCTAAAATGAACACAGTAAATTCTGAGAAGGAATTTGTTTAACCTATAACCTTCAAGTAATAAGTGGAGTGCTAAATGTTTTGGCTCACACTGATATATTTTTATAACACTTGGCAAGGCAGCTCGGAGGCTGAAAGGAAAACTGGAGTGCTGCAGGAACAGTTCCCTGCCTCTCCAGCTCCCAACCCCGGCTGGGCACCGACCCCAAAAATCCGTGTGGGCACCAGTGGGAGCAGGGATGTGCCACCCGTGTGCCCGTGGAATTCAGGGCATGGTGGGGTGGGTGTGCATCCACCCAGGGCACCTCAGCCTGCCCGCTTCAAGCTGAATTAGCTGAATTAGTCTTTTTTAATTTAATTAGGATCCCTCCTGAGGGTTTTGGAGCTGTGTGGGACCGTGGGCACCGCCTGGAGCCACCAGCAGTGACCCCGCGGTCCCCGCTGGGAGCAATCATTCCCCTCCTCCCCCCACATGCCTTTTCCCGAAGATTTAAGGGCGCTGCAGAGCTCGGGCCTGGCTTTCCTTCATTAACACCCGCCTGACGTGGGCTCCAATAACACCAATAACACCAAAACCACCGGCTCTGCCCGTGCCAGGGGTGAGGGAGCCGGGATGTCCCGGCGCTTTCCCAGCTCCATCCTGCTCAGGGATAACCCGGGCTGCCCGCTGCTCCCTGCGGGGAAAATCAGGGAGAACCGCCCTGAAAGCACCGGGGAGGAGTTGGCAGGGCCGGGATGCGGAGCAGGAGAGCTGGGATGAGGAGCAGCAAGGATGGGATGTGCAGCAGGANTCCCATCCCATCCCATCCCATCCCATCCCATCCCATGCCTGGCCAGGCTCCAGGGCTCCGTCTCGCCTGGAGCCGCCGGGGTGCTTTGCCTGCAAACCCACCCAGGTTAAAGCAAATCCTTCTTTCTCTCCAGACAGCGTCACTCCTGTTGCATCCCGGCCGGGTGATGTTTTTCCTGGGAAGAGCCCAAGAGCTGCACTGCAGAGCCCTGCTGAAGGTGCTGCTGCTCCGGCGGGCTGAGCTTGCCAGGAGCTGTGGGGGAAGGAGGGGCTCCAGCCCCAAATCCCCATTCCTGGGGGTCTGTAAGGAGGGAAACGAGGGGTGTCCATGTGGAAAACACCCCAGGACCGTGGGCAGGCTGGTGCTGAGCAGGGCTTTGGTGGCGGGGTATCCTCACCATGCAGGAGACGGGAATGAGGATTTTGGGGGGATCCCAGGAGGGGATTTTGCTCCCAGCAAAGGGCTCTCACCTGTAACCCCTGCTGAAGAACGAAGTGTCTGCCCTCAGCCCGGGGCAGTGCAGATCCCCACAGCCTTAATTTGGGAAAGCAGCACCTGGCAAAGCCTTGCACACGTCCTCAGTTTAGATTTCTGCAGTGGCACCCTTAGCACTGAGCATCCGTTCCTCTCATCCAGCTAGGATGCCCTCGGGAATTAGGAAGCATCAATATTTATTTATTATCAATATTTATTATTTATTTAAAGCTGAGGAAACTGAGTCACGGCACTTTTTAGTGACTCTCTCCTTGTGGGAAGCCCGGGGCAGGTCAGGACAAGGCAAGGAGCTCCACCCATCTCCGTCACCCTCCAAAGCTCCAGGGAGAGCAGGGAGGATCCATCCTGGCACTCTGTGATCCCCGTGGGTCCCTTCCAGCTCGGGCCATTCCAGGATCCTCTGAACTGGGGCATTTGCCCTCCCAGGAAACCAGGGAGCAGCGACAGCAGGAATGTGTCACTCCCCTCCTCCTCATCATCATCCCCCCTCTTTCATTTTTTCCATTTTTAATTTGGCATTATTAATCTTGGGGGGGATGGAGGGGGTATAAATAACCTCCCCCTCCTTTCCCTGCCTCCCCTCCCAGATCATTTCCCGTGGATTAATATTTGCTAGCTCGTTTGCACAGTAGCCTGTGGATTTTCAGCCTCGTCGCAGGAACGATGTTGACTCGCCGAGAAATTACAGGGGCTTTACCCTGGCACAAAGCAAACAGTGTGTGCTGTAATCAGACTCAACACCTCGGCACCGAGTGAAAAGAGATATTATGTGGCTCTAATTTCCACGTGGGGTTAGGTGTTTGTCTTGTAAAGCGTTCAGGTGGGGGAACGAGGGGGAATTACGGCTTAGGCACGGGGGGATGGGGCTGCAGGAGCTGGAATTGGCAGCTCTGAACGGCCCTCGCGGCTCCTGGGGGCTGCGGGGACTCGGCTGCTGCTCCTGGATCCCCACGGCAGATCCCGATCCAAACGCGCCCCCTCCAAAGAGTTTCTGCTCATCTTGTTTTGGGGTGAACCCAGAGCCCCTCCAGGGCTGTGCCCAGCTGGCACGAGGCCACCTCGAGCCACACCTGGACACGGATCTTGGATCGAGGAGACAGCCAGGATGAGCGAGGTGACGCTGCCCAGAGCCACATCCCAAAAACGCCTCCGTGCCCTCCGGGTCTGCTCTGGAAGGGTTTATGGCCTGGCTGGGAAGGTGTGAAGGGACAGCAGCACACTCTGAATTTGTTCCTGAATCGGTTCCTTGTTCGCTGGAGGTTGGACAGGGCCCAGCCCCGGCTGGCCTGGGCAGCCAGGAGCCGCCGGCTCTCCCTGGAAAAACCACCACAGGCACCGGGCTGGGAATGTCCACCCACAGCGAGACTCTGGGGTGGCACCCGCGCCGGCAGGGCCCAGCGAGGGACAGCCAGAGCCAGGCAGGGCAACCACACAAAGCTCGGCCTGGGAATGGGGCCTGCTTGGCGCTGGGAAGAAGTGTTAGCTGCTGTCAGAGATCCCGTGGAAGAACGATGGACTGGGCAGCTCTGGAGGGATGCAGGGCGAGAGCTGCTGTTCTGGCAGTGAAATCCCTCCTGGCTCGGCACGCAGACAACCTGGAGGTGCCTCACGGCCTACACGGTGCCATCCCAGCCTCTGGCTCGGTGAATCCCAGGAGTTTTCCCTGGAATAGGCCGAGCCAACCCAAGCGAGAGATCCAGAATCCAAGCAAAAATCCCTCCTGGCCACTTTGTGCCCACGCAGGGCACTGGAGCCGTGGGGTCCCGGGCAGCCTGGCAGGGACTGGGGGAGCAGCCCTGCAAGGGAAGGAGCAGTGTCCAGGCTGGCAGGAGCTGGGAATGGGATGAAGGAGGCTGGGATGGCTGCCAGGAGCGCCGGGCGCCTGGCGCAGAGGCTGGAGAGCTCCTGGAGCCATCCCGGCTGCCCAGCCTGGATTTACCCCACAGGGGCGGGCAGAGAGCGAGACCCCCCTCAACCCTCAGGCATCCCTGGCTTTTCCAACCCCATCCCTGTGCAGAGAATTCCCTGGGCACGGAGGGCGGGGGGCGGCGAGGAGCCCCCCCGGCACCTCCCCATTCCCGCTGCGCCCGGAGCGGAGTCACGGCTGATTTTTGGGAATGTTATTGCAGTGGAGAGAGGCTCCCGCATCCAGGAGCAGGCAAGATCCTGCCTGGAATGTTCAGAGAGCTCTGCCACGGGCACGTTCGTCCACGGAGTCGTTTGGGTGGCAGCGCTGGCTCTGCTCGGGTTGGGCTCCGGCAGTTCCTGGGTTTTTTCCTTCTCTCCACAGGAGATTCACCTTGGATGTGGATTATTGGACACAAAACGTTCCACAGGAAGTCTGGGGTTAATGTCACCCAAGAGAAAAAGGGTGGAAGAAAGGAAGAATTTGGGAAAGCCCTAACGGCCCTCCACAGTGAGAAAGGGGGATGTGAAGTAAATATTCCAACTTTTATTCCCAGCCGAGTGCAAGTTCTGGGGTTGGATAAATCACTTCTAAAGGTCTCTTCCAACCCAAATATTTGAATTCTATGGCTCAGCCCGCTGGGAGCTGCTCCCTTCCCAAGCATCCATCCCTTTTTCCTTTCCTGTCCCCTTCGAGCCATGTCCCTGCCTTCCTGCTGCAGCCCACCCCACAGAAATCCAGCGACAATTAACACAAAATATTTGTCCCAGGAGAAAGAAAAGGGCAGTGCCTTGGCTGGGGAATGAAGAGCCACCTCCCAGCTCTGTGCCAGCCGGGATTTCTGGCACGGAGCAGGGACAGGGAGAGCATCCAGGGCTTGGTGGCCCTGGAGCAACCCGGCCCAGTGGGTCGTCCCTTCAGCCTGACTGGGAAAACTCTTCCCAGCAAAGCAGGGAGAGGTTTATTACCCCTGTCAGGATCTGAGAGTCAGAGACTGGCAGCACAATACAAAATCCAAGCCCAGGGTAAGAATTCCAAGCCCCTGGGGATAAAGAGATTAAATAAAAGGGTTGTACCCAGCTCCCGTCCTGTGCTCAGAGGATGGGATCTGCTCTGGCTGCCTGCGTGGAAAAGGGCTCTGAAGCAGGGGCTGAGCCCTGGCTGCTCCTTCCACCCTCCTGGGGCAGTCCCTGCAGTCCCTGTCCCTTCAATCCCTGTCCCTGCAGTCCCTGTCCCTCTAAACCCCATCCCTCCAAATCCCACTTCTCCAAACCCCATCCTTCTAAATCCTATCCCTCCAAACCCCATCCCACCAATCTCCATCTCTCCAAACCCCATCCCTCCAATTCCTGTACCTGTGAGCCAAATTCTTCCAATCTCCATCCCTCCAAATTGCCATCCCTCCAAATCCCATCCCTCCAATCCCCATCCCTCCAAATGCCACCCCTCCAACCCCACCCCCCAATCCCCGGCTCGGGCTGTGCCCGCCCCAGCTGCCCCGGGATGTGGGATGTGTGCCGCTGGAGCTGCAGCGAGCAGGGATAACACCATTCAAACACGGCGGGATGGGATTCCTGCTCTCCTCCCGTTCCCCCNTGGGAAAACTCTTCCCAGCAAAGCAGGGAGAGGTTTATTACCCCTGTCAGGATCTGGGAGTCAGAGACTGGCAGCACAATACAAAATCCAAGCCCAGGGTAAGAATTCCAAGCCCCTGGGGATAAAGAGATTAAATAAAAGGGTTGTACCCAGCTCCCGTCCTGTGCTCAGAGGATGAGATCTGCTCTGGCTGCCTGCGTGGAAAAGGGCTCTGAAGCAGGGGCTGAGCCCTGGCTGCTCCTTCCACCCTCCTGGGGCAGTCCCTGCAGTCCCTGTCCCTTCAATCCCTGTCCCTGCAGTCCCTGTCCCTCTAAACCCCATCCCTCCAAATCCCACTTCTCCAAACCCCATCCTTCTAAATCCTATCCCTCCAAACCCCATCCCACCAATCTCCATCTCTCCAAACCCCATCCCTCCAATTCCTGTACCTGTGAGCCAAATTCTTCCAATCTCCATCCCTCCAAATTGCCATCCCTCCAAATCCCATCCCTCCAATCCCCATCCCTCCAAATGCCACCCCTCCAACCCCACCCCCCAATCCCCGGCTCGGGCTGTGCCCGCCCCAGCTGCCCCGGGATGTGGGATGTGTGCCGCTGGAGCTGCAGCGAGCAGGGATAACACCATTCAAACACGGCGGGATGGGATTCCTGCTCTCCTCCCGTTCCCACCCCGCTCCATCCCGCCCAAACCCGCCGCCCCTCCCGCGGGCCGGGAGCCGTCCCTGCCCCGTTCCCCGCTCCCGCGGCCGCGCGGGGCTGTCTCCTTCAGGAGGAGCCAGAGACACGCAGGGATCCCGCTCGTGCCGGGATTGTCCCTCTCGGTGCTGCCCAATCCCTTGGGATGCATCCACGGACACCCCGGGGTCCAGCACCCAGCGCCCTCCTGAGGACTCGCAGGCAGGAGGGACTTTTTGGATGAGATGCTGGAAAATCGGGACAAAGAGTTTTCGTTCCTACAGGCAGGAAAGTTCTTCCCTGTTGTGGAAAACGGTGGGAAAAGTTACATCCCACTCAGTAAAATCCGCTTCTGGGATTTCTGGGATTATCCATGAGGGAGCTGCTTTTGGGGGCCACCGAGCGCCTCTCCCAGGACGGCTCCATCAGGATGAGGGACTGCAGGGTTTGCAGGAGCAGGGGGGATGCAGAGCTCTGGGATGAAAGGGAAGAGTGTCTCAAACAGCTAAAATTCAGGGAATTTCGCAGGAAAAAAAAATGTAATTAATAGAAAAAAAATGAGGCAGTTAATTGCAACAGCTGCAGGAGGAGCAGGACCTTCAAAGGTTGCCCTGACCAAGCTCTGCATCCTTGTCCTTCAAATCCCACATCCAGAAATCCCTCGTGGGCCAGCAGGGACGTGGATACCCCCGGGAGAGCTGGAAAACAATTCCCTCCCGCCCTGGGGCTGCTCCAAGCAGCCTCTGCACCGAGCAAAGGATGCAAATCCCTGTCCCGCTCTTTTGCATCTCATCTGCATCTCATCTGCATCATCCTCCTGCTCCGGGACAGGCTGGGGGAGAGGGGGATTGGGGGGAACTGCCTGTTTGGAGGTGGGGATGGAGATAAGGATAGAGGTGGGAATGGGAATGGGAGTGGGGATGGGAGTGGGGATGGGAGTGGGGATGGGAGTGGGGATGGGAGTGGGGATGGGAGTGGGGATGGGAGTGGGGATGGGAGTGGGGATGGGAGTGGGGATGGGAGTGGGGATGGGAGTGGGGATGGGGAGGGGGATGGGGATGGGAATAGAGATGGGGAAAGAGAGGGGGATAGGATGGGGATAGGAATGGGGACAGAGATGGGGAAACGGATGGAGTTGGGGAAAGAGATAGGGATTGGGATGGAAAATAGGATGGGATCGGGATCGGGATCGGGATAGGGATAGGGATAGGGATAGGGATAGGGATAGGGATAGGGATAGGGATAGGGATGAGGACAGGGACATGGATGGCACCGATGCCACCCAAGCAGGCCCCAGGTCCAGAGCCAGCACCTCAGCTGGCACTTTCCTTGTCCCTTCTGTAGGAGCTGGGATGATCCAGCTTTGATCACCTTTAAAAAGTGAGTAAAGCTGCAGGGAAGACTGACCTCAGGAGAAAATCGGATCTGATGGGAGTGAGAAGGTGGGAAGGGGGATGTTCCACCCTCCCTGGGGCTGTGTGCTGTCTCCTGATCCCAGGAATTCCCAGAAAAAAGAGCCCCTTTGCTCTTGCAGTGACCGAGCAGCTGGGAATGATTCCAAGGGGGCTGCTGCGGTGTTTTTATCCTGGTTATGGGCCTGGGCAGCTTCGCTGGGTGTGATGAGCTGGGAGGTTCTCAGCCAGCAGGGAGAACCGGGGGCAGCAAACACAGCTCGCCCCGAGAGCCCCCAGCCCTGAAGGAGGTGAAGGAATCACCAATCCTGCAGTCAGGATGAGCACAAAGAGTAAAAATAATGGAATATTATTATTAAAAATAATAATTAGTATTATTTGAAAGAAAGTAATGAAACCCTTTCCGAGCTGTGACAGCGAGGCCAGAGCGTGGAAGAAAGTAAAAAATTCGGCAAATGAGGCTTATCAGGTGATCGGAATAACAAGGGAACGGTGTGGAAGGGGCGGCTTCCCGGGGAACGAGGATTATTCACCCGGCATTTCCCTTGCAAATCAGCAGCGGCTGCCCCGGGCCAGGCTCAGCACCCGGCTCCGCCCAGGGATCACCCGGCCTGGGCCAAATCTTCTGCTTTTGGCAATAAAATGCCAAAAATTGGGCTGGCAATTCCCTCTGGGATGCTCCAGGGCTGAGCCGAGGGACTCAGGGACACCTCATTTTCGTCCTAAATCAAAGGCAGTTCCACGTCCTCCGCAGGCTCCGCCGAACAGGAGTTAGAAACCACGGAAGTGGGGTTATTTTTTGGCAATTAACAATGGTCATCATTATTTTCCTCGTTATTAGCAGGCAGAGCACCTGTCCTGTGTCATGGAACAGCACTTCCCAACGGCCTTGGAATTCCCTGCAGCACGGCTGGGGTCTCGGCAGGATGGGTGTCCTGATTTTCAGCTCCAAGGGATCATCTTTTATTGGATCCAGCTTCCATGGCCAGGGTCTCCTGTTGTCCCATTCCCTCATTTCCAAGGGATCACCCTTTCCTGGATCCAGCTTCCAAGGCCAGGGTCTCCTGTTGTCCCATTTTCCCAGCTCCAAGGGATCACCCTTTCCTGGATCCAGCTCCAAGCGGATCCCGAGCGATCTCTCGGAGCTGTTTGGGTCTCGCCCTTGCTCTCCAGGCCAGGACAATTCCCACCTGCGTGATCCAAACTCTGAGGGCATTGGAAAGGCCCTGACTCGATTCCACCGTGCGTTTTCCACGCATTTATTGGAAGAGCGAGCTGTGAAATTCTGCTGCGGATTCCCCCTGGCTCTGGGATGGAGGAACCTGGAGAAGGCTCATCCAGCACAGGGACACTCATGGGAATCTCTTTCCCAGTGCAAGTGGGGAAGGAAAAGATTTTTCCTTCGGGTTATTCAGCACAGGAACACAAGGAAACATCCCAAAGAGCCGGGGCCTCGTTGTCCCTGCGGGATTAATGTTTGCAGGGCTCGAGGAACCCTCACTTCCCTTTTCATGGAGCAGCCAAATCCCAGCTCCAGCTTTTCTGCTGCTTGCAGGAAGAGCAGCACCTGGAAAAGGGAGCAGCTGTGGCACAGACATTGTGCTCAGGCTGTGGAGACAGGCAGGATGTCAGGATCAGCTCTGGCCCAAGCTCAGTATTCCCTGGAATGCTCCTCCAGGCTTCTGGTGGGATCCACCGTGGGATCTGGACTGGGACAGAGGAGAAAAGTCTCCGAGCTGAGGTTCCTGGTGGGCATGAAGGGGTTTTTTGGGATGGGGAGCCCCACAAAGGAGATTTTGCCCTCCCGAATCCTTCTGGAGAAGGAGCTGCAGTGGAACCGTGCAGGAGCTCCCTCCTGTCCCACCCTGGCCCTTCCAGGGGGTTTTCCATGGGACAATCGGATGTGGCTCCTTGTGAAGAAGGGAGTCCCTCGTGTCCCACCTCGGCTTTTCCAAAGGATTTTCCATGGGACAATCGGATGTGGCTCCTCCTGGTGGAGCTCTGTCTGTGGCAGCAGAGGAGCCCCCCCAGCCCCGGCGAGGCCGTGGAGAAGGGTGGGAACAGGGGAATAGGATCGTTATTAAGGCCATGTGGATATTTGGGGCAGAATTCCAAGCCTGGCAGGCTCTGAGTGCTGGGCCCCACCACGCCCACGGCCAACAATTCCCATTCTTGTTGGCATTCCCGGGGGGGCCAGGGCAGCCCTCGCACGCCTGCGCTCCCATTTTCCTTGGGAGCGTCATGCTGAGGGACAGGGAATTCCCAGCAAAACATTGTCCCACTGCCCCCTGGATCCCAAAGAGCAGGGGCAGGAGGCAGCTCTGGGTCACACTTCCAAGATTCCATCTGCTCTGCAAGATCTTGCCAAGTTTGGCACTGCTCGTCCCAAAAATCTCCAGGAGGATTTGCACCAGCGGGAAAAATGCGGAGGCCAGTTCACGACAGGGGTTGGGGTTTAATTTCAGGGATGGTTTCAGCAGGAGCTGTTGGAATAAACCTCTCCACGCTCCTTTGGATGCTCCTGGGCCAGGCTCAGCTCTCCTGACCCAGGCTCAGCTCTCCTGACCCCTCTGCAATCCCAAGTCACGTTCCCAGTGTCCATAAAGATGCCGCAAGTTCGGAGACTCAGAAATGAGGGGAGGATTTGGCCCGGGATTCCTCCCACCAAATCTTTCTCATGCAAATCCCAGCCCTGTGCACGAGCCTGGAATTCCGAATCAGCCCCAATTCCACCGCTCAGGCTCACATTGCCTCACGGAATCCTCACTTCCAGGTTTTTCCACGCTGAGAACAGGCTCACGGCTCTCCCTGTCCGCACGGATCCGGCTGCTGGAGATTCCACCGGCTCCAAACCCACCTGCAGAGTGGAGCCATCCCACAGGAAGGCCACCTGGGAATATTTGCCCATGGAAATCAGGATAATTCCTTCTGGCACGTGGCACTCAGCGCTGTAGTTCGGTTGACACGGTGGTGATGGATCAAAGGTTGGGTTTGATGGCCTTGGAGGTGTTTTCCAGCCCAAACGATCCTGTGATTCCCAAAACCCAAACGATCCTGTGATTCCGAACGATCCGGCTCCAAACCCAAATGGTTCTGGTCACACCACCTGCAGAGTGGAGCCATCCCACAGGAAGGCCACCTGGGAATATTTGCCCATGGAAATCGGGATAGTTCCTTCTGGCTCGTGGCACTCAGCGCTGTGGTTTGGTTGACACAAAAGTTGGATTTGATGGCCTCGGAGGTGTTTTCCAGCCCAAACGATCCTGTGATTCCATCAGGACGTGACAGGAAATCCAGGAAACCCACGAGGAGCTTTCCTCGGGCTCTCGGTGGTGGATTTGGGATGGGGACGGGTGAAACCCCCCCAGACGAGGTTCTGACCACCAGGCAGAGGTGCTGGAAGAGAGCAGCGTTTTTCCACGGCATTTTTCCAGCATGCCACCCGTCTCCAAGGAGCAGAGCCCTCATTCCCAGCCCCTCAGGTGCGGAGCCGAGCCGAGGGGATTGACTTTTGTCTGGCTCCAAGTGGGGCTGCTCCCGCTGCAGCTGGGAGGGGATTTCCCGTCAGCTGCTGGAAAAAAAAAAACCCCTCCTGCACGGAGGGAGCCGATATTCCATGAATAAATTGAAGTGGTCAAGCCCCGTTTTGTGTGGAAAGCGCGGTTCCCTGCCGGGGATCCGGCTCCTCGGGACTTTGGGGATATAAATAACTTCACAGGCTCCTTCTCCAAAGAAAAGCAACGTTCAGTTATTTGATTTTTTTTTTCCCTCGCTCTTTTTTTTTTTTAATTTTATGCAAATGATCTTCTGTTCTGTGTTATTATGTAAACGAGCCAACTGAAATGGTAATGAGGGAACCCAAAGTATGCATATATTAACTGCTGCTATGGAGCTTTACACCTCCAGAAATGGCACCGAATCCCATTCCCAAGGGAGGCACAGGTGTCCCGAGGGGGAAGATTTTCCTCCAGGACTCGGTTCTTGCTGCAGGCCTCCGGAGAAGAGCCAAGCGTCGGATCCAGGCGGCGAGCCAGCTCTGAAATTCCTGATTTTCGGTGGGCGAAAATGGTCCGGGCAGCAGCAGGTCACATCCCACCTCTCCTAAGCCAAGAGGTCGGAGTCAGCGCCATCAGATATCCCGTGATGGAGGCAGAGCCTTGGGAATTCTCTCCCAACACTCCATTGCAAGGGGAATCCATGGGAAACCATTCCAGGATTGGGGAGCGAGGAGCGTTCCCAGGCTCGGGTGAGCCCGTGTAGGATGAGACACACCAAGAGCAGCTTTAAGCCCATTTCCAAAGGTCAGGTGTTCTCCGGTGAAATCCGTGGCAAAACTCACTGGTGTCCAAGGAATTCCAACATTTCTGCTTCCCAAAGCTCATCCCTGCTGCTCCCCGGGATCCTCGGCTGCACGGGACACGCCTCAGGCCAGGAAAAACTCCCTGAGGAGAAGAGCCCAAAAAATATCTTCATTTCCTACCTTCTTCAGGAGGGTCAAAAGCATCCATTTCTCACCTTTCCAAAACTCCCCGAGAGCTGAAGCTCAGCCCACGGAGCAGAGAGGCCTCAAACCCCTTTGAATCCCCGTGTCCAGCTACAGTTTGAGGCAATTCCAGGGTCCTTTCCCGAAAAGGCGGAGCAGGTGTTGGACTCAAAGGTGCTCTGAGCTCACAGGCGTGGCTGGGCTGGAGAAACCTTGGCCAAAATCCACCTCCTTGTGTCTGATGTCGGGAATATTCGGCTCCAAACACCCTGGGACGCGACCCCGCGGATCCGACTGCTCCCAGTTCGTGGGCTCGGGAGCGGAGCAGGATCCTCCTGCAGGCAACGGGAGTTTTCTCCTTGATCCCAAGGCACGTGGAAGGGAAATATCTGCAGCTTCTGGCTGCTAATTAAATAAGAACCAGCAAATAATGGATAATTTGTTGTAGGAAAAGCTCCCCCGAGTGCCTCGGCCTGATCCAAGAGCTCAGATCCAAGAGCCTGTGGAAGCTTTCCCTGAGCCGGCCGGGTTTGGAACCAGCCCACGGTGGTAATAAAAAGAAATCCCTGTAATTAGGGAAAAGGGAAAATCCTAAAGATGCCATTGGCCTGGAAATCCATGTCCTGAGGTTTGGGCTGGGAGCTCAGGACACCCCGGGAGCCTGCGGGAGCTGGGGGTGGGGGAGCACCCCTGGAATGGCAATTCCCAGGCAGGTCCTGAGGGTGGGATGAGGACACATCCCCAGCTTGGGATCTCATCAATTCCTGAGGGTGGGGTGAGGACACATCCCCAGCTTGGGATCCCAGGGAAGTCCTGAGGGTGGGGTGAGGACACATCCCCAGTTTGGGATCCCAGGGAAGTCCTGAGGGTGGGATGAGGACACATCCCCAGTTTGGGATCCCATCAGTTCCTGAGGGTGGGATGAGGACACATCCCCAGTTTGGGATCCCATCAGTTCCTGAGGGTGGGATGAGGACACATCCCCAGTTTGGGATCCCATCAGTTCCTGAGGGTGGGATGAGGACACATCCCCAGTTTGGGATCCCATCAGTTCCTGAGGGTGGGATGAGGACACATCCCCAGTTTGGGATCCCATCAGTTCCTGAGGGTGGGATGAGGACACATCCCCAGTTTGGGATCCCATCAGTTCCTGAGGGTGGGATGAGGACACATCCCCAGTTTGGGATCCCATCAGTTCCTGAGGGTGGGATGAGGACACATCCCCAGTTTGGGATCCCATCAGTTCCTGAGGGTGGGATGAGGACACATCCCCAGTTTGGGATCCCATCAGTTCCTGAGGGTGGGATGAGGACACATCCCCAGTTTGGGATCCCATCAGTTCCTGAGGGTGGGATGAGGACACATCCCCAGTTTGGGATCCCATCAGTTCCTGAGGGTGGGATGAGGACACATCCCCAGTTTGGGATCCCATCAGTTCCTGAGGGTGGGATGAGGACACATCCCCAGTTTGGGATCCCATCAGTTCCTGAGGGTGGGATGAGGACACATCCCCAGTTTGGGATCCCATCAGTTCCTGAGGGTGGGATGAGGACACATCCCCAGTTTGGGATCCCAGGGAAGTCCTGAGGGTGGGGTGAGGACACATCCCCAGTTTGGGATCCGACTGTCCCATCCCCAGACTCTGCCTGTCATTCCCTAAGGAAGCTCCAGCTGCTCCCCCAGGCCCATTCCCACTTCCTGCAGGACAGTCCTGGCCAGGTTCCTTCACCATCCAAAATCCCAACATCTTTTCAGGCCGTGCCACAGCCTTCCCTTGAGCGGATTTTCCCAAAGATTTCGAAATTTATCCCTGGGAAGACCCCAAACTCAGGATTTATCCTGGTTTGAGTGCATTTTCCCAAAGATTTAGAAATTTATCCCTGGGAAGACCCCAAACTCAGGATTTATCACTCACAAACCAGATATTCCCAACTTCCCTCTCTCTCCCAAGCAGATCTGGAACTCTTCCCGGTTCGGGGCCGATCGTTTCAATCCCGTTTCTCCTGAGGGGTTCGGAGGATCTTTCCTGCCCTCCCAGAAACAGAACACAAACACCTCCCACTCGGATGTTTCGTGAGGTTATTTCCATTCAAACAAACAAACTCGCTTCCAGCTGGGAATTTCGGGAAGCGCTCTGGAGAGGGTTTGGGGTTGGCTGGATCCCATTCCCGGGCTGGATCCCAGCCAGCTGCTCCGGGCTCGGCCACGGCTCCCGAGGGATGCTCGGATCTGGCTCCAGAGCCTCACCTGACCTTGTTCCTTTGGACTCCTCCTCCCCGGAGCTGATTTCTCCCAAATGTTGGATTTTAGCCGGAATTTTTTCCAGTTTTGTTTGTTCTCGTCTCCATGTGGGGATCAGGAGAGGCTCCCAAAGCCAACGAATCCTGCGGGATGCAGGCGGCCCTGGAGGGATTCCCTGGAGCACCTGGGAGGTCCCAGCAGCTGCTCCTCGGATCCTCCTGGTTGGGAAAAGAGGGATTTGTAGGAAAAGTTTTTCCATTAGCTCATTCCAGGAGCAGAGGAACACAAATGGCACTATAAATATATATATATATA
>VZTF01009086.1:478027-566022 GCA_013397755.1 Cnemophilus loriae | reverse complement strand
GGCGTGGCCTCGGGCCGGCGGGGCCGCGCCGCCCGCCCGCCGACTCAGAGCCGCCGCTCCGCCGGCCGGAGCCGCCGCCAGGGAGGGGTCCCGCCGAGGGTCCCACTGAGGGTCCCGCTGCCGCCCGGGCCCGGTGGATGCCACCCGCCGCTGTTCCGGCTCCCTGTTCCGGTTGCCTCTTTCGGCTCCTCTGTGCTTTTTCCGCTGCAAATCGTCCGGGGGCGTCACCGCCGCGCGGTACTGGCGGGGACCCCCCGACGGTGGGGATGTGTTTTATACTCCGGTGTGCAGCCGGGATCCCGGTGTCCTAGCGGGGTACCGGGCAGCGGGTGCGGGATGGAGCCGCGGGAGCCTTTTCCAAGCGCCGCGGAACGGGGATGCCGCGGGGAAGAGGCGCGGGGTGCCGTGGCACCGCCGCTTATTTTAAAATCCCTTTCCGAGGGTTTTTTTTGGGGCGGTCGGTGCGTGGCGGGGGCGGGGGCGAAGGTGCCCGTGTGTCCCCCGCCGCCGATCCCCGGCGCCCCCGGGCCGTGCGCTCCCGCAGCCCCGAGCGCGTCGCTTCGCCGCCGCTCTCTCGAACGGGCGAGTAACGGAGGAAAGCGGCGAATTGCTGGCAAAAAGCGACACGAGACCCTCCGTGCCCCCTCCCCGACTCTCCCGTCCTCTTTTTCCCGCAGCCTTCCCGCAGCGGGCTCGGTCCCGAGCACCGGGAAGCGCCCGGGAGGTCCCAGCCGGAGGAGGACGCGGCACCTCGGGGTGAGCCTTTGGATCGGGGAAAAAGGGAGGGTGAGCCCCGAAATCTGCCCCGTCGGTTTAAGCTGCCCCTCTCCAAGCCAGCCCTGCTTTTGCAGCATTTATTTGGAGCATTTGATTCTAATTATGCGCGGAATTCAGCCTTTTAATTGCGACTGGTGGGGGGGGGGGAACTAAAAGCAACTCCCCAAATTCCAGTTTTATCCGCTGCTTCCCCCCGGAAAAATAGAGGGTCACGTATAAGACTGACAGGGGAAAAAATAGAAATTGGGTTTCAAGAATTCCAGCGTTTAAAAAGCACCAGGAACGTGGTGGTTTTTTGTTTAATTACTGCGATGTGTAATAAATAAACCGTATGCTTTGAATTTAAACGTGTTTAAATGTGCCTGAACAGCCGTCTGCCTTCTATGCGAAAATTCATTTATTCTCTCAAATTGCAAAGCAGGATTTAATTTTATTTTAAAAAATCCCAAACTCTAATTTTTCCAGTTTTCAGCTTTCTGTTTGCAGAGTTACTTCCTGACATATTTGAAATACAATTTTCAAAGCGTCTTTTAAAAATAAAATTATTTTAAGGCTCAAGGCAAACTAAATACGTTGGACTTGCTAATGAGAAATAATTGAAATTTTCTTCTAAAACTTAATGAGATTGGGGATGAGTTTACGTTTCCCTGGGCTACGGATTGGTGACTTTGCAGTGCTGTTGGACACTTGGGAAAACCTTTTTTTCCCCTCTCTTGCGACACATTAATTAATGTATATTTCTATAAATCCGGTCTCAGTGGGCAATTTACCTCGACTCACAGAATTCCAGTGTTTAATCTGTTTTAGCCAGGGCTGAGCCCAAGCAATAATCACTATTTTTAGCCCATCTTTCCCCATCCAGCCTCTCCTGCGGAGCACCTTCCTCGGAAGATCCCAACCTCAGTGCGTGACTGAGGCTGGGAAGGGATTTGTGGGATGCTCGGAGTTTTGGAGGTAGGAATGGAAACAAGAACCCCTTTTTTCTGCTCCCTGTCTTCAGCTCCAAAGATTCCTGCACAAGAAGCCCCCAAGGACAGCAGGAATTACAGACGTTGGTTTTCTCCCCTGCTTGCTGCTGCCTTCCAGGGCTCCCCAGCCCTGCCTGAGGCAGGGAATTGCATTTCCCAGCCCACACGCTTGAATTCCTCTTTGTCCAGCGCAGGTAGAAGGAGGAAGACGACTTTGGGCAGTCGTTGCCTCTTATTCCAGAGACGGGCACGGGGACGAGGCCGCGCCTGGGAGCGGGGCAGGGAACGTGTCCTGCTGCACGTCCGGCTCCGTGATCCTGCATGAACCGTTCCGTGTTCCCATGGCAGCCCTCGGCGGATGGAGCGGCGTTCCCTGGCCTCGCACACCCAGCACGCGGGGAGCTGGAGCACCTGGAGAAGCTCAGCAGCTCCGGTTTCCTGAGAAGTTTGCTCATCCATGAAATGGAATGAGATAATGCTCGGGGAACAAGCGGGTTCAAGTGGGGCCGTTTGTCCTGCGGGGTCTCATGGTTGGATTTTGTATGACAAAGGCTCGGGGATGTTTGCCCAGGGATGGGCACAGGCTGGAGCTGCAGCGCAGGATCCCACAGGATGTGTCATCCTGGCCTGACACAGCTCTGCCCACAGCTCTGCAGGGCAGGCCCTGACATCAGCATTCCCAGGAAAAGGGTGCAGATCCGGGAGGGAACGCCCGAGGTTCCAGTTGCCCAGTGGAGCCTTTAGGAGTGTACCCAGTTTAGAGAGGATTTGGGGGAACAGATCCAGCTGTTCCTGACGGACTGGGCCTGGCAGAGGTCGATATTTGGAATATTGCTTCATTTTCTGACTTGGCCTCCAATAAAGTTCCTGGCCAGCTCAGCCAGTGTTTCTGGGAATCGGGCAGTAAATACAGGGTCTGTGTGCCTGGCTCCATCACATTCCCACTTGGGAATCCTCAGCATTCCCGTGGGATGAAGGCAGCTGACCTCCCATCCCGGTCCCTCTGTTCCATGCCCCTTCCTCCTGCAGGAATAAGAGCGTGTGTGCACTGGCTCCAGAGCAGGCAGAGCCCTGCTCGTGCCAGGATGGAAAAATTTCCTTTCCAGTGGCAGCCAGGGAAGGCATTTTTAGAGGATGAGAGCACGTGGAATCTCTGGAGCCCATGGATGTGCGCTGGGACGCACACACAGACCGTGCTCCTCCCAAAGCTGGGCTCCATCCTTCATCTGACCAAGGGGGAAAGTTCTCGTTTATCCCAAGCTGGCCTCCTTTGACCTGCCAGCAGATTGTCCACGGGAATTCCAAGGAGCAAAGAGAAAGAGCCTGATGGGGAATTAACACCAAACCCTGAGCAGATAAGAGGGACCTGTGGTGTTAAAATCTGCCTCTGACACCTGCAGGGTTAATGCTCAGCCCAGGCTGCTGTGCAACAGCGTTCAAGCCTTTCCAGAAAAATTCCTGAGATCTGAAAATCAGGAATAAAAAGACAGGTGCTAACTTCAATTAATTTCAGTTAAAACAGCAGTGGAAGGGCTGACGAGCTTTGCCCTCGAGCTGGACAACAGTAGTGGGTCCCATCCCACTGGAAGGCTCTGCTGCCTGCTCACGCAGTTTTAAGGCTCAATTTATTTTTTTCCATTCCTTGCAGGTCACTTCAGGTCCAAAATCTTCCCTTTGTTCACATAAAATGGGCCTTGCCTCACCCAAAGCTGGAGTGGCTGTGGCACGTGGGGACACGGGTTAGGGGTGGCCTTGGCAGTGCTGGGGGATGGTCGGACTGGGTGATCCGAGGGGGCTTTTCCAACCTAATCCCACAATTCTGTGCCTCTTTTCCAACATGGATATTTACGTGGTGTGGATAAAAGAAACTCTGCACACCTGCACTGGGCAGGACTCCACTGATTCCTCTCTTTCCTGTTTGGAATGCAAGTGGAGAGGAGTCCATGGAATTCCTAAATCCTTTTCTAGGTTTGAGCAGTGGATAGCAGAGAAAAAGGATACCTGATGTCAATATTTTTATTCAAACTTTATTGAATAAAATTTATTTATTTGTTATTTATTCAAATCTTCGAAGATCCCAGCAAGAAAACAAAAATGTTTTTGCAGGATCAAAACTCAGCCATGCATGAATTACACATTAAAAGTCAGGTGAGATGTTGGCAAAGGATCTCTTCTTTCCTCCTGCACAGCACAGCCTGGATGGCATCTTTTCAAAATAATGGGCATTATTGGGATTAATTATGATTATTGTGATTATTAATTGCTTGTCCTGTGGTACCACTTAAGGATCCCTCTGCTGAATCAACCCCTCCTCATTATCCTGCACAAATACATGAGAAAAAAAGGTGATTCTTCCCCTAAAAATCCTTTCCAGCCTTAACCCTGCGAGGACTGGAGTTTGAGAGCAGATTTCCACGGGGAAAATTGGGGATTCTAAAGGGAAAAAAATTATTACTGCTGGAAAAAAAATGGATTAGCAGAAGGAAGCTCTGGAATTCTTTGTGAGGTGCCCATCTCCCCTTCAGCAAACGCAGCTGAGTGCTCTGTGTGTGCCCGCATTATCCAGAACTGAATGTCTGTCCTCTTCGGAGGAGCCCCCCGTGTTCATGCTGCCTCCCAAGCTCCCGATTTCGGCTTTCCCTGCTCCCTTTCAACCCAAATCCTGGCAGCCAGAGGGGCGAAAAGCCGGAGCTGAATGAACACAGAGCGATTTCGGGTGCCAGGGCCAGCGGGCTTGGGGTGCTGCTGGGGACAGCTGCTGGCTGCTGTGACAGTAAAGGCTTGTTCCCCCGGCACTCCTGCAGCTGCTTGGAACACAGCAAAATAGGGGACGTGGCGTTGGGGGCGGCTTGGTGAATGAAGATGAGCATCAATGATGCCCCTGCCCGCCTGGCATTCATGAATTGTTTCCCCCTGGAGGCTTGAAAGGCTCAAAACCTCGCTCTTACGTACCTTGCCTGAGTTATTTTTGCTTGGGGTTTGCGCTGTTTTCTTTCCCGAAGTCGCCAGGTGAAAATAAAAGAAGAAATGGAGAAGCGAGCAGAAAAGCCAGCACAGGTGATGGCTCCCACAAAGGGACTGGCGGAATCACAGAGTATTCCGAGCTGGGAGGGACACGCGGAGACCCTCGAGGCACATTTGGGAAGGAAAAGACGTCATTTGGTGTCCTGATCAACCGGTTTATCACATGCTTTTCTTTCTAGCCTGAATCATCTTCCAGGAAAGGCTTCCACTGCCTGTTACGTGGATTGAGCCCTTTTTAGTAACAACATATTTCTGCTGGTTTAGGCTTCAAATGTGCAGCTTGTCCTGTTGAAGGGGGCTCCTGACACACGATGTCCCCAGTTTGGTGCCACCACCCCACCCTGGGCATCTGGCAGATCTCAGAGCAATGAAAACTGACCCAGCTCGGCATTCCCTTCCCAGCCCCAATTATTCCTCCCTTTTTGCTAAATCTTTAACCTAAACCCTCCGCTTTCCCGCAGTAATTTCCTCAATTATCCAGTTTGTTTTACAGACATCCCCGTTTAACATGGAATTTGCTGTAAAAGACTCCACAAAGGAAACCATTAGCTCCCATCTATTTAAATTTTCCTCGCCAAACCATGGGGCCGATCCAACGGGAGAGCAGAACTGCAGTATTCCAGTGGCCTTTAACAAACAGCTGATTTTTCCTTCCCTATACAATGCACCATTATGTGGGATTTTTTTTTAAATTTTTTTTTTTTTTCCTGAGGAGAACAATGCGAGCAGCAGTGATGGGAAACCGGAAAAACAAAAGGGGTATTTAGAAGGGACTGGTTTAGAGGCTGAGAAGTGTTGAATAATGTTACACCTGATGGCAGATGCTTTCTCAGCGACCAGCACGGAGCTGTTTACTAAGGGGATACTGAATGGATGTTTATGCTCAAAAACACTATTTATAAACTCCTCGCAGCCAAGTGTTTGATGCCTGCAAAAACTATTTAAAGTAAAAATCACGGCAGCATCACAAATAGTGAATTTAGACAGGATATTGGGAAGGAATTGTTCCCTGGGAGGGTGGCGAGGCCCTGGAGCAGTTTTCCCAGAGAAGCTGTGGCTGCCCCATCCCTGGAAGTGTCCCAGGCCAGGCTGGACGGGGCTTGGAGCAACCTGGGACAGTGGAAGGTGTCAGGGGTGGAACTGGATGAGCTTTAAGGTCCCTCCCAACCCAAACCATTCCATGATTCTACGAGGAAAACCTGAGGGTTTTAACTTCAAATGATCCCCCAGTCCAGCCCCCTGCCCAGGCAGGGTCACCTGGAGCAGGTGACACAGGAGCGTGCCCAGGTGGGTTTGGGATGTCTCCAGAGAGGGAGACTCCGCACCCTCCCTGGGCAGCTGTTCCAGGGCTCTGCCACCTCCATGGCATGAAGCTTTTCCTTAAGTTGAGGTGGGATTTTTCACGTTCATCTGTCCTGAGCTCCGCTGGTCCGAGCATGGTGCTGACAACGCCAAGGCTGTGGCTTCAATTCCTGTGTGAGCCATTCGCTTAAGCACTCCATCATCCTTGAGGGTCCCTTCCAGATCAGAATATTCTACGATTTGGATTCTGGTTTAGCTTGGGGTATCACTCCTCATCCTGTTGCTAAGCACCACGGAACAGAGCCCCGCATCACCCTCCAAAACCCCTCGGAAATATTTGCATCCATGGGATCCCCTCTCAGCTTCCCTTCTCCCAGCTCCCGCAGCCTCATCAGAGATGCTCCAGACCCCTCACCACCTCCGCGGCCGCGCTGGCCCCTTATTTTATTTTATTTTAAATAAAACTTTGCATTTTCTNCCGCACATGCTCGCTGTGCCCGACATGGCGGCGCCCAGCGCGGGGCCGCGGCAGCGCCGCCCGGGCCGGGACCGAGCCCGCGATGGAGCCCCCGGAGCGGCCCCCGCTGCATCCCCCGAATCCCCCGAGCCCGGGCTCGGTGCCGCGGCCTCGCCGCTCTCCCCGGGCACCTTCTGGCTGACCCGCATCGTGCTGCTGCGCTCCATTGCCCTCCTGTACTGTGAGTGCCGGGCGGGCGCTGCCCCCGCGGCGTCCCCGCGATGTCCCCGAGTGGTGACCGGGGACAGCGCNTTTGCCCCGTCCCCGCCGTGTCCCCTCACGTCCCGCCCCGGGACGGGGGCATGTGCCGGGCCGCACACGCTCGCCGTGCCCGATCTGGCGGCGCCGGTTCGCAGACGATTCTGCCCGTTTTGCCCGGTTTCCGCCCGTTTTGCCCCGCNTGTACTGTGAGTGCCGGGCGGGCGCTGCCCCCGCGGCGTCCCCGCGATGTCCCCGAGTGGTGACCGGGGACAGCGCCCAGGGAGCGGCTGGAGCTGTGCCAGGGAGGGTTAGGGCGGAGAGCAGGGAAAGGTTTTTTCCCCACCCCGAGGGTGATGGGGCACTGAGCAGGCTCCCCAGGGAACGGGCACGGCCCCTTTGGACACGGCTCCCAGGCACGTGGTGACATCCTTGGGGATGTCCTGTACAGCAGCAGGAGCTGCACTCGATGGTCCCTGTGGGTCCCTCCCACTTCAGAATATTCTATGATTATGTGATCCCTGTGGGTCCCTCCCACTTCAGAATATTCTGTGGTTATATCTAGGATCCTTGTGGGTCCTCTCCAGCTCAGCATATTCCCCGATTCTCTTCTTTCCCACTCCTGCTTTCCTGCTGGACTGGGGACCCCGTGGCTGGTGCCTGGGTGGGGTTGGTGGTGCTGGAAGCTGGTGGAGCTGGAAGGAGAAGTTTGCTCGTACCACGAGGCTGGTACCTCTCAGCAGAGCTTATTGGAGCTGCTCATCCTTTCCCTTCGAGCTGTGAGCTCGCAGTGCAAGCGAGGAACTCTTTGTCCTGTGCAGCAGCAGGGCTGGAGGGAGAGATGCCATCCCTGGGTGCCCACACCACCAAAACCAGGACCTGGAGTCAACACCACCTGAAAATATTCCACAGTAGAAGCGGTTTCCAGCCTCTGCCGTGCTCGTTTGCCTCTCACTTTGGCACTGAGAGCTGTGCTCAGAGCCCACTGGTGCTCCGCTTAAAAATATTTACAGTGAAACCGAAACTGACAAGTAACAAACTACGGTACAAATTCTAAACTTGCCCCAGATTTGTCCACAGAATCGTTAGAATTTGTAGCCTGCCAGCTTGCTTAGATTATTTTGCATCAAAACCATGCAGAAGTTGTAGTTTTGTATGGTTTTGACACGTGCTCTGGTTCTAGTTTGGTTTCAGCTCGCAGTGAAATGCGAGGTTATGACTCTTTCAGTCAAAATGAAAGCGATTCCGATATTCCCCCGTGTGTAAATCCAGGCTGCTGAGTTTCCCGTGGCTCAGTTTGCAGTTTCCTTATGAAAAACTGATTAGTGCTCTGTGCTGTGCCTTTGGTGGAGGCTTCTGCTTCCCGGGGCTGGGTTTGGGGTGATAAATGTGCCACACCTGGGACCGGAGGGGGGTGGGAAGGGAGCAGGGGCTGGCTGGAGGGGTGGGAATCGGTAGAAATCAGAGGTGTGGGACCTTGTGGTGAGTGGGGCACCTGGGACAACGAGGTGGGGAACGAGGATCCGATTGGGGGTCAGGTGAGTTATGGGTGGAAGTGATTGGAACTGATGGGCTGCAGGAGAAAAGGAGGCTGGGAGTGCCTGAGTTAGAGGATGAAGTTGGATTTACAGGTTGGTGAGTGAACGTGGGGTGCTGGAAAAGAGGGAGAAACCTTCGTGGTGCTTGAAAAAGTAGAGGAGAGAGGAGTGGGAGCACCAGCGAGTGGCTGAGGGAGAGGGGGAGACCCCAAAACGCTTCTGTAGTGCAGAGTGAGGGAACTTTTTGGAGAGTAGGGTGTCAGAGGGAGGGTTTGGGGTACTGGAGCTGGAAGGAGCAGGGCGGGAGGATGTTTGTGTCCCTTGCTAAGGGAAGAGGCGCAGGAGAGGAAAAGTTCACCTGCTTGTTGTGCAACTTGTGCTGGGCTGTGCTCGGGCCGTGGGGAGTTCTGCTGCTGGTCTGGGGTGAGCCAAATGAGCCAAAGCCAGGAAGCTGGGCCTGGTTTGAGGTGGGTCCCGTTCCTGCTGGCAGCGGTGCTGAGGCTGGCAGTGCAGGGGAGGTGCCCCACAAGAATTTGTGCTTTGGAAACTGCTTGGTGCCTGTGAGCTGGAGGGGTTGTGAGCAGGTAGAGTCCCTCTGACACAGCCCCGGGATGCTCCAGAGGGAAGGAGGGTTGCCCTTTGATCCCTTTGGAGAGCCTGGGCTTAGAAATAGCAGAGAACAATTTTGTGCCTGTGTGCCAAGCTGCTCTTGCAGGTTTTTTCCCGGAGATGGGAGCGTTTAGTGTGACAGCTGATTTTTCTCCCAGACGCGGCGATTCCGCGCGCGCCGAGGCTCAGACTCGCTGAGGAGACGGTTGATGCCGTTGTGACAGTTTGACATTCCTCAGCCGTGGGATGTTTTCCCCCCTTCTTTCCTTTCACCCTTTCATGTGTAACTCTTTCCTTCCTGCTGGGCTGAGCAGCAAACCCTCTGGGGGGATTTGTGTCGAGGTGTCGGGGAAGCGGAGCAGGCTTGGTGATCGGAGCTCCTCTGGGAGCTGCGGGCTGGTTCCCCCTCCTGGGTGGAAAGGGAGGGATGGGAGAGTGAAGAACCCTGAGGATGGGGTGGAGGGAAACACGATTTGGGGTGTTCAGTGACCACAAAGCATGGTCTGGGGGCCTTTCTGCCCCCCACCCTGTTCCCAAGGAGGTGTTCATTGCGTGGTGCAGGCAAGGAAGATGTTTTCCCTGAGGATCCTCCTGTGTGGAGGGAGGACAGGCAGAGCTGGGCGGGTGTGAGGTGTCCTTCTGTGTGCCCTCCCTTCTCCCCCGCCCTCTTTGCTTGTAACAACTCTCCCCTTCTTTTTTCTGTCTCTTGAAGGGGTTTTCCAGAAGCAGCCCGAGCCTGGGAAGTCCCTGGCAAAGCAGCTGCTGTGTGAGAGGCAGGTTGGAGATGGGAGGTGGGAGAGGATCTGAGGATTTGGGGAGGTTGGAGACCAACTCCACCTGCTGCTGGCAGGAGTGCGAAGGCAGGAGAGTGGATCCAGCTGAGAGGGCTCCGTGAGGTCGGGTCTGTGCAGCACTGTCCTGGCACTCTGTCTCTTGGAAATTGTCTTTCTCTGTGTTTCCTGATGGCTCCTTCAGGTCCTGGAAGGCCACAGTGAGGTCACCCCAAAGCTTCTCTTCTCCAGGCTGAACAATCCCAACTCTCCCAGCTCTCCACCCCTCTGATCATCCTGGTGCCTCCTCTGGACTTGTTCCAACAGCTCCACATCCTTCCTGTGCTGGAACCCTGGAGCTGGAGGCAGCTCTGCAGGTGGGGTCTCACCTGAGCAGGGCAGAGGTTTGGCCAAATGCCAGTTTGAGATTTGCAGCTTTTCCATCCTGGTCTTGCCCTGTGTGTTTGTTCCCTGTGACAGGGACCGGTGTTTTGGCAATCCAGAAATACTTTGAGGTCTTGTTGGAAGTGCTCTTACAGGTAAATAGCTGGTCCCAAAGCTCTGGACAACGAATGTGCATTATTTGCTCCCTTGACCCTCCTTCTAAATCATTTTTAAGTGCCCTTTTTGGGTGATTACCATCATCAGATTCCAGCTGTAGAGATTTCAGTAATTAGATACCACCCTCCCCAAATCTCAGCCAGGCTCTGTGGAGAGCTTTGAAATAAAAGCTATTATTTAAATCCACTTTATCTTCCTTCTCCTTATGTATTGTTTAGTAGTATTTTCTTTCCCCAGGGCCAGAGCTACGGGAGGTTCATGCTCCTTCTTCCTAAATCTGAAATCTAAAGCCCTCTCGGGGGGTTTGGCTTCCTGTAGGTTCCTGGCTCTCCCCGGTGTCCTTCCTCCTCTCTTTCTCTGCCATCTCCCCCTGCTTTCCCTTCCCTCAGTTTCATTGAAAGGCTCCCAGCAGCTTTCAGCCTGCCTGATCAGGATTAGAGAACATCTTCAGGCGCTTTTGCTGCCCTGGAAGGTTTTATTTCAGCTCAGCGCTCCTTAGCAAGGCTGTGCAGCACCAGCAGCGCGTCAGCCCTGGGTCCTCGGAGCAGCTGCATCCCCCTGGAATGGGAAACAGACAACAAGGGTGGAGAAGAGAATCTCTCTCCCAGTCTGTTCCTTGCCCAGAGCTGCTCTGGAGCACAGGGATCTTCCCAGGGCATCCTCCAGCTGCAGGCTGGGGTGGTTTTGAACAGCCTCAGACCCAAAGGGAAGTTTTTTCTGTTTCCACACCTTTTCAAACAAGGAGGCAGTGGGGAGAGAAGCACTTCAAAACCCCCCGAGCAACCACCCCAAAGCCTTCAGCTGGGCTGTGAAAGGCAAGGAAACAAAAAAGGTGTTAAGAACAGAGGACTTTGTTGTGTGTTTTTTGTGGGTGCTCGGCTTCACCCTTCTCTCAGTGCTCTGGTGTTGTTGCTTCTGTGTTGCAAAACTTTGCAGGGGAATTTATCAATTGGGAGCTTGATTCCTTTCTCTGCTAATAGAGCGGAGTATTCCTGGTATTTTCTTTTTCTTCTTTCCAGTAGTACAACCTCAGCTTGCAGCATCCAGCTCAGGGCCTGCTCAGATGCCTCGCTGGGTCGAAGGGGCACTTGATAAACTGCTCCAGGCAGAGTTTCTGTGGGTGTGCAAGATGTAGTTTGGTTTTCAGGCAAAGCTCTGTGCTCTTGGTTCAGTTCCTGTGGTTTGGGCATTAAGGAAAAGTTGAGGCTTCTTTTAACCAGGGGGAGGAAGAGAGGAAAAGCCATATGACCGGAAAGGTTTGGATTTCACATCTTTAAATCTTTCCTGAGCATGAAGAATGGGATCCTCTCATTCTCCTGCCATGACAGGCTGAGCCTGGGCTGGGGGAAAGGAGCCGAGGTGCCGGGGAAATCTGGATGGAGCGAATCCCTTTGGATGGGGACGCTCGGGTGGTGCTTATTGGTACCATGTGGGACTGAACAGGGAACACGCTGGGTTTGGGGGGAGAGAGGAGCCTGGGAGGGGAAGGAGAAGGTGGAGAGGGGGGGAGTTAATGGAAAAGTACAGTGAAGCACCTTGTGAGGTGAGGATAAGTAGGGAAGGTCTATTAGCAGCCCTGATAATTTGCATGTATTATGTAAAGCTCAGCTGGCAGCAGGGAGAGCTCCCATGTGAGCTGTCAGAGGCTCTGCAGTGGGAGGCAGACCCGGAGCTGCTCCGTTCCTGCCACCTGCACAGCCTGAGCAACGGCAAATCCGGGTGGAACAGAGGACACTGGCCTGGCCTGAATGCTCCCAAATCCTGGAAGTGTCCGTGAAAAAGCGCAGGCAGCGAGCGGCCCCGGGGTGATGGAAGCGTGGTGGGGTTTGTGCCAGTCTGGAGGCTTGGAGGGGTGCAGAATCCCAGGAGAAAGCTCCAGGACCGAGGAGAAGTGGGGCAGTGTGCCCCAAGCCCAGCAGGGTGGTGATGGTGCCAGTCAGTGCCCAAGCTGGAAGCAAAGTTGTTTGACCTGGAGGGAGTGGAAGATGCAGAGTGGAAAATCCCCAAACACGAGGCCACAGGGAGAGAGGTTCCAGAGCAGGGGTTAAGGAAGAGGAAGGAGCGCAGGCTTTGGGGGAAAAGGGACTTTTTTACCCCCTGACCAAGCCAAGGTCAAAGAGAAAGTTCCTGGAGAAGGCAGCAGGGTCTGTTACACTGAATTTAAGGCTCCAGTTTCCTTGGGGTTCGGGGAGAGGAAGCAATGACAAGCTGATAAATAACTTCCCTTTTTTGCCTCCCGAATCTGGGCATCTCCCGTGTTGCTGCAATCCTTTGCACTCTCTGTCTTTAGTTTCAGCTCTTCCCTGGGTCCAGCAGCACAGGAACTGCTGCCTGAGGGGGAAACCTCAGGAGATGGAGCTGGGATGGATGGGTGGACGTGGGAGCTGCCTGAGGGATGAGCCCTTCAGAGGTGCTCCAGAAGATGCTGGAGATGGGTGGAGAGAGAGCCTGGAGTCATCCTGAGACTGAGCACGGGGAGTGTCCAGGAGAGGGAGCTGGATGTGGGATGGAGCTCTGGGAATGCTGCACGTGTGAGCATCACCTGGGAGGTGCTGGATCAAACACAGGTGGAGCAGTGGGGTTTGCTTTGGGGGAGGTGAATCCTCTCCCAAAATTTGGGCTGCTGCTGCCTGAGGGGGAAACCTCAAGAGATGGAGCTGGGGTGGGTGGGTGGAAGTGGGAGCTGCCTGAGGGATGAGCCCTTCAAAAGATGCTCCAGAAGATGCTGGAGAGGGAGCCTGGAATCATCCTGAGACTGAGCACGGGGAGTGTCCAGGAGAGGGAGCTGGATGTGGGAGGGAGCTCTGGGAATGCTGCTGAGCATCACCTGGGAGGTGCTGGATCAGACACAGGTGGAACAGTGGGGTTTGCTTTGGGGGAGGTGAATCCTCTCCTGAATTTCGGGCTGCTGCTGCTGCTGCTGGGGTTTGCCTGGGAATGGTGCTATGGGAAATCCCAGCAGTGGGAAATGGATGTGCTGGGAGAAAAACCCGTTTGGAGCCCAAGCTGGGCCGTCCTAAAATGTGCATTTCATGGCAGCTCCAACCCCGTGTTTGCTGCCTGCAGGCTCGGAGAGGCTGAGCAGGATTTTGTCCATCCAGTGTGGACTGTGCTGGAATTGCTGGCGTTTGTTTTTCCTAATTTACCCTTTCCTTGTTTGTCTCGCGTACGGTGCAGGGGTCTAATTTAGACTTTTTTTAGGCAAAAACCTGCTCAGCACTTATGGGTTGGGCCAGCAATTCTGGAGCATTTAGAGGTGAATTTGATTAGCACTTTTGGGAAACTGTGCAGCAAATTGCAGTGCTAATCACGGGAAATCAAGCCGTGGAGTTTAAAGGCAGAGCTGGCCTTTAGTTGGCTTTTTTTAAAGCCAAAAATGAAGATATTAAGCTGTCTGAAGCTCAGAAGAATTCTGTTTCTGCTGGTTTCGTGTCAGGCTTTCTGATTACACGGTTGTGCTGAGCAGAGTGTTGGTAGAAAATATGAGTTAAACAGAAAATATCTAATTTGTGTTCCAGAATTGATCCTGTAGGGTTGGAATCAGCTTTTCTCATGTCCCTCCCTGTCCATAATTGAGTAAAATAATTGAATAAAAATGTCTTTTATTTGTAAAATCATTCACTGTGTATGGAAGATGGATGGGAAGAGACACAACCAATTAACTCCCAACTTCATTGTGTCATCCATGGCGTTCAGGATCTGCTGGAATCAAAGGGAACCCTCCCAGTGACCTCTGCTGTGTGTTGGGTGCTGACTTTTAGTGGTTTTGAAATGAGAATAAAACCCATGGCTGTGTACAGAGAGCTGGGGGAGTGTTAAGTGGATTAAGAGGAACCCACTGGAGACCTTTGTCTGGGCAATGGGACTTTCAGTTGGATTCCCTGGGGCTGCAGACTTTGGGTTGCTGCTCCAGACTTCAAAGAAATGGGAATTTGGGCTCTGATTTCACGCGGGCTCTCCCCCAGTGCTCCCAGTGAGAGCCACCAGATGAACACCAGGATTGTTGTTTGCAGAATGCCAGCATTGAGATAAGGAGGGAAACAGATTTGATCATTAACCCAGGAGGACTGGGGGGGGGGAACAAAATTGGCCTTTTGCAAGAGCTCTGGTGCTGCTGGCCATGACGTGGCTGGTGTTTGGATAATGTTTGAAGGATGGGTAAATTAGTGGATGCAGCCTAATCAGGAAATGTTGGCCTTCCTCATTTTTTTTTTTTTTTCCCTGAGACATGGAGATTACTGGAGTTACAAACTGCAAATTGGTAACTGCAGGAGATGCCTAAAATATGAGATAATCCCTAAAAACTGCCCAGCTTTCTCTGTAGGACATCAAATGCTAGGTCTGTGATCTGTAATTAAATTGCTGATGTGCTGTTAAAAAAAGCATCTGGCTGGTCTAAGATTGTCCAGGGCAGGAGCAGAGCCACTATGAACGGGACAGCTGCAGGGACATGGAAAAAGTGGGAATTCAGGGGATGGGAAGATGTTCAGACTTTGGATTTCCAACCTTCCAGGGTGTGAGAGGACCCGGAGGATCAGAGCTGCTGTGCTGGGTGGTTGTGGTGAACCATGAACGTTGTCTGCCCAAAGAACTGAGTGAGCTGTGAACAGCTCCAGGGTCCTCAGCACAGGAAGGAATTGTTGGAGCAATTCCAGAGCTGCTCCGAGGGCTGGAGCCAGGCTGGGAGAGCTGAGGGTGCTCACCTGGAGAAGGGAAGGATCCAGGGAGGGCTCAGAGCCCCTTCCAGGGCCTGAAGGGGTTCCAGGAGAGCTGGACTGGGGACAAGGGCTGGAGGGACAGGACACAGGGAATGGCTTCCACTGCCAGAGGGCAGGAATGGATGGGATATTGGGAAGGAATTCCTGGCTGGGAGGGTGGGGAAGCCCTGGCACAGGGTGCCCAGAGAAGCTGTGGGCGCCCCTGGATCCCTGGCAGTGTCCAAGGCCAGGCTGGACAGGCCGTGGAGCACCCTGGGATAATGGAAGGGGTCCCTGCCCAGGGCAGGGGGGGGAATGAGAGGATCTCTAAGGGCTCTTCCCACCCAAACCATTCTGGGGTTCTGTGAACACCTCTTTAATGGTGTAGATGAGTTTAAGCTGTCTCATTAGCAATATGTTGAGATATGAAGTGTTTTTAATTAAGGAAAAGATTCTGGTACTTGTTGGATGCCCGGGTAATGTGATGTAAAGGTGGAGAGCTGTTGTCCTCCAAAGCCAAGAGAGGATTTATGGAATCCCTTTGCCTTCTGCATCGTGGTTCATAGAAACCACAGAATCCTGGAGTGGTTTGGGTCGGAAGGGACCTTAAAGCTCATGTGGGTGCAACCCCTGCCACGGGCAGGGAACCTTTTCTTGGGCACTGTAATGACTGTGCTGGATTTTAATGGAGAAAAGGACTTGGGAATAAATTCCTTCCAAGAGTTACTTCTGTAACTCTGGGTTCAGAATAGCTCCCTCGTGCTGGCTGGTTCCTAACAGGGTTTTTCCCTCTCCTTGTTCTCCTGCAGTCGTGGCCTTCCTGGTGGCGTTTCACCAGAACAAGCAGCTGATAGGAGACAAGGGGCTGCTCCCCTGCAAGCTCTACCTGCAGGACATCAAGAAATACTTCAAGGGCAAGGTCGGCCTGGATGCCCTGAGCTATGCACCCACTCTCATCTGGTTCCTGGACTGGTCTGACATGGACAGCACCTTGGATGGCCTGGCCCTGGCTGGCCTGGCCGTGGCGGCCTTCGTGCTGCTGGCTGGCTGTGCCAACATGGTCCTCATGTCCCTGCTGTGGCTCCTCTACCTCTCCTTGGTCAACGTTGGACAGATCTGGTGGGTTCTCAATCCCTCTGCTCTGCTTTTCCCTCGTGCTGTGTGTGGTACCCGTTGATTTTCCTGCTGCGTTTGTGATTGCTCCTCACCAGATTATCCCTGTGGGAGTGTGAGATGAGGACAGCAGCTGGCACAAATGATTTATGGGCACGTCCCAGCCCTGTCTTACCTGGGATATCTGCCCTGAGTTCTCTGTGAAGTGGTGCAGGATGGGGTTTGCTGATCCTTGTGGCTCCCTTCCTGCTGAGGTTATCCCGTGGCGTTCCACGCTGCGTTATCCCAGCAGTGCTTCCCCTCATGGCTGTTGCGAGGGAAGTCCCTCAGGAATTGCTTTTAGGATGGTTTCTCAGTTTTCAGTCCAGGAGAGAGCTGGAATTCTGTATTTCAGAACAAGAACAGAAAGCTTGTGGGGAAAGAGGAGAAACCCTGACTCCCTGTAAATCACCCTGTGCAGGGAAGGGCTGCGGTGCAGAAATAAAGGGTTTAGGTTGTCCTGGCTCCTGTGAAGGCCCCAAATACATTGGTTGAAAGAGGATGTGCCCTTAAAACCCCAGATTTCATTAGCTGACCTCAGTGCCTGCAGCTGAGGTGATGTGGGACCACTGGGGAGGGGAGAGGTTCTGCCATGAAGTTCTGCCCAGGGATATTCATCCTGAATTTCCTGGCTCTACCACAGGACACCTTTTCCATAGATGGGCTCAGTGGCTTTCATTTTAAGGATTTGCATGTGCTGTCCCATTCATTCCCATCCTACTCCAGCTGGAATGTAAGTGGGTGAAGGAGAACAGCCTCTGAAAAGCTCCATTCTCTGAGCTCTTAACTCAGCATGAGCTCAAAGCTGTGAAACCAAGCCCCAGAGTTGGAAAAATAACTCGGTGGATGGTTTTCCATTGCCTGTTTCCGGATTATTCCAGAATTTCTCGTTGATTTTCTAGATGTTTTATGTGAAAGGGCAGGAATTCAAGCATCATCCTGCTCTGGTTTCCAGGGATACAGGAGCCTGTTCTGTAGCAGCAAAATCTGGATGGGATCCTTGACTTCTTCCTCTTTGTGTTTCTGTTTGGAGGGGGGGAAAATAAATCCCAGCAGCCTCCCCCTGAAGCTGCCGAGGTTTTGTAGCTGAGAGCTGGAGCTGCAGTGACTCCAGGGCTGGAGGTCTGATCTGTTAATTCCTGGAGCGGTGGGGTAATTAAGACGGGCTCTCTTCATTAGTGCCCAAAGAGCTCTCTGGAGCGCTCTTGGTGCTGTGGCTGTAGAGCTCTTATAGTTTTATTTTTTTTTTAAAAACCCCACCTGGAATGTGTTTTCCATGTCTTTGAGCAGCGTGTGCTGTGCTGCTCCTCTGCTCCCTCTTTTCCAGGCTCCTCTGGCAGTCCTGCAGGACTCTCGAGGTTTTCCCAAAATAATTCCAGTTGTGAACTATTGAGTGGCTCGTTTGGCACCTTTTTTAAGGAAGAGGCGAAGAATTGGGGATACAGAGAGGAGCCTTTTCCTCTCTCCCACCAGGCCATGTCCAAACCCTTCCTCCTGAGCAGGGTGGAAGCTCAGGGATGAGTGTTGGGTCCCTCCCCAGCTCCAGGACAGTGATCTGCCTGGCAGGAATGCACGTGGAGCCTGGAGTTTGCCTGTTGTGGTTGAGAGGAATTGACTCTTGATGGTCGAGATAGAGCTGGATTTCTTTTTTTTTCCTCCCCTTCCTTTGCTCCTTGAAATTTGGGGGGTGAAATTTAGCCTGGTGCTCCTGGTGTACAACAAAAACCCACCAAGGGATTGGGTTGGGAAGGGGATAAGAGAGAAAAGGGAGGATTGGAGATGTTCCCTCAAGTTCTTTTCCTCTTAATATTCTGTATTAATCCTGAAATGAGGTGGTTCTTGTGGAGGGCTGAGGGAAAAGAATCAAAGCAGCCCAGCTCATTTTTCATCAGATCCTCTGCAATGGGTCACTGGGTGGTCAAACCCAGATTATTCCTGTAGTGCATGCAGTGTGCCATGGAATTCCCTGGAGGGAGGGGTGCTGGGTGCTTCCAGTGCAGGGAAACACAGGGAAAGAGCAAAGCAGGATTTGCTCAATTCCCACTGTCCTTCAGGAGTTGTGGTGGTGGAAAGGGAGGAGCTCAAAATACCCAAAACCTGCTGGGTGGGCGGCAGCATTGGCCTTCCAACTTAGGCTGGCTTTAAAATTAAGGCTGGCTTTAAACCTCCCCTCTCACGCTGGTTTGTACGTGGGGTTGGATGGTTCACTGATTGTCTTGCTCCCAGTTTGGGGCAGATTGGGAGGTTTTGATGAGTTGTGTTGCTTCTCCAAAGCACCTGCGGGAGATCTGGAGTGGGGAAGGACAATGTCAGGCATTCCTGGCTGGAGTGGTGGCTCAGCACAGAGGTGGCTGAAATGAGGAGGAAATTCCTCCTGTGGCCCAAAGAAAAAAATTCCTCCTGTGGCTCAAAATAAAAACGTTATTTTGAGTTTTTTGTACAATCCTGCTGTCCCCGTTCGCTGGCCACCGTGGGCTCCTCTGAGCCACCCCCGTGGGCTCCCCCCATCCACCAGAATCCTCTGCTGAGCTTCCCTGGGAAACCAGTCCAGGGAAGATCCAGCAGGAATAGAGCTCTCTTCTTCAGGCCACTGAGGGACAATTTATTCCTTTTATCGCCTTTTTTTTGGTCTATTTTAATTTTAAATGTCCCTATTTGTTTTGGGCTGCGGTCCCCAGCCCCTGAAGGAGCAGCTCTTTCAACTGCTGCCCAGCTGGCTTGGGCTCAGCCAGGGGAAGCTTTAGAAGAGCAAAGGGTGGCCTTTGAAGGGCAGGACACGTTCCCTGCCTGCCCTGGCCCCACCTGGCAGCTGGGGAATATCCACGAGCCTGGGGACAGCACAGCCAGGAGCAGCTGAGGGCTTGGAGGGTCTTAAAACCCTCGAAAAACTGCTCCTGTGAGCTGTTTGTGGTGGGGTTTGCAGGATGAGGAATATTTTGGCAGCCTAAAATCCCAAGATCCGGGCCCAGTTTGTTGCCCTTGACTCTGAACAGCCTGAGCGCTTTGGTGCTTCTCGAGATGAAGTGACCTTGCAGAGGAATTCATTTATTTCGGTGCCTGGGAAGTGCAGGGTTGAGATTCCCAGTGCTTTCCACCTTCAGATTTGGCAGTTTTTGCCATTCTGGGTACGGTGTTTCCCAAAACAGCTGCGGGTCTGCTCAGCCTAAACCTGGCTGTGTTTGGGGTCAGGGCCACCCACGTGATGGTGTCACCCTTCCATCAGAAGCTCAGTGTGTCTGCCTCAAAATACTGCTTTTTTTTTTTCTTTTTTCCCATCTGCCACTTTGAACTTTTTCCTTTTGAAGTAGGAGACTGTCAAGAAGCTCAAAACCTGCCAGGGCAGAGGAATATTTAATATTTAATACCTGACCCGTTGGGTGAAGTGCTGAATCATTATGTCCATTTTAACCTTGATTATTCCTGTCATTCCTGCAGTAGTAAAATAGGAGTAAGACGGTAGTAGTCAGTTTGAGTAGAGTAGAAGCTGTTTAAAGGTGATTTAAAAGGTTTTTGTGGGAATTCCTCGTATTCCAACATCCGTTTTGCAGCCTGCAAGTCCAACTTGTCCAGGGTGCAGCTCTACTGCTCCCACACAAATGGCTTTGCCTTTCTCCCTCCTGAATATTCCCATCGTGGATTTCCATCCATTTAAACAAGGATGTGGGAGAAGCTGCCCCTTGCTTTAATCCCAGTCCTTGCTGCAGGTGAAGCCTCCTCTTGTGGCTTCACTCCCTGTGGGGTTGGTGTCTGTGGGGATGGGCAGGACAAGCTCTGTGGGAGAGGCTTCCAGCAGGAGTTAAATCAGTTTTTGTACCAGAATCACTAATGCACTTCTAAAGTGACTGGGTAATTCTGGAATAAATTCACTTTTATCCCCAGTAAGGTGTCTCTAGAGAGCTATTACGTTTTCTTATAGAAACAAACTTTTCAGCTACTCTGCCACTGATCTCCTGTTTCTTCTCCTGTTGTTTCCTGCCTTCCAGCATTTCCAACTGGCATCTGAAAACCTTTCCTCCCCCTGGGTTATGGTGTTGGGTCATTTCCCAAAGCTCATTCATTGCCCATTGATTTAAAAAAATCAATTAAAAAAAAAAGTTTCAAATTAAAAAAAAAGGTGGAATTGTGGGATTTTAAATGCTGCTGCCTTTATTTTCTTTCATGATTCTGGTTGAGTTACAGGAGCTCAAGGGGATAAGTTAAACAAGCCAATAAATAAAATGTTACAGCACGAGGTGGCTGCAAGGTTCTTTTCAGTGTGTTCTTCCCTTGTGGAAAAGGGTGGTGCAGCTGCTGCCAGCAGGTATTTAGGGTCAAATAAGACCAAGCAGCACCTTTTTTTTACCTGCAAGGAATATGAAATGTAACCTTTGAATCCCAAAAATTTGCCCAGAGGGGAGGAGATGCCTCGGTGTTTCTGCCCCCAGATTCCTGGTGGTTTTTCATCTTTAGCTGCTGGAACAGAACAGCTTGGAAGTTTCATATTAAAGGACATTTTGGAAGGACAAGTGTGCAGCAGGTTGGGAAGGCCTGGCTCTGAGGCAGGTGATTTAATTGCAATTAAATGATTTCCCTCAGAAGTTCATCTGCAACAGAGAAGGAGGAAGGGCTGGTGTGTGGTGGAGGGTTTGTGGGGTTTGGGTCTCATTAAAAAGCACTTGAGCCATGCAGGGTTTATCAGGGTGTGCTGGGGGCTGAGCTCCAGGGGCTGCTGGGGCTCAGGAGATGCTCAGGGTGTGTTTTCCCTCTCCAGGAGGGCCTTTGTGGCCATTAAATGAACCTCTTCCCGTGCTTTTTCCTCTTGTTTTCTACACCTTTGGGTTCTGAGACTAAAGGGGTTTTGTCCAGAGTGATCCAGCCCAGTAAAGGTTGGAGACAGATCCTTGAGTTTCTCACTCCAGGTTGGAAAGCAGCCACGGTGTGAATTGGGGCTGGATTTGGCAAAACATTCCCATTTTTAAGCACTTTGGTTTGCGGCCCTTTGATGGTGAGGGCACAGGAGTGTGAATGGAATCATCCTGGAATGGGTTGGGTTGGAAGGGAATTTGAGGCTCACCCAGTGCCACCCCTGCCATGGCAGGGACCCCTCCCACTGTGCCAGGGAGCTCCAAGCCCCGTCCAGCCTGGCCTTGGGCACTGCCAGGGATGGGGCAACCTCTGCCAGGGCCTCACCATCCTTGCATTCCTTCCCAACATCCCACCTAACCCTGCCCTCTGGCGCTTTGAAGCCGTTCCTCCTTTTCTTGTCCCTCCGTTCCTTGTAAATCCTCTCTCCCCGTCTTTCTTGCAGGCTCCTTTCAGGTCCTGGCAGGTCACAGTCGGGTCACCCTGAAGCGTCTCCAGGCAGAACAATCCCAGCTCTCCCAGGAGAGCAGATCCATCCCTCTGCCCATCCTGGGGGCTTCCTCTGGCCTGGAGGAGCCCTGGCCTGACCAGCAGATGAAAAATCCCTGTTTTTGCTGCCAGCAGCCCAATCCAACTGCAGCAGGAATCAGTGGGTCAGGGCTTTTAAGCAGTGTGGGTAATTCCAGAAGGACTTTCTGTCAGACCCTGAGAAAGCAGGAGCTGTGCAAGGAAGGAGTGGGAAGCTGGGTGTGCTGGGTTTGATCAGGAGGTTCTCTGGGATCCCTGCACAGGCAGGAATGGATGTGGCAGCTGTGCTTGACCGAGTGACCTTGGCCAGGGCTTCCCATCAGTCTCTATCCTGCTTTATCAGCCTGCCTGGCAGTGGTACAAGCTCGTACTGAGGGACTGGAATCCTTAACTGAGAGCAGCTTTCCATTCAAGTTGGAGGTGGAAGCAGAAATTCCTGTTGTGCCTGAATCCAGTGTCCAGTTTTGTGGATTAAAAAGAAATATCTTAAGATTTTAGATAAATCTCGTTAACCAGTATCACCTTGGTGCCTGTGCTAAACTGGAGTAATTTGGAGGTTTTTAGGGCCTTGCAGATAAGTCTTTGCACAGAACCCTTTTTGTGACCTGGCTTTATTTTCCCAGCTCTCCAAAACACCCCAATAACAACAACAAGAAGACAACTTAGAATATCTTACTCCTTTATCTGGCCTTGGCAGGGAAGCTCAGGAATTCCTTTGTTATCGCGGCTCGCATCCCTTTTGCTTGGAGCTGCCCTCCCTCTGTCCCCAGCAAGAAAAGATGATCCCTGGAAACGTAGAGCCAGAGCTGCAGGATCTCAGGGGGTCATCCTTCCTGCCCAGGAAGCTGCTTTTTGGCACTTCCTCCCTGCCCAGAAGAGTGGGAATGTATCGGTTTCAAAGAATGCTGCGAGCAGCCCTGAGCGCTTGAGATGACACGTTAATGAAAACAAAGATTAATTCCATGTGACACCGCTGCCTTGCGGTGCAACTGGGAGCTAATGAAGCTAATGAGAACCATATTTGGGGGGAGAGATTAAAATTTAATCGTGGCTGGTGGCAGAAATGAATCGCGGAGTGTTTTCCTCTCCCCTCCCAGCATGGGGAAGGTTTTCCCCTCCCTGCCCCAGGTTGGAGTAGGAGCAGTTCTTGGGAGATCCCAGTGGGATCTGCTCAGCTGGAATTCAGCTGGATGGGCATGAGGAGGTGATCCATGGCAGGATTAGTGCTGGAGACCTGGAAATGGGTGAGGTTTCTCGTCCTGGCTGAGGTAAATGCAGGTGGCACTGGGGGATCTCAGTCTGCAGAGGGCTTGGCAGCAGGGACCGACCCCAGAGAGATTCATTAGTGCAATTAAAGGTTTCCTTTTTCAATCAAGGAATTACTGACATCCTGTTTTCCTGGGATTCTACCTGCAGAGCCTTTCTGCTGGTGCCAGCAGGATCACAGCAGCGCTCAAGAGGTGATTCCCACTTGTTCTAGCTCCTGGAGGTGTCCGGGCTGGTGCTGCTGCCGAGGTTTTCTGTCAGTGTCCAGCTGTGCACCTGCTGCTGGAGTTCATCCCAGCCCAGGGACGCTCAGCCTGGGGTCTGTTCCCATTTTCCCCTTTCCCTGGGCTCAGGGTCCAGCCTGAGGAGCAGCTCCCAGCAGGATTCCCAAGGCTGCCACTCCAGCCTCTGCCTTTGGCACTGGCAGGATCTGACCAAAGCAAACCCTGCTTGGAGGCTGCCAAATTGTGCAGTCACCTAAGCCAGGGTTTGGAGTCATTTTGGACTTTGGAAAGGAGCAGGGACAGAGTTGGTGAGTGCTGGATAATTCAGATTTGATCTCCTGACCAGGCCTTGCCAGGGGAGCACAGTGTGATGCTTTGGGAAGAGCCGAGGGGATGCACGGGATGGGACATCCCATTCCTCATGCCCTGCTTGGCTCCAGCCCTCTTCCTCCTCCTCCTCCTCCTTTATTTTTAATGCTAGCCCCGTTCCTCCCGTTTCAATGTGGATGTTGTAATTATAGAGCACAGAATCCCAGCTTTTAGAGCTCTGTGACCACAAGAAAGCGAATCCAGAAACCAGCCTGGTTTCATTTGCTCCCATTCCAGCTGATCTCCTCCCCCCCACCACGACTGTGCAGTGCTGAAGGCTTGGCAGGGACCAAAACCAGCTGTCAAAGAGGCTTCTTACCCCCACACTTTCAAGTTAATGATGTTCTGAAATTAATGGTGCACCAGACTAATCCTGGATCTCATTCTGATGGATTTTGCCAGCGATGTTTCCCAACTGTTCCGGGGAAGTGGATTCCCAGGTCCCAGGGGAAATAAAAAAAAGGGTGTTTTTCCATCCTAAGTGTTTACAGCTTTAATTTGGTTGGTGTATTGTGGTTTTCCAACAATTTTTCAGTAACTTTTGGAAGCTGTGGATGAGCTTTTCCACTGCTCAGAGCCAGGGAAGTGACAGGATCTGGGTGTCCTTGCTCTGGAGGTGGCTTTGGCCCCAGGCTGGGCACAGGAGAGGCTCAAGCCTGGGCACAGGGGGGAAAAGCTGAAAGAGCTGAGTTGGATTAGGAAAAGTGGGAAAAGAGACAGAAATCAGGTGTGTGAAAGAAGCAGAGAGGCTGGAACACTGGCACGGAGAGGCTGTGGAGTCATCCCTGGAAGTGTCCCAGGCCAGGCTGGACGGGGCTGGGAGCAGCCTGGGACAGTGGGAGGTGTCCCTGCCGTGGCAGGGGTGGCACTGGGTGAGCTTTGAGCTCTTTCCAACCCAGACCACCCCGGGGTTCTGTTCTCTGTCCTGTCTCCCTGTGGACAGGACGAGAAGCTGCTGGTTTGTGTGGTGGGGAGGAAGATCCAGGTCAGGTGTGAGGAAAAGCCTCCTCAGTGTCCACGTGGAATAACCCCAGGCTGGACCCCTGGGGAGGGAGGGGAAATCTCAATTTCTGCTTGGCCAGGCCTCTGGCTGAGGTGATTCTCTCGCAATCCTGTCCTGGGACAGGTGCATTTCCCACCTTTTCTGCACTTCCCTGGCTTAACCCTTTTTAACACCCTGCTGGATTTGTGGGTGGCTCCTCCAGCTTTCCCTGTGGCTGGAATTTTGGAAGGCAGCTCCCTTTGGTTGCCTGCTGTGGCCTGAGGCTGCTCCAGGGCAGAGATGATGCCCTGCTCCCTTCCCTCTCTGCCAGAGGGAAGATCTGGGCGGTTAAAACGCCACATTCCCAACCTTCCCAGGGATGGGATCCCCCACAGTGGAGCTCCCACCTTGTGGAGACCTCCTGGAAACCTCCTTTTGGGGGCCAAATCCTGATGGAAAATGAAAAAATGTGCCTGTACCCACATAACATTTCAAGTTACAGAGCCCAGGGAAGGAGAGGGATTCGTGCTGGAGAGATGGGAGTTGACATCTGGGTTCACTTTCCGTGGAGGATGTTCTCCGTGGGGAACAGCGATGGGAGCTGTTAACACCAGCTGCAGATTTAGGGATGAGCAGGGAATTTTCTCCTGCCTGTGCAAATTTAGCTGGAAGGAGCTCGTGGACTTGGGCAGTGGTGGGTGGGACTGGTTTTACTCTGTTTTTATTACAAATTCAGCTGGATTTTCCTCATAGCATCCAGAGATGTAAAGGTAAAATCTGCCTGGTTTATACTATTTTTAATAGTATAATTTTAGTATTTATTTAATACTATATACTAATTTAATAGTATAATAATTTTTGGAATTTTTTTTTTTGGGACTGTTTTACGGATTTAGAGACCCCTGTCCCAAACAACCCCTGCATTAAATAACCTGTGCAGCTCTGGGGTAGCTGAGAGGAGGAGGAAATGTAAATTTATAGGCCAAGTCTGGCTGATGAGCTCCTCCTCTTCCTCCAGCAAATAAAAACCATCATCCCACCTGCTTTGCATGCAGGAAAAAAAGGAATTCTCTGGAAAAGGTGGCGTTTTGTGCCGGGGGGGTTTGGGAATTCTTGGTCCCTGGAAGCTCTTGCGGAGCCGTGTCCTCAAACCCCTGACAGCAGGAAGTGTTTTCCTTGGGAATAATAGGGTTCAAACCAGGTTTTGCTCTCTTTTTTTACTTTCCAGGAACGTACTGGAGCTAGGATTAATGAGCAGGACAGGGTGGTGAAAACAGTTTAACCCAAATATTGGATGACGTTGCTGATTCCCAGCTGATCTGGGATAAGTGGGACACGGATTTGCCTCCCCTGATGAGACGGGGCTAAAAATGAAAAAAAACAGCCATGACATCACTTTTTAATGTGACTGAGGCAATCCAAGTGGAGTAGACTTTGAATCAGCAGAATTTCTGCGTTTGACAGCGTGCAGATCAAAAGTTCCACCGGTGAAATTTACCCCCAAGCCTGCAGAATCAAATCCGTGTTTTTCCTTGTCGTTACCTGTTGGGAACGTTTCAAATACCAAAACGTGAGAAAAACCCCACGTTTTTTAAAAGAAATATTACTGTGAACTCGTTACAGACACCTCGAAAAGGAGAAATGGTGATTAAGGCCTAAACCCCAACCTGAAATCTGTGGGAATTGGGTACCTGCCCTGCTCGTACCTATTAAAAACTAAGAAATCCCTGCAGGAATTCCTGCTGCTTTTATGGATTCGGGCCCTTTGCTTTGGTTTCCTTGGCGTTTGTCTCGCAGGCTTCTTCAGAGAAATAAATCCACAAGTGTTTGCCTGTCATCACATGACGAGGCCGGGAGCCTGGCTTGATGTAATCAGCACCAGACACACGTCAGAAAACTTCATGTGGTTCAGCAAAATACAGGATTTTATTAATTCCTCGTTCCGGGGGGGTGTGTGCATGTTTTAAATGAGCCTCGGGGGGTTCCTGGCTTGTGCCAAGAAATGAGAATAATTCCTGCGAGTTGGTGTTGAACAGCACCACGAGCGTGGTGGAGATCAGCAAAGCGAGGTTCCCTTGGTGACTGATAACTTTATAAAGAGCTGCTTTGATTGTTAATTCAATTACAAATTATCCTGCTTTTTATTTTTTTTCCTTTATACATCAGGAAATCGTTGTTAAATACGGTGCAAAATATTGAAGTCGCATAGTTCAAAAACCTATCAATGCTGAGGAAAAAATGCAACTTATTCAGGATATTTTCAGTAAAAGTAAATCCTTCTGAAAAATCTCTAAAACCTGGGGTGTTTCTTAGTTTTGAGGGGTTTTTTTTTTATTTATTTTTTTGGGTTAGTTTAGGATGCTGCAGATACAAATAATAAAGGCCTGATGTGGGATTGAAGCCAAAGTGGGAATAAACACAATTTGAAGAACAGCATCTTCCAACTTGCTCGACTTTGAGATTAGAAGTCAGTTTTAATCAGAATTGGTCGTCTCACAGAAAATCACCGTGCTGCAGCTAAGGCTGAAGGGAATTCCAGGGAAAACCAGGAGCAGCCCTTGGGAAGCCCAGACCTGCTGGGATTTGGGCCAGGGGGGTCCCTTTTGTGTCTGCTGCTTTATCCAGAGAAGGGGGCAATTCCTGGGAGTGCTGAGCAGCCCCAAAATTTGGGAATTTGCTTCTTCCATTTCCAGGCAGCAGCATTTTCCCATTTGTGTCGCGTTTTATGCAATTTGGGATTTTTCTGCACTCCTTGACAGCGTTTTGAAACTCCGGATGTGTGAAGTGAGAAGTAAAACTAAAAGGACACAGTTCCCTTGAATTTATCAACCCCAATTTTAATTCTTTTGCCTTTTTTTTTCATTTTGTTTTGCAGGTATTCCTTTGGTAAGTGACTAAAAATGAGCCAAAAGCTGCAGTAATAATTTATTGATGCGTTTGTGGGTACGTAGCTTTTACTTTACTCCACCTTGTTTACTCTTTCTCTGGCATGTTTCAATTTTGATTTTTTTTTTTTTTAATTTAAGGGTATTTTTACTAAGTTTATATTTTTATTAAGCTTTTAATTATCTTTCCCTGCTTTTCTTTCTGCCCATATGTCCTTAAAGAAAGGAAATTCTGGAAGCTGAGGCTGAGGAGAGTTGGTGGAAGGGTCATGTTTAAGATGAAGGGCATGAGGGACATTCCTGGGAGGGAACCTGTTCCTCCCAAATTCCCTTTCCACAGGTGATTTGGGATATCAGGAATTTTTTAATTCTTCTCATGGGCTTTTTCCTGGGTTGAGCTGCAGGTGTTGCTCCCTTGGAGGTCAGATTTTTTTTTTTCCCCAGTTTGATTTTTTTGTTTGTTTGTTTTTTTTTTTTGTTTTCAGTTTTCCAACCCATTCCTAAGTGGGAAATCAGAAATCCTGCTGGAAGCATTCCTCTCTGTGGAAATGTTAGGAAAACTGCTGGTTTTGTGGGAATTACTGCCGTGGAATAACACCTTAAACCAGCCTGCCTGGCTGTGTTTGCTGCCTTCAGGAATGTGCTGGTGCCGTGGGATGGGTGGGTGGAGGTTCCGCTGGATCGTGGTTGGAAATGGGATTTGTGTTCCCAACTTTCAGATCGAAATAACCTGGATGGAACCTGGTTATTCAGAAACGAGAAACGAGGATGGTTCAGTTCCGTTTGTGTGCTTTAGGGAGGTTTGATCCCTTCTCCTCCTGGGAATTGCTGCTGTCTCCTCGTTTTCAGGGGATTGTTTGGCAATTCAAGTTGGTCCTTGAGCTGCCTGAGGGGTTCTGGGAATGTTGAGGTGGAGCTTCTTCAAGTGGAGAAGCACAGGAATATGGAGAATTTTCCATTATGATCCATAAAGCTTTCCAGATAATTCTTCCCTGTGAAATGTGGATATTTTATCCAGGGCAATGCAAACCCAGAGGATTGGACTGGAGTTGCTCATCCTCTGGATGTGTTGCTGATGGGTGTAGAAAAATCGNCTGAATTGTCTTTTTTGTACCTGTTTTTTTTTTTTGTGGTTTTTTTTTCCTTTTTTTTTTTTTTTTTTTTTTTTTTTTGTTTTCCAAGTGGTGTTTCATCTTTTTTTGGCCTTTCCTCGTGTCCCAACTGGAGATCCCCCTCCAAGGAGCTCTTTGTACGCAGTGGGGTCTCTCCCTTCCCTGCTTTTGGCGTGAGGGCTCCTTCGGAATGAGATGAAGGAGATGTAAATCTCTAGTTCCTTTTGTCAGAATACAGGAAAACCACAATATTTTTGTTATAATATAGCTGAAACAACAACACTGTCATCCATTGCTGGGGCAGTACATTAAATATTGCTGAGCTCTGGGAGCCTCCTTCTTTGGGAGCATCTACTTCAAAGCAAGATCCTTAAAAAAAAAAAAATTCCTGGAGAGTTCTTTGTGAGTGCTGACCGTTTCCTGTCCCCCTCCAGGAAGTGTGGGGGGGTTTTTTTGCTGCGTCTCAGGATGGATTTTGGTAGCCTCTGTTCAAACTCCAGCCTGTCCCTAGGAATTATAAACAACTCCAGAGCCTGGGAATAGCGGCGGGCTGTGGGATCAGCTGGGATTGCCACAGGTTTTGCTCTTTGCCCTTACTCCTGGCAGGGAAAGGTGATTAAAAACCCTCCTCGCTGGAGGGAATGAGCTGGGAGGCAGGAATGCAGAGCACCACGTTGGGCTGTGCATCCCTGGAAGGTGAGGAGTTGCTCCAGGACGCAGATCCTGGAGTGACATCAGCCAGGGGGTTGTGCTGGGATCAGCTGAGCTGGGATCATTTCAGGCTTAGCTTATTGTTGTTCTGATGTAAACCTGGCTTTGGACCCGGCGTGGTGCCCTCAGTGAGGGGGTGGTGGTGGCACCTGGGTCCTTCCCTGTGGATGGGCACAGATCCGGGTCCAGGGCTGCTCTTCCTTCTTGTTTTTGGCAGGGCAGTGCTCTGGTGGGACTGGGGCTGGATGGACGGACGGACGGACGGATGGATGGATGGGTGGATGGATGGATGTGCTGCCTGCCCTCCCTGGAGCACAGCTGCAGGACCAGGCTGCTCCTGCAGAGCTTTCCTGGCTTCTCCATGCTCAGCCTAAATCTCCTCCTTGAGCTTTGCTGTTCCAAGGCCTTTCCCTCACGTTCTCCTGCCGGAGCCCCTTTCCAGGTGTCCTGGTGACCTGGCCTGGCTCAGCTCTGCCTCTCTCCCCAGGTCCCCACTGTGCTGCTGGGATTAGAAAGAACCCCCAAGGCCGACTTGCTGCTTTATCCTTCCTGAAAATCAAGGACCTGTGTTCTTCTGGCTTAGAATGAGACCAAAACTGCTTCCCCAGGCCTGTGGTGGTGCCACCTTTGCTGTTTCTGACCCATCCTAGAGCAGGGAGAAGTTTCTGCCTGAGATACCCCCAAGGATTCCCTTTTTTTTTTTTTCCCAGTGGAAATCTGATTCCCTGTAGGGATTTATTATCCCTGCTCTAGCAGAGGCCTGGAAAAGGTGCTGCTCTTTTCCAGGCTTTCTTGTCCTCTTTTTTTTTTCTGCTCTGCCTTCTGGTTTTAAGGAGCCTTAGAAGAGGCTTTGAGGGTCTTGAGTCTGTCTTGGTCAAAAAAAAAGATGGCACTGGGGAGTTAAAAGCAGGAAAACTGCAAGGATGGAGTGAGTTGTAGGGAATCTGCTTAGAGTGAAAATCCAGGGAAAATGAGGTCACTGTCCAGAGAGGTCCTGACTCCTGGAGGATCCCTCTCGGAGCAGCAATCCCTATTCCCAGCAAGGAGCAGGCAGGAAAGGCAGGAATGCATCTGCTGACCTCGTGGCTATCAATGGGATCATTAAACAGAAAGGATGGAGGAGCAGCTGATCTTCTTTGACTCCTGATGCTCCAAAGTGTCCTGTTTGGAGCCAAAGCAAATGTTTCCTTAGGGATCATTCCAGGGAGCCTGGCTTCTGCGCTCCTTGCAGGCCAGAATTAGAAGCACATTTTAAAAGCAAAAGCTTTTTCCCCCCCCACCCCCCTCCCAGTAAACTTCCTTGTTAATTTTGGTGTGGAGAGAAGACAATCCCTGAACAAACTCCAGAGGTTTTTTCCATTATCTGTAAACGTGGAATGAGCAAATAACTGAGTTCCTACCCAAAATGCCCCCCAATTTTATACTGCATCTGTTAGCTCAGGATTTGAGCTGAAGTGTGTTTTGATTAGAAGTAGAATAAAAAGTTGAGAGCCGAGTATTTGTAATTCTCCATCACTTGTTAAATCCTCACTCTTTGCTTCAATGCAAATTGTTCCAAGGAGGATTTTCTTTTAAAAGGTCTTCAGGGATCTCGAATTTTAGACGTGCATTGACATAAAATTAAATGTGAGAGTGCACAGCTGGGGTTCTGGGTGAGATGGAGGAGATGTTTCTGCTCCTTGAGCGTTCCCAAGGAAGGGGGGAAGGTTTTCCTTCAGCTGCACCATCCTAGAGAGCAGCTCTGTGGTCATGGAGGAAAATGAGGGGAAAACGAAACAGCTGAGGTCAAACTTCACTGGCGCAGGCCTAAAGCTTGGCTTAAGGTGGGGCTGGGCTGAGCCGTGCTCAGAGCTAAGCTGGAGGTTCCTGCAGACCCCTCTGCAGTGGGGGAGCTTGCCCAGGAGAACTCCCTGGCAGAGAAGCTGTGGTTGCCCCATCCCTGGAAGTGTCCAAGGCCGGGTTGGAGCAGACCAGGAGCAACCTGGGACGGTGGAAAACTGCCCATGGCAGGGGGTGGAACTGGACCAACCTAAAGGTCCCTTCCAACCCAACCCAACCCGGTGTGGGGTTCTGTGGTGTTTCAGGTGGCAGCAGGGAATCCCCGTGCTGGCATCCCATGGCGCTGGCTGTGTGGAGGGCAGCGCGTGGGCTTGGGCTGCTCCGTGTTGTTCCCGGAGAACTGCGCTCCCTTCCCAGCAGGAGGCCCTGGAGCCGAGTGTCCCGGAGCCCCTGGGAATGGTTGGACACCCGCTGGCCACGGGCTGCTCTTTATTCATCCCCCCAGGCCGGGATGGGAGGGCCGGGGCTGCTTCCTGACCGTTCCCGCTCCTGCCTGATATTGGGATCTGCTGTTCCTGTGGCTGGTGTAAGAGTGGGAAACTTTTCTCTCTGTCTTATTAAATCTATTTTTCAAGCTGTCACTTAAGCAGGTCTAGTGACAGAGTCGGATGTTTATGTGGCCCTGGACACTTGAACTCTGGTGTTTTCAATCACAACAGCACCTTTTGCCAGCCGGTCTGAATTAAAAACTCCCCCTGACCTTTTAGCCCCGGCCCTCTTAAATTCATGCTTTAAAAACAGCTTAATGAGGGGTTTACTGGCCCAATTGGAAGTTTTTATTAAAACCTATTAGTGAGCTGGAGTAGCCTGCCTGAAGGAAACGATTAGCCCAGAGCAGCTCGGCTCAGAGCTGGCCCTTAGCCACTCCAGCTTTTCCCTAAACTGCTTCCAGACCCACGTTAACCCCAGCACTGCAGCCTGCACGGAATTCATATCCTCTGCTTTAATTTATGCCTTGTCTGATTCCCTGCCCAGCCTCGCCCCATGTTTGGGTTTAATGGCGTTAGGCCCGCCTGAAAGGGCAGCGGGGCCTTGGCTCGGGCCTGGCTCGTTTGGGAACCTCAATTAAGGGGAAAAGTTCCCCCAAATCTTCTGCTGGCCCAGGGGTGAGGTGTGGGGCCTGCTTGGGCAAAGCCACGATGCTCCCGTGGTCCTGGGGCAGCTTTCCACGAGGAGCATCCCAGCGTGATGGAGTTGGAGATGGCACTGGTGGAACAGCCGGGGTTGGACACAAAATTGGGTTTTCTGGAGGACACAGACCTTGGAATCACAGGCAGGAGCTGGAGGGTGGAAATCTCAGCTGGCTTCTGCTGTGAGCTTCCAGTTAGATCTGAGCTTGTTTGCTCTAAGTCTGTGTTTTATATTAAGAATTAGGCCAGTGGTTCTTGCCTGTCCTCAAAATAAACCTTACAAGGCTGCTGAAGCCTTGGAGGTGTTATCTCCATGTTCTTATCTCGGTGGAGCTGAGGAAAACAGGCCAGAGCTCCAAGTTTTCAGGGAAAACCTCCCGTGGAAGGTGGCCCTGCCCATGGCAGGGGTTGGAATGGGATTGGCTTTAAGGTCCCTTCCATCCCAAACCATCCCAGGGTTCTGTGATGCCAAACCAAAGGCTGAGATTGGGACTCTCTGTTCCAAAACCTGGTTTGAGCCTGGAAACGAGCCAGATTCCCTCCTAGTAAAACAACAGTAGCAAGATTAACAGGAGAAAAAGCAGGAAATTCCCAATATGCCAATCAGGCTGCTGTTTAATTGACAAATATTTCGGTTCTGGGATGCACCTTGAGCATGATAAAGCAAAAATCATCCCGAAACAAAAAGCAACTGGTCCCTGTCCACACCCCACGTTCCCAGAGTGTCACCTCCTGCCTGGATTTCTCCTGGCACATGGATGCACCGACCTCGGTGCATTTTAAAGAAGAATGTTTAAGGCAAAATCTGCCATTAAAGTTATTACTGTGAAGTAGCGCCTTTGATTGCGGCAATTATGCAAATGATCCGAAGGGATAAAATACTCCTTAACGAGGCCTGATGGAAATGGTGGTGCTGGAAGGAGTGCAGAACTTCTCCAGACAGCTTTCCATGCATGGAATTTTCTTGCAGCCCTTTGCCACGTTCCTGGATCTCGACCTGTGTCACCGCTGACCGGCCTGCGGATGTGATTTTATTTTCCCTTAATCCAGGAATGTAAGTGGGTGGAATGGGAACGCTGGCCTTGCAGAAACTGGGAGAGCCTTTCCCTGAGCAAATTGTTTCTGCACAGCTCTTGTGACCGACTTTTGGCCCGGCCTTGAGAAAAAGGAAACAAACAAAAATGCCTTTTGCAGGAAGGGGTTTCATTCTTTGGGAGAAATTCGGGAAGAATTTCTCCATGGAAGGGGTGGTCAGGCCTTGGCAGGGGCTGCCCAGGGAGGTTTGGAGTTCTCATCCCTGGAGGTGTCCGAGGAATTCCTGGAGGTGGCACTCAGAGCTCTGGGCTGGGGACAAGGTGAGGATCAGGCACAGTTCAGACTCGATGTTGGAGGGCTTTTCCAAACTCAGTGATTATGTGTTTTTGTGATCTTTCTCTAAGAATGGGCTTGGTGATCCTGGAGGTCTTTCCCAACTTTTATGATTCTGAGATTCCGTGATTTCCATCAGAAGAGGTGAATTGGGTGACTGGCAAGGGTGGAGTTCTCCTTCGTTAAGGCCCTCAGATTGAAGCGTTGCCACGTTAATTGAAATTGTCTCCAGTATCAGTTTTAAAGCAGAGTTGGATCCTTGTCTCCCATAATTTGGGAAAACATGGCCTGCAGTTGGGTGGGAAGTGTCTGGTGTGGATGTGGCTGAGAGAATTATCTCCCAGTTTGGACTGGGTTAAAACAGAGGGAGAGGGACTTTTTGTACGGGCAGGCTGTGATAGGACAAGGGTTGCTGGTTTTAAACTGCCAGAGGGTGGGGATAGATGGGATGTTGGGAAGGAATTCCTCCCTGTGAAGGTGGGGAGGGGCTGGAATGGCTTTCCCAGGGAAGCTGTGGCTGCCCCTGGGTCCTTGGAAGTGTCCAAAGCCAGCTTGGAACACCCTGGGCTAGTGGAGAGTGTTGGGATTGGAACTGGATGGGCTTTAAGGTCCCTTCCAACCCAAATCATTCCATGGTTCTACGCTGGCAATTAGTTTAATTAGCTTTAATTGCTCTTACTGTGTAAGACTGAACCTGTTCACAGGTTCACCTGCACAGTTTGTTCCTGGCCCTGAGCTCTCCTGGGTTCCTTATCAAGCCAGCACTTGTCCTTATCTTGCGGGAGCCTCTCTGTTATCTCTCCCGAGCGTAGCCTGGATTTGTGTTAATCCTGCCCATTAAACCCATGGCTTCCTGCCTGTTCCCAGTTCTCCTGCTGTGGAAGAGCAGGAACGAGTCAGGATCAGAAAAATGCCAGCTCAGTTCTTTAAAAAATACCCAAATCTTCCAGCAGCCTTTTCGCAGCGAGGCGGATCCGAACTCACCTTTTGAGGAGGATTTGATGCCCGAACATCCCAGCTTGGGCCGATTGTGCTAAAAAAAAGGATTTTTTTTTTTTTCCCAAAAAAAAACTTGTTCCAGATTTACAGTAAACCAGGGAAGTGGTGCCCAGCACCGAAATGCTGCCACCGCTTTGGGCTGAGGTTCAGATGGTGCAGCAATACCCAGGGACAGTGTGGGACCGGGGCACTCGGGCACAGCACCCACTGCTTTGGGGTTTGAGATCCCGTGGAATTCCCCGGCTGGGAGAGGGTGATTAATTCCCCCCCTCCTTCAGGGAGTGGGAATTTTAATGATCCCGGTGGTACAATCCTCATTTTGTGCGTCCCTCAGGAAAGCTGAGCTCCGCCTGCCCAGGCTGTGCTGGGGTTTGGGATGGCTTTGGCGGGGAGCAGGGGTGGGAGGTGGGGCAGGGCCGGTGTCACCTGCAGGGTTCTCCCCGGTGGCACAGAAGGGTTTGGAAAAGAAAATCGGGGATGTGGCACCGCTCTGCCCCTGCTCCAGTTGTGGTCACAGCTGTTGTGACTCCTGGCAGTTGTTGCTTCTCCCTCTTTTGGTTGTTCCCATTTTATTACACAAAAGGATGAGTCTTCCCTCTGGAAAAGCAGAGCAAAGTCCCCCAGCAAGGCCGACCTGCAATACCCACACGGAGTGCTCCTGTAAATATTTTATTGTATGATTATTTTCATCCTTTTGCTCTATTTTTCAAGAAACCAAACCCAGACACGCATTTTAAAGAGAATTTTTGGCAGGTGTTTAAGCAGCTGCAGAGGATGTTGGCTTTATTTTATGGCACGGAATGGTCTGGGTTGGAAGGGACCTTAAAGCTCCAGGGGCAGGGACACCTTCCACTATCCCAGGATGCTCCAAGCTCTGTCCAACCCGGTCTTCACCTCATTTATGGAATGCTGCTGGATTTCAAACCTCTGTTTTTGAAGGATCTTGAGCTGCCAATCAGAAGTGTGGCACTTTTTGTCCCTGCAGTATTTGCCAGCTGTCCCCAACTCCGGGGAAAATCCACCTGCTTGGCTTCACCTGGAAACAGTCAGCTCTAGGGAATGTTTTGGCAAGCCCAGACCCCACCTGAAAGCAGAATCCGCCTCAAAAGTGGGAGATAGGAAGATTTTCTCCTGATTTTTAGTGAGAAAGACAAGCTGGGGAGGCTCCAGTGAAAACAATAGATCAGTTCTGGCTCCCACAGGCTGACACCTCTCAGCGTGGAGCTGTTTAAATTCCCTGAGCTCTCTCCAGGCTTTTGATGGAGGGAGGATGAGAGCTGGGCAGAGCTGCCTTCAAGGCTTGCTTCCATCCAGAGTTCAGGTCTGGCACGGGGGAAGAGGTTTGATTTTTATTTTTGTATTTTCCTGAAGTTAAATAAACCTTGATGTGCAGAGTAACCCCCGGGTAATCACAATAAACCAAAGGGCATCCAAGGAGCTGCTGGAGTTTTTCTTTTCCATTATCCACTGTCGTTTCTAACATCTGATTTATCTGTGGCTCGTTCTCATTTCAATGCCCTTTTTCTGCCCTGATCTACGTGCCATAAAAGTTTTCTGGCAGTGATTTACGAGGATGATCCCAGCTCTTCCTAGGGAGTTTTGGAGCCCCATTTTTCCTGGGGATGGTGAGTCCTGGTGGACGTTCCCCAGATCTGTGGAAGAATTGTTAATTAAAGGGCTGAGGTCTTGGCACTGGACACCTCAGGGCAGCTGGAAGTTGTGTGGGGAGCTCTGAGGAAGGTTGGACCCTGTTTAAGGAATCCAACTCTTGGGATATTCTCCATCCTTTTAATTGATCTGGGGTGTGGAGATTTGGGTGGAAATCCCTGGATTTTGGTCGCTTTCCATCAGGAATGTTTGGTGAGCAGAGAAGAAATTTGGGTCAGGTTAAATGGCCTCAATTTTTTTGTCTTTTTTAATCAGTGAGAGGATTGAAAAAGCTCTTGGTCTGGAGCACCTTGTCCATGTCCAGGATCTTCCAGGACCCCAGCTGGAAGCAGCCACACCATTGCAGTGGAAATGAAAAAGATTTCAGTTTTCCTGCCCTCTGGTACTTTCTTTTGGCCATGGATTAAAAATCCATTGGTTTGAGCAATAAAATCAAGGCTTTTTTCCAGGACATTTGTCCTGTGCTCTCATCTATTCTTATTATCCTTTTTTTCTTGCTGGAAGGAGGAGGAGGAATGGTGTGAGGTTGGTTTTTTCCTGTCTTTTAAGTTGTCTTCTTAGGGATATTTATTTGACAGCTCGATGCTACTGAAGGTTAAATATTGTTGAATTGTATTTATGCTGGCAGAGCCCCTTTTGGAATTCTCTGGGATTCTTCACAAGTCTCTGTTTTGAGGTTTATTGCATTTTCTGTGTTCCCTCCATGTACAAAAACTGGTGGAGGGGAGAGCCAGAGGTCAAGTTTGATCTTCCTCTAAATCCAGACTCCTTGATCTGCCCGGAGCAGGGAACAAACTCCATGAATGGAGCTGTTTGTGGATTTCTTCTTGAAGTTCCTTTGGCCAAAAATGTTGTTTCCTTGATGTTATTTGTGGGAATGCACTGGGGGTCGAGCAAATTTCTGGATCAGCGAAAGGAAGTCAGGATTTTTGGAATCGATGCAATTCTTTTTGTCTTGCCTTTTTAAATTAGTGTCTTAGTTGAGAGAGAAATACAAATTTAGACTTCAGTGGTAACAAAAATTGTGTGGTTTAGTGAGTTTGTGCACGTGAAGAACATCTTAGCAACCAGATTTTCTGTATTTCCCTGCCTTTAAATGGGAGCAGGAGCTGATTAATGACTGAGCATCATTAAAAATCAGGATCTTTGTGGACTTCATGGGGTTTCACTGCCTTCCTCGGCATCATCTGAACTTCAGATTTGGGGTTAACTCAGTCCAGGAGCAAAAGTGCAACACCTGAAGGAAAAGAGCAGAAAGTGGCTGCTGTGCTCGGGCCGTGCCTCAAAACCATCAGGGAGCCCAGGAATGGAGCTGCTGCTTTTCCTGCTGTCCCTGAAGTTTGTCTGCTGGCAGGAATTTCCTGGGAGTCGAAATCTTTTGTGTTTTTGTGTCGTTTGCGGCATCTTCGTGCACGAGTCCAAGCTGCTGCCTGTGCTTCCTGCTGAGCCCTGTGTGGGCTGCCTCGGCTTCCTGAAATATTCCACCAGCACCGGGGTGTCCCAGACTCATGTTCTCATTCCTGATTTCAGGGGAATGCTACCTAGCCAAATATTTCTGGCCACCCCCTCACTGCACCCACCCCGTTCCCTGAAGCTCCTCAAGAAATGGGATTCATTTATTTTCTTTAAGCTCAACGAAATCATTTTCTCATGGGCTTTTTTTCCGTCCCGAAGCCGGGTGAAACCGCAGCGCTAAGCCATCCTCTTCCCAGCCATCCCTGGGAAGTCAGAGGCAGCCAAGGTACATATTTGCTGTTTCTCCAAGCAGATAAGTGTCAGGATTTCAAAGCAAATTCCGTGCCATGATCTCCAGCGCTGAAATCTCCGCTGCACCTCGGCTCCCGTGCCTGGACTCGGAGCAGTCGCTGCTTTTATGGCAACTCTCTGGTGTTTTCCTGTTCTTTTTGAAGGGCTGGGCCTGGATGCATCCCAAAATTAGCTGTCCTTGAAAAAGAGAGGCTTCGAGGCAGGATGGCAGCACGTGGAGACCTGCCTGGGAATGGGGCGGTGGTAGCGAGGGAAAAGTCATCCTGCAGCTCCCAAAAAATAGGGAATGAAGGGAGAGAGCAAAGATGATCCCCCCAAAAATAGTGAGGGGGGAATAAACGAGCCATGGAGTGTGGGAGCAGGGTTTGGAGGAGGTGTGGAAGGATCCTCGGGGGGGAGAGGGGCAGAAACCTCTGGGGAAACGGTTCTTGTCCCTTGTTTTGGGTTTCCCTCCTTCCATCCCAGAGCTTTGCTGTGCTCTCTCCTCTTTATCCTCACATTTTTAGATACTTTAAAAAATAATTCATCTTTAATATCTGCGCTTATGCAGTCACGTAGAGTGGGAGGAGGTGTGGAAGGATCCTCGGTGGGGAAAAAAACCATGGAGAAGGTGAAGGACGAGGGGCAGAAACTGCTGGAGAAACGTTTTTTGACCCTTATTTTGGGTTCCTGAGGGAATGCTGTTATTTTGGAAGGGAGAAGCCACGTGCTGTGTCTGCCAGAGTGACAGCACAGCCCTTTGTCACCGATTGTCACCGGGGCAAGCGCTGCCGGGAGCTTTTTGTTCAGTTAAATGCAGGTTGGGAAGCACCAGGGCCAAATCCCGGGTGTAAATCTGGGCCAGTGTCAGGGATTTGCCCAGCTGTGCTGGATATCTCAGCCAGGGGAAAGCACAGCCTGGAGAGGCAGAAATTCCCAGAGCGATGGGGAGGGGAAGGCCAGGGAGGTGTCTGGGGGGATAATGCAGGGCTGTCCCTCTTCCCATCTGTCCTTTGCTGAGGACAAAATCCCACTTTTCGTCCTGTTTATCACAACATGACATTTAAATCTTTTCCATTCTCATTTACATGGCTTCTTAATATTCCTAATAACGTTCCTAATAATACTCTTCTGGCTCACTCAGCTTTCCAAACAGCCACTGGCCAGGGAGAGGAGGAGAAGAATTTCAAAGTCAAGATTTGGTGGTTTAGAATCAACCCTTTCAATGTGAGCTGCAGCAAACCCAGCTCTGGCATTGATGTTTCCATGGAATGGCCCCGATGTGACCTGGCAGTGCCCGAGGCTGGCGCTGCCTCCGGGGCCATTCCCGCTCTCCTGCCCATCCGTGGGCACAGCACAGGGAGCTTTGTCCCAAAAGGCTCCAAGATTTTCGGGTGTTTTGGGTGTCAGACCCTCGGGATGGGAGCTGGAAGCTGTGGGTGCTCCGAGCCTGGAGAGGTTGAACCCCAAAGTGGCATTTGGGGTTTAAAGTCACCCCCCAAATCAGGAGTGATCCAGATGTGGGAGCAGGGGTAAATCCCCATCCCTGGGGGTTTTCCGTGGGCTGCTGGGTGTTTGATCCGTGCTGTAGCTCCTTCTGTGTCGTGGAAAACCTTTCCTCGTGTTTGGCTGTGTTGTGTCAGCCCTAGGATGTAGCTCAGGGGGTTTCATCTCTTTTAAAATTTATTTTAAAAGAAAGTCACTTGATGCTGATATTTCACCCTCCAGGAACAGGGAGAGCTCAGAGATCTGCAGGGAAAATGCTCCAGAGATGGTTAAGCAGGGGAATTTGGCCAGGACTTTCTGGCACACAGCTTGGACAGTTAAAATAATTTATTAGAACGTTTTCCCATCTGTTTGTTATTATTAAATATGAAGGACTGGTGTTGCACAATCTTACCTTTTGGATTTATGGCCAGGAGAAATCGGTGGAGGTTTTTATTGGGTACCTTTTAACTCTGACTCAGTTACAAACAGCATTTTGAGCTTCTCCTTGGTGAGTTTTTAAAGTGAAATGAAATCAAAACGCTCCTGGCACGTGCTGCTCTTTAAGGGTCAGCACTTTCTCTTTGGGAAATTATCCTGTACAGGAATGTCTCGAGGTGTTTGATTTCATTTTTGAATCCTGGGATGCCACAGATGATAAAAACTCCCCTCTCTGCAGATGTATCGGGAAGAGGATCTGGGCTCTTCCTTGGAAATGCAGTTTTCCCTCCTTTCAGCCCTATGCTCTCTTCTCTTTATTTCCACAGTTTTAGATACTTTAAGGAATAATTTATCTTTAATATCTGTGCTTGTGTGGTCACTTAGAGTGGAGCACTGTCACTTTGCAAAGGGTTGATCTCTCTTAAATCCTCTTCTAGACTAACTGATAATTTGGGGTTAGATTGTTTTTAAGGTCCCTTCCAGCCCAAATCAATCTGTGATTCTACAAGAGAAGAGCATTTTTGGGTATAAAACCCAATACCATTTAAAAACTGCCTGGTTAGTGATTATTTTAACAAGTAACAGATATTGGAGATTTGGGTTTGGTTCCCTTTTCTCGTTTCAAATGCTTTCTAACCAGAGCATTTCTCCCTCCTTCTCCTCCCAGGGTGTCGCTGGGGTGCCACACGTGGCCTCAGGTGGTTGATAAATCACCAGGATAAGCAGTGCTGGTGTTCCAGCTGCCTTCCCACATGGTTCCAGTTAGGGAATTCCAGCCCTCAGCTTTCCTGACAAGTTCCCCATCAACGATTGAACGTTTGCATCAAGGCCCGGGCAGTGATTTCTGTCGAGAAATTGAATTCATTCTTGGAGCAACAGCTTCAGAGGTGCTGCCGTCCGCTTGGAACTGCAGGATTAAAGCAGTGGCAGGATATTTTCCCAGGTTTTAGGGTATGGATGATTATTTGGAAAATCCCTGAGCTATACCTGCTGTTTGACAATTTTACAATTCCAGGCTGGCTTTTTGTTGCTGAATACTTCAAAAACTGGGGTTTTTTTGTTTTTTTTTTTTTTGCTGGATCCCTCTGTTCTGGGGCATGTACACGATGATCTCGACGGTCCCTCCCACCCCAAAGAGTTGTAGGATTTTCAGCCTGATTTAATAAGTGCAGAGTGAGGACTGAAATCATTCATCTGGTTCATTTTAGGCACTGGAGTCATTTGGATTCCTTACAGGGCCAACGAGCCTTGTGGTGCTGGGACATCTGTGAGGAGCTGTTTAATATCACTTGTCACTACCCTGCCTGATCGTTGTTTTCATGTGGTCGATTCCAGTGGTTTCCAGAGAAATGTAAAAAGCCGCTTCTTCAAATTAGAAGCAAAAAATCCTTAATTATATGGCGGGGAATGTGCTCACGAGCGGCCGTGATGTCGCTCCCGTGGCAAAGCCACCACCCAGGCTGCCGGCAGCACAGGGAAACCTGAGGTTGTATTCTCATGGAACTGCTGGATCCAACTGGCAGCAGGACCCCGGGAATGGGAATATTTGGGGGAAAACATGCTGCTTTTGTGCTCCCCTGCTCTCCTGACCAGGAAGGCTCCGCAGGGTTTGCAGCGGGGCTGGAGGAGGGGATCTTCGGAGCTGCCGTAGGTGGATTTTGGCTGGATTATCCAACCTTGTGACTTTCTCCAGGAGCTGTGAAAATGAGGCTGGAGAGGCCCTGGCACAGACTCCCAGAGGAGCTGGAAGTGTCCAAGGCCAGCTTGGAGCACCCTGGGGTAGTGGAAGGTGTCCCAGCCCGTGGCAGGGGTGGAGTGAGCTGATCTTCAAAGCCCCTTCCCACCCAAACCATCCCGGGATTCTCTGATTTAGAATTCTCACTGCACTCAGTGTTACTTTATGAAGTGATTGCTGAACTGCTTCATCTTTTTTTGGATCACCAGGGAGATTTTCAGCCTTGGCCCATAATTCAGGTGTCTGACCATCAGCATTTCTGCCTCTGTGTGTTTGCTCCTCCCTTTGCACTGTGCAGGGAGAGAACAACTTCCTGACCCAGCTGAGTTTTTGCCATTTGTCCCACAATCACCAAAAAGCTGCTGCTTCCTCCTCCGGCTCATCAGACCTCTGTAAAATCAGCTTTTGAAAGCAGCTTTTTGATTTCCTGAGATCCACGTTTGGTCTCCTCCCTCCTGCTCCCCCTGCCTTTGTTCCTGGAGGTTCCTGGAGGTTCAAGCTGTGGGTGTTGAGGTCGCTTTGGTCACTTCTGAGCTCATGGTGTTGGAAAAGGCCTGGATGAAAGCAGCCCTGAATCGCAGCAGATTTCCAGCCCCAAAGTTTCCTGAGAGTTGGTTGAGGGACGGGGCTGAATGGAGACTCTTGTTTACCTTTGTTGGGATGGAGGGATGTCCGAAAGGACCCGGCAATACCCATTTTCTTATTGAACTGTAATCCTGGAAAACAGCCTTGAGCAGACAGAGCAAATCTCTGTTTAGAATCAGAAAAATCATATTTATAGGTACTGGAGTGGTTTTGTCACGGTCTCTTGTTTAAATAGGATCCTTTTTTGTGTTAGGTTTGGTTTAGGGTTGTTTTTTTTTTAAGGTTTTGGGTGTAAAAGATGGTGTGGGAATCTCAGAATCATTGAGATTGGAAAAGACCTCCAAAACCATCAAGTCCCCACCTTGTCCCCAGCCTGGAGCCCTGAGTGCCACCTCCAGGCCTTCCTTGGACACCTCCAGGGATGGGGACTCCGAACCTCCCTGGGCACTTCCAATACCTGACCACCCTTTCCATGAAAAAATTCCTTCTGCACTGGTAAATTCCATCAGGAACCACTCATGGTCTTCTCTTAGAATTTAGGACAAATTTCTTCATGGAAAGAGTTGTCAGGGCTGCCCAGGGCAGTGGAGGAATCACCATGCCTGGAACTGTTCAAAAACCACGTGGATGTGGCACTTGGGGACACCCTGACCACGGTGGCTCTGGATTCGTCATTGGCACTGATGATTTAAGAGATCTTTTCCAACCTTAGAAATTCCACACTTCTCACGCAGACCTTTCAGATCCCACCTTTGGTGTCACTGCTGTGTGTGTTGGGGTGCTGGACAGGGATATCTGCCTTGAGGTTAATCAGTTATCCAGCAGTTTTTTCCCTGTTCCATATACGAGCTGTGCTTTGAAAGCACCACTCAGGAAGAAAAGTCAAGGAGGCAAGAGATGATATTCCACAAGAGATTCACTTCAAATCCACAGGGAAACCTGAAAGAATCATCCCCTGGCCTGGATTTATCCCCTGCAAACACTCAGGGCGAAACTTGTGCGAGGCTGGAACCGGATCTGTGCAGGGCAGTGGGAATCTCACGTGACCCAGCGGGAGAAATTCGTTTCATTTGCTTTTTCTTTCGAGGCTTGCTCGCTGTCTGCTGGCACAAGCCCTTGCCAGGTGCCCTCGTGGCTCCGGGTTTAATTTGTTCCTGCCTGAAGTGCGCGAGCGGCGCAATGGCAGCGCGGGGAGGGCGGCTGGGATAGGGGAGCAGCTGCTCGCGGGTTCTGGAGCTGCCACAGCAGCCTGGAGGAAGATTCCCCAGCCTGCAGGCGCCTGTCGGGAGCAGTTCAGCTCCTCGGGCACGGGGCCTGGCCGGGAGGAGCAGACGGAATGTGTCCTGCAGGAAGCCGGGAACGGCCGTGGGACGAGCGGGAACGCGCTGCTGTGCTCAAGGGGGGAACGGAAGGGGGGAATGATGCCTTGGGTTTTTAGCTTTTATGTTTTTCAGATTCTACGCTGCATTAGTGGGTAACTCTGAACTCTATCTGAAATGTTAGTTAGCTCTCTTCATGTTTTAGTCAGACTAAACAATCCTTCCTGGGCCTGCAGACCAAGGTCACACCAGCACGGCCTCAGGCCCGAACAGGATAAACAAAAGTGGTTCGGGGGGAACAGGCCAGGGGATTGTAACTTCATTACCTGGAGCTATAATTGGACGATTAGCTTCTGATATGCCAATAGACCAAACCTATGTCTCTAAAAAACTTGTGGCTGTTCGTCCATCTTGGGAGTAGTCTCTTGCTGAGGCTCCTGTGCTGCCCAAGGCGTATCCTTTAAAGGCTTTTTAATAAATACCCACTTTATTCTGTCCCTCTGTCTAGTCTCTGTTCCAGGAAGCCCCTTCAGGCATCAGGATCACCTGCTCCTGGTGCTGGCATCACTGTCCTGGGCCTCTCCTGGCTGCTTGTTCCCGTTTCTCGGCCAGGCCCTTCCCATTTCATCTGTTCCCCGTGGGACACGTGGGCTGTGAGTCCCACAAGCTCTGCTTTGCTTCAGGTTGGACATCAGCAGGGATTTCCCCAGGGAAAGGGTGCTCAGGCCTTGGGAAGAGCTGCCCAGGGAGGTTTGGAGTGCCCATCCCTGGAGGTGTCCAAGGAAGCCTGGAGGTGGCACTCAGAGCTCCGGGCTGGGGACAAGGTGGGGGTCAGGGCTTGGACTCGATGGGCTGGGAGGGCTTTTCCAGCTTAAATCATCCTGGGATTCTGTCCCTTTCTTTGCGGGCAGCCTCACCCCTGCTGTCTTTGGCTAAATTAGGGGGATCCCTGGGAATGCTCTGCCCTGTCTGGGCTCTGAGCCGTTCCTGGGGCTTGTTCCCCTCACTCCCTGGGGTTTGAGGCACAGGTCATTGGCCCTGTGAGGATTTTCAGGGATGGTTGAGATGCTGAGAATCATGGAATGGTTTGGGTTGGAAGGGACCTTAAAGCTCATCCGGTTCCAACCCCAACACCTTCCACCATCCCAGGTTGCTCCAAGCCCTGTCCAAGCTGGCCTTGGACACTCCAGAGATGGAGCAGCCACAAGTTCTCTGGACAGCAGGAGTGCAGGGAATGCTGTTTCCTATCTCCAGGGACATCTCACCCTCCCTGACTGCTGTGGGCACCTTCTCCTCGCCTTGAGGAGCTGGAGAGCTCCTGGTTCTTCATAGGAACAGGGCTGAACTTATTTTCCTTCCTTGAAGACAGAGTAATTAAATCCAGTATGTACAGATCCCTCAAATTGACAGCCGCCCACGGAGCTAAAAACAGGAAATCCATTAACTTCATTATTTAAAAAATAAAATAAAAATCCTCCCAACTGATTCCTCTGTCACTTAAAGTTCTGCATGGAAGGAGGGCTAATTTAACGCTGCATTAACTCCCTGTTATCACCCTCCTGTTACCTAAGTAGTTCCTAATGACTACCCTGGAGAGCACTTGGAAGCTTTTAAAAGTTTTTATGCTAAATTTTATTTTTTTTTTTTATTCTGGGTAGTTTATACTTTAAGAACAAAAGTTCCTGCTAACGTTCTCCCAAATCTTCCAACAACAGCCCGAACTTTTCTGGTGGCTGCAGAAGTGCGAAGTATCCCCAGGCTGAGGTGATTTTGGCGAACAAGAAATGGGAAATATTTGATGGTGGTGGTCAGGGATGGGTTTGGCTGTGGGAAGCTGGGTCACATCTTGGGTTCATGGTGTCCTGGGGCTGGGGTGGAGGGCTGGGGTTACCAGCTCTGCCCAGGACACGGTGCCAGAGGGGATTCTGAGCTTCAGCGAAGAGTTTTGGCTTTCAGAGCCTTGAAAAGCCTCGGGGCTGGCGGCCTGTGAGAGGTGTCCCTTTGTTCTGGGGTCTGGGAGTGGGAGGCAGCGCTGAAAGAGAAGCAATAAATCACGGGCTCCCCTCGTTGTCTCTTCCTCAGAGATCTGATGGGCCGTTTCTTCCTTTTTTAATCATTTATCCTTTCTCATTTATCCTTTCTCATTTATCCTTCCTCTGTCCTGGTTCAGTTCTGCTCCTCAGAGCAACATCTCAGAATTCTGGGGATTTTTTTGGGCCGACCTCAAAGTGCATCATCTTTGTTGCTCTGCAGCGCTTTTAAGTCATGAAGTTGAAACTTTCTGCTTTATATTGATCAAAAAGGGAGCTTTGCTGCGCAAGTGCCTGGGCTTTGCTTTCCCACCGCCTGGAAAACCTGAATTATTGCAATATTAATCCTCACACGTGCTCTGCCTGTTGATGGAGGAGGTTCAGAGCTGCTCTTTGAGGTTATTAACAGGGGGTTGATGTTTGCTGGTTGGGATTATTGGTCTCTCCCTGGAATCACCACAAATCCTGTCCAGTTAGAGGGAAACTTGGAAAACTCGACGTGAATGTTTCTTGTTTGTCTTTGTGCCTCTGTTTCTACTGATATTTGGGAGAAGTTGGGGAGTGAAGGGACAGTCTGTCCCTCTGGGAGGGTTGTTGTCCTTCTGGAGAAGGAAAAATGACTGGAAAAAAGGCAGAAAGCCCAGAGCTGGGTGAAGAATCCTCTGCCCCAGGCTGCAGCAGAGAGGGAAAACCAGCTCATTCCAGCAGGTGGTAAGTGGGACCTGTGAAAGCCAAACCCAGCTGGAACTGGGGGTGGTTCTGCAGTGGGTCTGACTGGGACGGATATTCCACGCTGGAGATAAACCAGGTGTTTGTGGTGAGCTGGCACGAGCAGGATTTGGGGCATTTCTGGGGTTTTGGCTGGCTGGGGGTGTGTTAAGGCAGCTTTCTTAGGGATGGGGTCATGGGTTGGAGCTTTGCTTTCCTCTCAGGAAGTCGTTGCTGTGAAGGAGGGAAGGATCCACAGGGATCGTCCAGTCCCACCCCGAAATCCCACCCTGGGCATCCCTGGGAGCGTTGTCCCAAAGCTCCTGGAGCTCTGGCAGCCTCGGGGCCGTGCCCGTTCCTGTGGGATCTGTTCAGTGCCAGCACCCTCTGGGGGAGGAACCTTTTCCTCATATCCCACCGAAACCTCCCTGCCCCAGCTCCAGCCACTGGCCAGGGAGAGGAGGAGAAGAATTTCAAAGTCAAGATTCGGTGGTTTAGAATCAACCCTTTCAATGTGAGCTGCAGCAAACCCAGCTCTGGCATTGATGTTTCCATGGAATGGCCCCGATGTGACCTGGCTGTGCCCAAGGCTGGCGCTGCCTCCGGGGCCATTCCCGCTCTCCTGCCCATCCGTGGGCACAGCACAGGGAGCTTTGTCCCAAAAGGCTCCAAGATTTTCGGGTGTTTTGGGTGTCAGACCCTCGGGATGGGAGCTGGAAGCTGTGGGTGCTCCGAGCCTGGAGAGGTTGAACCCCAAAGTGGCATTTGGGGTTTAAAGTCACCCCCCAAATCAGGAGTGATCCAGATGTGGGAGCAGGGATAAATCCCGTGGTCCCCAGCAGCACTCAGATATTTCCAACAGGTGCTTTAAGGCTTGAGCTGAAACCAAACCACGCTGGGTTTCGGGGAGGTGGGCTCGGGAGCAGGTCTGATTCCAGGGAAAGTCAGTCTGGATTGGATATCTCCCTCCCCTTGGCTGCTGGGCTGTCTGACACACAATATCCATAGGGAGACAGCTGCACTGGGAGCTGGAAAATCTGGATCTGTTGGAGCAGCATTTGTGTGTGCCGCGCAGACGGGCTCTGTGTAAATCTGATGTGTTTCTGTGGCTGTTTTCAACTTATCCCGTGTTTTAGGAAGGGGAATTAATAAAAATTCATTACGTGAGCTCTTTCTAGCATAGCCAGGTATGAGGGTTGGTTTTGGCCGGGTGATTTTTTTGAGTCAGAAAAACAGAAAACAAGAAAATTCACTCTCTCTGGACCTAATTTTTATCTTCTCCTGAGGGCTTTCAGCTCTTCCCTCCCTCACTGATTTCTCCCTGATTGTCCAACAAACCGGTTTGGGATGTGGAGATGGGGGAAAGGGACTTTGCTGACTCCTCTACAGGCCAAGCTGTGGTAACTTTGGATAGTAAATTTATTTATGGTAAATTATAAAGATGAAAACCAGACATCACTTGACGTTGAGCTACGAATACAAACCGTACGCTGCATGAGGAGTTTGAGCGTTTGAAAGAGGCAAAACACTTGAAAACCCTAAAAGAAACAGGGGAAAGCTTATTAAGGTTTTGGGTTTGCTTGTTCCCTTCCCTCCTCCCCTCCAGCACATCCTCCCTGCTCCTCCTCCTCCCCTGCCCCAGCAGAGACCTCTGGAAAACTCCAAACCGTGGATTTTGCCACACCAAGCTCCGAGCGTGTCCCAAACCCTCGGAGCGCGTGTGGGGCGGGCGCAGCCTCCATTGGCGCTTGATTTTATTCCCCCTTTTTTTTTCCCCCCAAAAAAACCCAGCCCGTGGCTCCCTCTCCGGCTGCGCCAGAGATAACAATGGGGGGCTTTGTGCTGCCCTGCAGCTGCTGAAATTTGACGAGATCCAAGTGAGGAAAACAGGAGCAGGTGGGTCAACAACGTGACCCTTTCGTTCCCAGCAGTATCACTGAGCCCTGGGGTGGAGCCCGGCAATAAGGATGTGTTGGTTGGGGCTTGGAGGATGGGAATTGTCTCTTGGAGAGAGCCCTGACGGGGTTTGCTGCTGTTTATGGGATGGGTTTGACCCCCAGAACTCCAGGATTGGGGAATGTTGCTGGGGGTGGTAAACCGGCGTCGCTGCGGGCAGGAGATCTTCGCTCCCTTCATTCCCAGATTGTTTACTGGTTTTTGGATGCTCTGTGGCTCCCACGTGGATGCTCTTGAAGCTCCCAGCAGCCACGATTGCCTTCCCATCCCACAGCCCTAAAGTGGGGCTGTCCCAGATGCGGCTGCCCCATCCCTGGAAGCGCCCAAGGCCAGGTTGGACGGGGCTTGGAGCACCCCGGGATAGTGGAAGGTGTCCCTGCCCAGGGCAGGGGTGGCACTGGGTGATCTTTAAGGTCCCTCCCAACCCAAACCAGTCTGGGATTCTGTCCCAGTTTCTTATCTCAGTCCCCCCAGGTCATGGAGATGACTCTGGTGCTGTGTTAGAACCACCCTACAAAATGCCAGGGGTGGGAATTGCTGCAGTGGGAGGAGGGTTTGGGATGTGCTTCCCAGGGTGTTTGTGCACGTGGAGGATGGGGCTGTGCTGGGCTCCTGGCGCTGCCACATCAGCAAACGCATCTCAGTTAGAATCCTGGAATGGTCCAGGTTGGGAGGGACCTTAAATCATCACCTTCCTCACCTTCATCATCGCTCCTGTTGATAGCAGCAAGAGGGGGGTGAAAACAGGGAGAGAAATGCTGGAGTTAATGAGCTGGGAGGGTCGTGAGGAACCGGCTGCTCCTCAGGGCTGCCTGCCCAGGAGGGATGGCCTGGCTGATCCCCTCAGGTGTCACAGTGTGTTTGTGAGCCCCTGCATGGTGTTCAAAGGTGGCAACGCTCGAACCTCAGCAGGGACGTGGCTCCAGCCTCACACCTGGCTAAGAATCCAAAGGATTTGGAGTCGGAGGCTTTTAGGGCAGATGTGAGCAACTGTGCGTGAGTCAGCGGGGAGGAACGGGAGGTTCTGCTGATGGATTTGGTAATCTTGGGCCTGGGATCAGCTTACAACGGAGCGAGGGCGAGCTGGAGCCCAGCTCCCCCCTCGTCCGCTGAGCTGCGGATTCACTTGTGGTGTTCAACACGTTCATGTCCTCAAACCTTCCTGATCGAGCTGGAATTTTTACAGAAACCACGGCACAGGAGCATCCGGGATAACCCCACCGTCCCCAGCGCTTCCGCTGGTCACGGAGCGGCACCCAGCAGCGCTTTGTTTGCACGAGATGAAGCCTGAAAGAGGAGAGGGCTCGGGGCTCTTAGAGGTCTTCTCCAAGCTGAAGGTTTTTCTAGGAACGACAGGTTCTGGTCAGGATGAGTCCGTGCTGGATGGAGGAGGGGAGAGCGGTGACAGCTCTGGAGAGAGGGAAGGGTGTGGCCAGGAGAGGTCCAGGAGAAGGGGATGGATCCATGGATTGATGGATGGAGGCTGGGAAGAAGCACAGTGGGTGATGTATCCCAGAAAACTGATCCCACATGGGCAGCTGGGGACACTCCATCCCTCAGGAAGGGGGTTGTGAGTAAATCAGAGCCTCTCCGAGCTGATCTGCTCCTAAACCTGGTTTTAGCAGGACCTTGTGCCGTGCCCTGAGGCAGGAGCACAGCCCCACATGCCACGTGTGCCCTCGCCAGGGAGCAGCCGGAGCCGGGCGGGATTTAACCCCAAACTGGGGGAATTCTGGGCCCAGACTCCTGACCCAGCCTGCGAGCAGAGTTTGTCCTTGGCAGCACTTGCAGTTAAACCTGGCTTGGGGCTGGCTGAGCCGCAGAGCAGCCGGGAATGCCGGAGCTCCGTCCCGGCAGCTGGCAGCGCTGTTTACTCCGTGCTCCGCCGTCCCCTTCCCGGCACGGCTCTGTCCGACTGTGCCGGCTGGTGCCAGGATTCCGACTCATCCCTTTGGGATAAAAGCACAGGTGCCAGGCTGAACTCGTGCTCCAGGGAGGCCGGGACGGCTTCGCTTGGCTTGGGCCACGTGGGTGCTGGGAGCATCCTCGCGGAGCCACGGGATGCGCGGGAATTGTCCTGCAGGGTCGCTCCGTCCTTCTGTGCCCCTTCCCTCCACGCTGCCGGGGATTGGGGTGAAAGATAAAGCAGGAAAAGCTGCCGCTGTGCCCTGCTGGGCGAGGGCGGTGCTGCTCTCCGGGGGAATGGATGCCCAGGGACGCAGGAGTTTGGATCCCACCCCGACACCCATCCCCAGCAGGGCAAGGCGGTGATTAACATATGAAAACAGGGCTAACAGTGGGATTCTTGTGCGGGCAGGAATGAGGGAGATCTACGACCCTTCTGGTGCCAGGCAGCCCCGGAGCTGGGTTCAGGCACAATTAACCTTTCACTTTTGGGATGAGCCGGTGCTTTCCTGCTGCAGCTGCTTTTGGGACAATATTCCTCACTTCTCCTCCCAGAAACATCGATTTGGGCATCTGGGGGGGCTGTGCTGGGAAGCACAGGACGTGTGGAGGCAGGAGGGGGAATTTTTAATGGCTTTGATGTGTAATAATCTGAGTTTTAAAAATTCCATTTTGATTTAAGGGGCTTTGTGCACATTAAGATTAAAAAAAAAAAAAGGAGGTTTCACGACTGGTATTGAAAATATTTTAAAGCAAATTCAAAGTGGTTTTTCTTGTGTGACAACATCAAATCAGGGCTGGAAAAATCTTGGAGAGGGGGGATCAGGGGGCTCAGGCTGAAGCTGGAAGGGATGGATGCGTTTGGAATGGGTTTGGAATGGGTTTCCCTGCCTGTTTGGGCTGGGTGAAGGGAATTATTATGGATCAAACTGGTGAAGTGCCTGGAGAAGCCTTGGGAAGGAACAGGAGCCGTGGACACTGCCTCGTTTAATTTAGCTGAGAATATCAGTGCCTTAACTGGCTGCAACGAGGAATTTTCAGGAATTCTCCTCGCCAATGTGCCGTTTAATGTCTTTTTTTTTTTTTTTTAATGGTTTCAGAGTACAATTCTATCACACAGAAATATTTGAGAATCAGAAGAATTGGAGGTGGGACAAAGCTGGAGCAATTTCGTTTTGGCAGGGATGAGTTGGTGCTTCCAGACGTGCTGGGGGTTGGACTTCACCTGTCAAAACAGAGCTGTGTGTTCTGCCTCTCTTGGAATAATCATTCCAGTATTTATAGGCTGGCATGGAGGGGAAAATGCAAAATACAGATTTGCATGGATTAGGTGGAGTCTGTCTGCTCCAGAGCATCCAGGGAACGGGTTCATGGTGGGATCCCAAGGCTCTGCTTTGAGCTCAGTCCGGGGTAATTTGGTTAAATCCAGGGGTGTGCAAAATCCAGCAATTGGTAAAAGTGGCCCAGCGGACAATTTTGGTACAATTTTGATTTTTTTTTTATGATTAAAAATTCCGGGCTTCTCATTGCACTGAATGTTGATGATGATAAGACTTAATGGGATCTTAATTAGTGTCTTTTGAAGCTAAAACTGCCCTGTCTTGGCCCAAATCCAGCTGAACTGCTGGATCCACCCATGACTGGAGGAATCAGTGGCACTGCTTGGTTGTCCCGTGCCACTTCCCAGGGCACTTAAATCACATTTTTCTCTGTTTCATAGAAGTTATTAATTTTTATAAAATCTCCCCTTTTATGCAGTTTGTGCTTGGAAAAGAACAGCACAGCCCCGAAGCTTCAAACCCCTGAATCCCCCCACTGTGTGGGATGTCTGTTTTAGGGCAGCTGTTGCCTGATTTCCCACAAATTAACCTTAAAAAGCGCTCAAGGTGTTTGTTTTTTTTTTAATCCTTCAATTTCAGTTTAATTCCAGGATAACTTCCAGCACTCCCACCATAATTATTTCCTTTCTCACTTCTCGTTGGCCCTGCAGGATGGGAATCTCAGCTGCTGGAGACAGGATTCCTGGGAATATTCCTGTGCCCGCTCTGGACCCTGTCCCGCCTGCCCCAGCGCTCTCCTCCTTCCAGAATTGTCATCTGGGGCTTCCGCTGGCTGATTTTCAGGATCATGCTCGGAGCGGTGAGTGGGAATCCACGTCCTGCTTCTGGGAGGTGACAGCAGCAGGAATGTCCCATCCCGGGTGGGAATTGCCCCAATCCAACACCTCGGGATCTGTCGGTTTGGGAGTTTTCCCAGTGACGAGGAAAAGCTTCCTGCTCTGGTCCTCAGGATCCTTCAGGGTTTGTTTTGAGGAGGAAAAATGGGAGGGAATGATCCGTGTGGATGTGTTGGTGCTGCACTGGAGTGGCTCTTCCGAAGGAATTAAAGGGAGGTTGGGCATTGTGGCTTTTCCACAAGGCTCTTGGAATCCAGTGGGTAATTCCCAGCTTTGCCCGGGTTCCTTTCCCTTTGGTTTTGCTTTTCTGAGATGTCACTCCCTGCTCCGTGGTTCCAAACAGAACAATTGCTGCAGAGCTGTCCCGGAGCCAGAGGGAATTCCCAGGCAGCTTGTAAGGGAATCCATCGGGAACTGACACATCCCTGTTAAAACCGAGGCGTGGCAGGGGCGTTCTCCCATCAGCTCCATCTGCTTGGACGTTCCAGAACATCCCAAAACTGTAAAGCTGAGGATCATCGCTGTAGGAGGAGTGGTCGGGTTATTTTGGAATTTTGGCTTGGAATTTTTTCAGGGATCTCAGGGTGAATTTTTTATTTGGGGCATTTTTCACCGACGGGATCCGAACCAAATGTCGGCACCACAGGCCCTTCATCCCTGAGGGATGGAGGCTGAATCCCGGGATCTTGGTGCTTCTTTGGATTCAAGGCATGCCTGGACGTGGCACTCAGGGCTCTGCTCTGGTGGACAGCGTGGGACTGGTCCCAGGATGGTGATCCTGGAGGTCTTTTCCAACCTCAGTGATCCTGGGATTCTGTGGTTCTCAGCTGTGCTGCGGATCGTTGAGTGAACTGACACCGAGCGTAGCGAAACATCCCGAATTTCCTTAAAAATCGATAGGATCACCAATTTGCATCCTGCTTTCCTTCTAAACTGGGCTCTGCCTGAGCTTTGCTCCTGCTGATGGGTCTCATCTATTCTGAATTACGGGACAGGCTGGATCTGGAGGAAAACTGTGCTTCCCAAACACCTCTGTTGCTGTTATCTCCACGCTGCTCTCAGCAGTAACTCCTGATATTTTTGGGAAGAGACGTGTCCCTGTGTGCCTGGGACACTGATATATCACTGACAGGCATGGGAGAGGAAAACATGGAAAGGTCATTAAATGGGGACCCCCACAAGCAAGTGGTTGATGGGATCTTTAATGTTTTAGGGCCCAAACTCGTGTAGGATTTCTCCTGGGCCGGGGAAACGGCGCTCGCAGGCAGCGGGAAGGGAAGGATCCTCCTGGAATCCAGGTGCTCCTGCTCCCAGGGCGTCTTTGGTTTCCTCCTGACCTGGCCTGCAGCTGAGCACGTGCACCAGGAGTTTTTCCCAGGCCTGGGATTGGCAGTGGTTGTGTTTTCTGCAGGAAGTTTGGCTTTCCTGCACGGTTCTCCCGGGATTCTTCCGGGATGAGGCTTCCCTCGGGGAATCCTCCAAGCAAGCAGCATTCCCTGGGGGCAGCTGGGCTTTCCTCACCCTGTGCTGGGTGTTAGGGGAGCATTTTGGCAACGCTCCTCAGGTGGGTGAGGTGGTGTCTCCTCTCCAGGTTCTCATCCCAGCGCTCTCCTGATTTCCATCGTCAGTTCCTGAGCCACGGGGCTGATTTCACTTGTCAGCCCCTTATTTCTCCACTCGGTGTCTCATATTTGGGATGTTCTTCCACGTGGAGCTCTGACAACCTGGGACTTTGCACTGAGCAAAGCTGGCCTGCTTTGGAGGAGGATGTTGGAGGAAACTTTGGAATGAGATGATCTTCAAGGTCTCTTCCAGCACATTTCATGATTAGGGAGTTTTGCTGTTTCCTGGCTAAACCTCCTCCCAAAAAGCACGTCCAGACCTTGCTTTATTGTGCCCAGGAGCTGGCTGGGCTTGTTGAGGGGTGACACAGCACGGGAGAATCGGGATAATCCCGGCTGTGGTGGGAGGCGAGGAGCTCAGGCGGGCGCTGCTGCCGGGGTTTGATTGGCAGCGAGTGCTGGGCTGAGCTCAAATATTGCTGCCTTTTTAAAAGGCATAATTACGTGATTCAATCTATATGTTTGATGTTCCTAACAATCCATTAGAGCAGGATGTAAAGAGGGATGCTTCCCAGGAACACGCCGAGGCAACAGAAGAGGGGCTCTCTGTGTGAGCCAGCAGCTCGTTAGGCAGGAAGTGAGGCAAACGCACATTTGCAGGGCTGCTTTCCCTCAGAAGAGCTCGCTGGGTTGATGGCTTCATCACTTCGTTTGTGACTCTCTGTCACTCGGAATTCTCGAGGCTTGCAAGAGGCAAAGTGTTGGTTTGTGATCCCACCAGAGTCACGAGGTGGGAGGCAAAGGTTGTGTGCTGAGGTTTCTGCCGCTCCTCAGGTGAAGGGACGAGAGGAAACGGCCTCAGCTTGCACCAGGAGGGTCAGATGAGATATTAGAATTATTTTTTTTTTCTCTGAGGGAATGGTCAGCATTAGAATGAGTTGCCCAGGGAGGTGGTGAAGTTGCCGTGGAAGTGTTTGAGACATCTGGATGTGGCACTTGGGGACGTGGTTTAGGGCTGCTGGGCTGCTGGTGGCACTGGATGGTCCTGGAGGTCTCTTCCAGCCTGGATGGTTCTGTGATTCCGTGTTAACCGAGCCACGGGGACTTCCCAAGAGGAGCAGCTCTGCTGCCAGCAGGGTGGCTTGGTGGCACCGAGGTATTTTGTCACCTGCAGCTGCTTGGGGACCCTGCTGTGCTCCCCAAGCCTTGTCCCTCTCTCCAGTAAACACAAGTATTTGATCCAGCAGGCAGAGTTGGTTTTCCAGCTGCTCCATTCCCTGTGGAGCTGCTGCTGGGGTCGGTGCTGGATGGGTTTGGGGTGGTGTCAGCCCCTTCTCCGAGCCCCTCGCTGCAGGCTGGGGGTCCTGAGGGGGCTCCTGGCAGCCCTTTTCCCAAACTGCAGAGTTTGATAACCCCTGATTCCCAGAGAAGGGTCTGGTAACCCCCCAATTCCCAGGAAAGGGGCTGGCTGGAGCTGGGCTTCCACAGACCAGCATCTCCCTGAATCTTGTGGCTTCCCAAAGCCTGGTCCCATTCGTGCCAGCTCTGCCTGGAGTTTTGGGAGAGCTTCTCACTGAATCCCCATCCTGTGCTGCCAAGGTGAGGCTTTCCCTCCCAGATGGAAGAGTTTCTGCTTCGTTTTTGGGTTGTTTGGGGTTTTTTTGGGCAGCAGCACTGCTCCGGAGCCTTCAATCAAACACCACTCATGGCTAAAACCCCATTCAGCAAATGTTACCCCTGGGCTTTTTCTGCAAGGCTTGAGAAGAGGTGCCAGCTCCATGGAGTCCACACATTCTGGGGAATTCCCTGCTGCAGGTGAGACCCACGTGCTGGGGGAGCCCAAATTCCTGCCCACGGATGGGTTGGAGCTGATGATTTGCCAACAGCATCCTGGGGAAAGCCTGGAGTAGCTCCTCGTGCCCTGGAAGTCGTCAGGGATTATTGGTGCAAACCATAAAGCAGAGTTTGTGTTTCCTCACGAGTGCAGGGGCTGAGGGACGTCGCGTGAGCACGAGCTCAGAAATGTGAGGATTTGGTTGGCATCAACACCTGCCTGCGACTGCAGCAGCTCTGAGCACACCTGGACACTGCAGGAACACAGGGAAACGGGTGGGAGCGCAGGAATGGGATCTCAGTGGAGTTTGGGAGGAGTCCTGGAGCAGATCCATCCTCCAGCCCTGCAGTGGGTCAGGGGGGCAGTGCTGGGGGGCTTCTCCTGATGTCCCTGCCCTGGGCTTTTCCTGGGTTGCAGGAGCAACATTCCCTGGCTGACCCGTGGGGTGGGAGCTCAGGCTGCATCCTGGGGTGCTGGGGTGGTGTCCATCGGTGTTTTCCTGGATATCTCAGCACTGCTGGGATGTGCCCATTGTCCAAGGGACTCCTGGGGCATTGCCCACTTGATGATGTTCTGTACAAGGAATATTATCCTGGAACGGTTTGGCTTGGAAGGGATCTTAAAACTCATCCAGTTCCAACCCCAGCACTTTCCAGGTGATCCAGCCAGGCCTTGGACGCTGCCAGGGATGGGGCAGCCACAGTTTCTCTGGGAAACAGGGAATAATTATCACTGCTGGGGATGCACGGAGGAGACAGGGGAGCTTTGAGCACCGGGGCTGCAGCAGCACGTTGGAAATCTGGGAATAAATGGAATTAAGGTGGAGCTGTGCCTTGCAAAGGATCCCAGACATATGGAATGAGTTACCAGGGAAGGTGGCTGGAGCAGAGTGTAAGTGAGGCTGAGACATCTTGATTAGTTTCTGCAGGAAAGGATTGAAGAGCGGAGTGAAAAACCAGGGAAACGGGATTTAAAGTGCATTACCACTTTAATTTAAAAGTGCCCAAAGCAAGGAAATTCAGATTTAAAGCTGCCAATCTCTGCCTGGCTGCTGCAGGTGTTGGGGCTGGGAGGACTGCGGGGTCTGTGTCCAGATGGGTCCTGGGGCCATGAGCCCAATCCCAAACCTCGGGTTTGTCCCAGGAATGAGATCCTTTAAGAGGTGTGTCATGTCATCATTTTATTATTTATAACAGAACTGTAGTTTTCTTTCATAATCTGCCCTGTGGGCAGCACCCTTGGCATCTTCCCTGTGTGATGCCCTTAAAACCTGCAGATTTTAAAACCTTAAAATCTGGGATGGGAGATGGGATCCCTCAGGAAAGGTTTTCTTCCCCCTCTTATCCTCCCAGTTTGGAGAGCCCTTCCCTGGAGTCGCTCCCTCTGTTCCTCCTCACATCATACACGAGGTCCTGATGAGGAGTTTAGGGAAATTTAGGGAATTTAGGGAAATCCAGGAGCATCTTTTCCACCTGGGATTTGTGACTTGACCATCCCTCCAGTTGCGTTGCTTCCTGTAAACAAAATTTATCTTTGTTTTTTTTTTTTTCCCCACTTCCCAGATTTCCCTTTCTGTCAAACTAACCCCTCTGTTCCCAAATCCGGGCTCAGCCCCTCTGAGCTGTTCAGGAACATCCTGGGAAGCTGCTGCAGAACAGAGGAGTTGGGAGCATTTTTTGGCAGGCAGAGACTTAGAAAATAATTTCAATCCTTTGCTGTTTCAAATCTACACGAGAGAGATTTTCCCTTTCTGCAGGAGGATAAAAGATCATTTAAAGTGACAGTTTTGGAGAAAAAAAATAGTGCAAAAATATTTATCCTAATCAATATTTTTTCCCTTAAATTATCACAATTTTTTCCTGTGGATTTGTCCATCTTTCTCTGAGACGTGTTTTCACAGAAAAAGGATCGATTCCTTCCAGATTATTTGTACACCACTTGATATTTAATATGTTTTTAAACGGTTTTGAATTTTCTTTGCTGTTAAAAAATATTTCTTTTAACCCGCTGCAGCAAATCCTTTCAGAACCCTGTGGTTCGTGTGAAACTCTTGGTGTTCCTTGTTTTGTTTTCTCTTGGAGCCTGTTAAAAGTGTCAGGACGTGGGTGGCATTTGAAAGGTTACTGGAAAGGGTGGGGCTGTGATTAGCTAAGAAGGGAGATGAACTTTCTGGCAAAAATAAGGAAGACTTTGAAGCAAACAGAATCTGGATGCCTGCAGTAAAATCGCATTAGACGGAATCAAAGAAAAGTTGGAATTCGGGCGATCCCGAAATCCGAAAAGGGGGGAGAGGCAGCAGAATCCAGCGGATGTAGATGTCAGCTCGGTGACAGGCGTGCCCTGATCCTGGGCATGATGGCCCTGAAATGGAGAATAATTATTCTAATTTGTTTTATTACATTAGCGTGGGTAGGAGGGAAGAAAGGGAGCTTTCTTCGCTGCCTTTCTCATTATTCCTCGGCGAGCACGGCGGGGCCAGCTCCCGGCTCCCGCGCCGCGGCTTCATGGGAATTTTTGGAAAATGATGTCTGCAATGTTCTGACCTTTGCCGTCCCAGCTGCAGCCTCCTCCTCTCTGCAGGGATCCCACACTTGACTCCTTAGCAACCTCCTTTGTGCCTCTGATCTCTCTCCGTTTGTCTGGTAATAGCCCTTGGCAGCGGGACTTGTTGTTCCTTGGTGGCTGCGAAAGGCAGGAGCCGCCGGTGCCAAGGATTTTGCAGAATCCCTTTCACCCACTGCTCGCAGAGTCCCCCAGATGCTGCTGTGCGCTCCTGGTGGCTTCTCAAAGGGGCTTTTTGGGGGAGATGAGGGGGGGAAAGAGCAGCAAATAAAAGAGAGCAGAAGTCAAGGCCGGGGAATTCTCCTCCAGGGCCGCGGTTTCCGCCCGTGTGGGATTTTGTGGTTGTGGTGGCTCCGGTTTGGCTCCGTGCTGTTCCAGCAGGATGTGCAGGTTCACCTGAGCTGCTGCAGGTGGGACCTGTCCTGGGGCCAGCTCGGAGCCCCTCTGTGCAGGGGGGGACCAGGCAGGTGGGGTTTGTTCTCCTGGGTCATCACAGAATCCTGGCATGGTTTGGGTTGGAGGGGACCTTCATGGGCAGGGACACCTCCCATTATCCCGGCTTGCTCCGAGCTCCATCCAGCCTGGCCTTGGACACTTCCAGTGTTCTCAGGATGATGTGGAAGTGCCAGGCTTGGATCTGAACGGGGCTGGCTGTGGGCTTGGGAGGAGTGGGCAAGGTGCAGAGCGAAGCAGAGGAGCATAAAGCTGTCCCTCCCTGGCGAAAGAATCCTAAAAACACGGAGTGGTTTGGGTTGGAAGAGACCTTGAAGCCCATCCAGTGCCACCCCCTGCCGTGGGCAGGGACACCTCCCACCATCCCAGGGTGCTCCAAGCCCCGTCCAGCCTGGCCTCAAACCCTTCCAGAGGTGGAGCATCCTGTTACTCCTCTCTTTTCATGGAAGGAGCAGCAGGAATCTGAATTTGGTGAGCTTGGTGTGAGCATCAGGTGCAGCTCTGGTTCACACCTTTGGTTTGCTGCTGTCCCAGCTGTGGCAGAAGCTGTCCCTGTGTCACCTGGTCCCTGTGGGACATTCCCTAAAGAACAGAAAACCTGGGATCCAGCTCGTCCTTCCTGCACCTTGATCCATCAGCAGGGAGGTGAATGGGGAGGGTCTGGAGTCCTGGGGCTCAGAGGGAGTTTTAGACCCCCAGCTGGTCTCGTTGGATTCCTTGGATTGAGGTTCTCCAGGAGCCTCTTCCAGCCCTGCCCTATTATCCTGCAATGATTTTATTTTTAGATTTCACCTTAGGAAGCTCCTTCCTCTCCCGTGAACTGGGGTCTAAATTTGTCTCAGAATACCCTGGTGAGGGTTTGGCTTTCACAGAGACGCTGAAACCACTTTTCCTGTGGGTAGCAGAGGTGGGAAGTGCACGGATCTGGGATTTTCTCTGGAAGCGTTTATTTATAGCAGGAGCAAAATGAAAATCTAGAATTGAGTTGGGAATTTTGGGGTGGGTTTTTGCCCATCTTTTGTACAAGAAAGACACAGAAAGGTCTTTAAATTGACTCTAAATTTATAACGTGGGTGCCCCGTTCCCCACCCTTCCCTCTGGAGCCAGGATCAATAGGGAATTTTGCAGACATAGCTTGAGTCACCAGCCTTTTGCTCAGCTTCCCGTGCTATTGGCCTGTCTGTACCATTTTTTTCAGAATTAATTTTGGACTGAAAAAGTCTCAAAGAAGTGCTTTGTTCCTCCTTGACACTCACTCCAGGGAAAAAGAGGGGAGAAAAAAAAAAGAAAAAAAGAAAAGAGGAGAAAAAGGGAAAAAAAAAAAAACCGGGGAAAATTCAAATCCGACATTGGAGNGGGAAAAAAAAAAAAGAAAAAAAGAAAAGAGGAGAAAAAGGGAAAAAAAAAAAAACCGTGGAAAATCTGACATCTGCATTGTAGAGAAAAATCAATAGATAGGGAGGAATATAATTATCCCCCACTCCTGAAGGAATTTTTCAGATATTTTTTGGAACAGTGACTCATATGGGCTTAGGGCTTGAATGACATTTTAATTATTCTGTCTTTTTTTCGCTTTGAATCACCCAAGTACAGCAGCCTGCAAGGGGCACAGTTGGGCACAGCCATCCCGGGAAGAGGAAAGGGCAGGATTTGGTGTTGGAGCCGAGCTCTTCCCTCTCTTCAGCTGGGGGCTGGATCCCCCGTGGATCCCCCCTGGATCCCCCCTGGATCCCTGATGGGTCCCCCTTGGATTCCCAGTGGATCCCCCCTGGATCTCTGATGGATCCCCCCTTGGATCCCCGATGGGTCCCCCTTGGATTCCTGATGGATCCCTGATGGATCCCCCTGGATTCCGTTTGCTGGCATCCTGTAAATAAGGGAACGCTTCCCCTGCTTTGGGGATGTTTTATTCCATATTCCAAGCGTGAAATCCTTGTGGAATTGTCTGATGGAGCATCTGGAGCTGGGGCTCGTGCCTGGGTGTGATTTTTGGGGATGGGGATCGGGGAGGGAGGTGATGGAGGAGAGGGAGCAGGGGCAATGCTGTGGGGTTTGTTGGGACGTGGGCAGGTTTAATTAGAAGGGAAGCAGCTAATTAGGGACTAATTGGAGTGAACACAGGGAGGAGAGAAAGGTCTGGAGAGAACCTCCCATTCCAGGGGATTTGAACCCTTTGCCAGGGGTGGCAGGACCAGGAACCCTTCCCAGCTCAATCCCAGCGTCAGGAGCTGGGAGTGGCCCAATCCAAGGAGCAGCGTCCAAATGTGCTCCTCTCCCTGCAGAAATCCAGTGGGAAACCAGGGACTCGTCCTCTTCTCCTCCTGTCTGTGAGCTGGGAAGGTGAATCCCAGGATTCAGTGCCCTAAATCTGAGGAATGCTGAGCCTTTGGAGGAATTTGCTCACCTCTCATCGCTCTGGTTCTGCTCCCAGTTCCATGTTGTGCCACCACTGGGATTCCTGCTGGGATTTAATGAAACTCACGGAACGTAGGAAGCAAAAGCTGTTCCCAGACTTCCTCCCTGTGGCTTCATTCCCCCTGAAATCCCTTCTGCTGGACACTCTGGATGCTGGGGAAAGAGCGGGGGGCACGTGAGGTGACTCCATCAGGCAAGACTGGAATTGACTGAAGGGATGATTTGATTTCCATTCCCAAATTCCCTTGGATACCGGTTGGATTCAACAATCTCCTCACGTGAGAGAGAATGTATTAATCATAACCAGCCAGTTTTGGTTGGAGTTTTATACACCAGGCTGGGGCCAGCCCTGCAGCAGGATCCATTTTTGCTGGGATTTTGCTGGGAAATAGATTTTTTTTTTTGTTTGATTTCTTGTAGATCAGCTCAGGTGAATTTGGGGTCCCCTTTCCTTGAGCACTTTAGGGAGATATCAGAGCTTGTGGTGGTGCTGGAGGCAGAATAGGGGCTTATCTCTTGATATCTTCTTTATCTCATCTGGCTCTGTCTTATCTAACATAAAAATATGGTGGCCAAAGTCTCCCGTGGTGTATCCAGAGTTTGGGAATGCTCTTCCCTGTGATCCCAGGGATGCGGAGCAGGGCTGGTGAGGGCAAAGTGATTAAACCAGGAATTTTATTATCCACCGTTAAACTAAATTTGAAAACGAACCCTGCATGCAATTTTCCTTGCCCTGTGAGAAATGCTGCTGGATTTAATTCCCCTTAATTTGGGGAGGTTGGAGTTTTCCAAGCCCGAGCAGGTGCTGCATCTCCATCCTGCCCCGAGCTCCTCGGCCGTGCCCTGGAGGGAGCGAACCTGGCAGGGGAGAGGAGGAACTGAGCCCATATTTCATCCTGGAGCTTAATTCAATCCAGGGGCAACATTTTCTACTCCTCCTGCTGTAAATTCCTGTGACAAGGACCTCAAATTCCCCCTTCCCAGGCCGGGAGCGCTCATTATCCCGGGGAACCGGAGTGCCACGAGTGCCCGACCCCGGTGTCCCTGCAGCCACCGGCCCAGCAGTGGGAATTTAATAATCCTGGCTGGAGCTGGATTCAGAGCGAGGCCACGGAGGTGAAAGGGCCTCTGCTGGTTCACTTGGCCATCTGTTTGCTTGCCTTGAGCTCAGATTTAATTTGTATTCCTGAAAACTTCCCGATTTCCCGGAGTCCCCTGCATGCGCAGAGCTGCCGTGGGGTGCCTGGTGCTCGGAGATCTTTTCCAGCCTCAGCAATTCCAGGATTCTGTGATTCCTCCTTCTTTCCTGCCCCTCCTCGGCAGAGCTGAAGCCCCAAAACACGGAGATTTTCTGTGTTTTGCTCTTGTTCCTTGCTCCAAATCCTTGGGAAAACTGGAAAACTCAGGTGCCAGTGTGGGAGTGGAAGTGGCCTTCTAAGACAGCTCAGGGTAAAGCTGACTTGAAACATCCTCTAATTAGGGGAGTGGGAGTTTTTTGTGCTGCAAAACATCTTTGTTATGAAGAGCTTCCAGTGCCTTCCCTGTTTGAAAGCTTTCTAGTAAACAAAAAGGGGCTGAACTGCCTGCGTGAGTCATTGCAGGGAAAATCGAGATTTTCAGAGCGCTGCTTTTCCCCCATCCTTGTTTTAATTGGAGTTTTAATTATCCCTGCTGAATAACAGAGCTTGATAACAGCCCGGGGAAGGGAGGAGGGAAGGTCATCAAGATAACTGTCCTGTTTTAATATTGCAGCATTCCTGCGCAGAGCTTCCTCAGCGCGGCCGGCCCCTGCCAGGGCTGGGGCTGCAGCACATCCTGGGAGATGCTATCGCCAGATCCTGTAATTTTAGAAAAGCTCGGAGGGCAGGACAGGCCGGGGATGGTTGGGGAGGGGAGGGTGAAGCCGTGGCTGTTGGTGTCTTGTCCCTGCCCCTCCTGCTCCAGAGGGATGGAGGGGAGAGTGCTGGGAAAATCCCTGGGGATAAAACTGCTTTCCCATCCCGGAAATCCTGGGTGATTTCACTTTGCATCCCTTTTCTGCCAGGCAGGAGTTCATAAACTCTGCCCTGCCCTGCGCTCTCAGATGTGAGACAGACAGACATACAGCCCTGGGAACTGGATATTCCTGGATATTTCTGAGGTCTGGACAGTTTTGGAGGGTCTTTAATTGGAATTTTGAATTTCTTTTGAGCCCCAAACGTGTTAAACTTTATTTAATGTTGCAAGTGAAGATTTGTTTTAGTGAGAGCAGGGAGGTTGGAGCAGAGGAGCCACTGTGGTCACTTCCAACCTGTTCCAGTTCTGGGAATTTGGATGGAATAAATGCTGGAATCTCCTCGTCTCTGCTCTCAGATTTTAGCACTGGAAGGTCACTGATTCCTTCCCTGCTGCAAATGTCAGGAAGCCTCAGGATGCTCCCGGTGGAGCCACGGGACCTTCCCGAAACTCCCGGAAACTCGCAGGGTTTTCCTGCTGGGGAAGGCAGGACCATTACAATTAGGGCAATGTCAGAGGTAGGCAAATACCCCCTAATTGTATGCAGATGACAGAGCTGCTTCAGCCTTTTGACTAGTGAAGCTTTCCTCAATTTGGGATATTGTGATCCTAATCAGGGACCTCTCCCGGACATCAAAGCAGGCCTTGATTGCTCGGCTTCCTGCTCCAGCCCATCCCTGCCCAGGTGTCTTTCCTGCTCTGGCCGACTGATTCCTTTCTGCTCTTCATCACTGAGGCAAAGAAATTCAATCCCAATATTGCTGCCAGCCCTGGAATGGACCCAATGATTTGGAAATGTCCCCTCTTGTTGTCCTGAAGTCCCAGGGCAGGGGATACCTGCTGGTCTCCCTGCCAACCTCTAACCTGAGGTGGGGCAGAGCTGTCAGCAGTGCAGCCAGCTGTGTTTGGGGCTGGCAGCTTCCTTCCCCTGCTCCTCTTTTGTTTCTCTAATTCCTTTGATTGCATCTCTGTGTCCCTGTCCCTGCTCTGCTCCGTGTCCCCAGCCCAGCTCCGTGGCTCTGCTCCCTCTCCCCCAGGCAGCAGAGGTGGCTTTGCCCGAGGGAAACTGTTGGGTTTGGATGTTCAAATTGTGAATTTTGCTGGGTTTTGTCTGTTATCCCAGGGGCACTGCCTGGTTTTCCCTCTTGCTGCTTCCCAGGGATTGCTGGAAGCGATGCTTGGAGCCCTGGGCTGCTCAGAGCTGAGCAAAGGCTCAGGTGTGGCTGAGGCTTCTTCCTGGAAGGGGAATTTGGCATATTCCACAAGGATTTATGTCAGATTTTCAGTAACCAAGCAGTGGAATGAGTCAGACCCGTTGTGTTCCCTTGGGAACAACGACTGGACCCGGGCTGTGGATGTGCTGTGGGTCTCGTTCTGCTTCTGCAGTTTAACCACAGAATTTGGCACCTTGAGACACAAAACAAAGTAAAATAAAATATTTGTGACCGTATTTTTGCCCTTTTTTCCCCCCAGGGGCTGATTAAAATCCGAGGAGATCGCTGCTGGAGGGAGTTAACGTGCATGGATTATCACTACGAGGTGAGTGATGTGCACACAAAACCTCGTTTCTCTTGTCTGCTTTTCTTTTGTGAAATGATTTTCCCCAACCTTTCCTCTCCTGCCAGGCAGCTCTCCATGTTTTCCCTCTTTATCCCAGCCTCTGGCAGTCAGGCTGTGTCCGTGTGCCAGCTGGGTGATGCTGTTTTTCCCAGCCACAATCCTAAAAGACCCAATTTCTCTCCTTCCCTCCCCTCCCCATCGTGGATCCAGGAGCAACCCTGAGCCTCACTGAGAACTTCCACTGCAGGGCAGGGACAGAAGGGAGTTTGCTGTGGCGTTGTTCCTGCTTACACGCCCAAAATGTGGCCATGTGGCAGAAACAGAGCATCCCTGTGCTCTCCAACACGCAGAGCAGATCCTTGGCAGTTCAGAACTCCGTGGGTTTATCTTTTTGACATCTGTTGCAGTGCTTATGTTGCATTCTGATTATAAATTGGGGGTTGTTTGCTGCCTCTGGGGCTCATCTCCTCTCTGCTTACAGAGGCAAACTCGGCTCCCCTTCTCTCTTCACTCTGTTTTTGCATTTGAGTTTTATATAAATGGTAAAAGTGAAAATGCTGCATCCAGTGATGCTCCCGGGGTGAGGAGCTCTGGGTTGGTGAAGGGAATGGTCCTGGAGGAATATTCCCTTCCCTGGCTTGACCTCACAGCCACTGCTAGTGGCCCAGGCCGTTATAACGTCTCTGCTCTGGAATCCATGGCCATCAGATATTTGGGAATACAAGTCTGCTGAGGAGCAGCTGAGGGAGCTGGGAAAGGGGCTCAGCCTGGACAAAAGGAGGCTCAGAGGGAATTTCTGGCTCTGCACAACTCCCTGACAGGAGGGGGCAGCCGGGGGGGATCGGGCTCTGCTCGCAGGGAACAGGGACAGGAGGAGAGGGAATGGCCTCAAACTGTAGAGCTTTAGATTGGATATGAGGGAAAATTCTTTCCCTAAAAGAGTGTCCAGGCATTGGAAGGGCTGCCCAGGGCAGTGGTGGAGTCCCCATCCCTGGAGGTGATCAAAAGCCACGTGGATGTGGCACCTGAGGACGTGGTCAGTGGTGAACGTGGCTGGTGTTGCTGTTGTTGATGATCTTAAAGGGCTTTTCCAGCTTTAACAATCCCATGACTTTATGAGATAAGATTTTGCAGCTCCAAAAAGCTCTGTTTGCCTTTCCAGCTTTAAATCTCCTTTTCTGTGTCACTCTCACTCACTTTCACCGGGGTTCCCCCCTCAGTGTGGGGCTGGGCCTGTCCAAAAGCCGCCGCTCCCTTGGCCCCTGCGCAACACCGAGGATCCAACTCCATCCCGAGTAAAATTTGGGATGAAAGGACCCCTCGGTGCTGTCGTTCCTAATCCTGAACATGGGGGTGGCTGCAGTAAATTATCCAGTTTTCAGGCACCTGGCAGCACTCGGGGAAAATCCAGCTCCGAGCCAGCCCCGGCCGGCTCCGCCGCTGACCCCAGCCCACAACAATCAGCCCCAATAATCCCAGCTCTCCCAAATCAATCCCAGCATCAGTGCTGGAGCCCAGAGGGTTAATGAAGACCATTCCTGTCCTATCCATAAGGATCCCCAGCCTGTGCAGGTAATTGGGACCAGGGGGCAGATCTCGTTATCGATATCAATTATTTTAATCCGCACAAAAGAGGCTGCAAGAAAAGGAAAATTGAAGAGGCCAAACTTTGTCCACCAGCAGTAACGGCACAAAAATCCCTAAAGGCTGGGATTCACCTGCTGATTTCAGCCAGAGGGAGGGAGAAAAGGGGGAAGCCGAAGGTACCTCTGTGAGGGAGGGAGGGAGCCCGGAATCTGCTCGTAATTAGGATGATAAAAGCGGGGATTGGAGCAGGTCAGGGATGGATTTGGGCCAGATGGAGTGTGCTGGGATGTATGTTGGCCACCCCAGCTCTCCTGCTCCAGCACGAGCTGCATCCAAGATCTACATGGGCTCCTCTGCCAAGAGAATTAATGGAAACACATGGCCTCCATCCCTGCCTGGACTATTTATTTGTAGTAGGACCTGCAGCTCTGCCCGTGGAAAAGAACATTTCCACTTCTGTCAGGAATCGTGGATGGAATAGTCTGGTGGTGTTATGGTTAAATGGGACATTTTCCCTCCATTTTTCCTTTCTGGTGAGCAGGGCCTTCATCCCAGCCTTGCTGGGGCTCTGCTCCTCACTGAGGGCTCTCCGTGTGGTTTGGAGAGGGGAATGGCGTGGTTGGTGTGTAGGAGAGGGATTTTCCCACCAGCCTGACCCTCCTGGATCCCTGAGGAGCAGATGGGCTCCAGGAAATGTGGGAGAGAATTCAGGCTCTGCTGGAGGTGGAGAAGACTTTGCTGCAGCACCAGGCACAGCTTTGGCACATAGGAACTGCCTGGGGCCCGGGGTGAGGGTTGGGGGATTAATCACGGCTCTGGGTGCCAGGAGTCCCAAACTCCAATCCCAGCTTGGCAAGACAGCACAAACAGGGAATTTCACCTCTTTCTCCCTGGATTTCTGTGCTATCCGGGCCAGGGGCTCCAAGCTGGGCACATGGTTTGCACCTGGAGTGTCTGTGGGCTGGGATCCCAGTCCCTGTGGTGCTCCAGAACTTTGTGTTCTCCTTGTCACCACGTCCAGATGGACACACCTGCATGGCACCTGGCAGGAGAAGTCCTGGAATCTGCCATCTGTGGGTTTATTTATCTGTTTTTGGGGTTTGCTGTTGTTTCACTGGGACTAGAGGGCTCTTTGCCCTGCAAGAAATCGCAGGAAAAAGGAGCTTTTCCTCAGTGGAACCTGTTCGTGGTGCAGCTGATGCAGAGAGAAGCTGCTCTGGGTCTCAGGTCTGTTTGGCATCAGGATTATTAAGATTTATCTGCTGTGGACACCAGGCTTGACAAATTCGTGTGCAGGGATTGCAGGCTGGAGCTGGAATTCTGCTTCCACTGGAGCCTCTGGCATGGATCCCACAGCGTTCAGGGCATCCCACCTGCCAGGAAAGGCAGAGGCAGCCTTGGATCCCTGCCTGGGCACGGGGGGACGTGGCTGAGCGTGTCCCCCTGTCCCTGAGGGATCATTCCCAGGTCCCAACAGCTCCATCCCACAGCCAGTCTGGGAAAGTCTGCCTTGGAAGGTTCTGAGCCACTCCAGACCATTTCTGGAGCTCGCAGGCGTCGTCCAGGTGGGCTGGGGCAGCTTTCCAACTGCTTTTAGCAGGCACCAGGCCTGAGCCAGGATTGGGATCGGGATGGGGGAGCACCTCCTTCTCCCCAGGGCCTCACCATTCCGAGTTCTGCCTGGGAGTGCAGCCTGGCTGGCACAGGCACAGCATCCCAACGTGCTCCAAACGGAGCAAATCCCCTCGGGCAGGAGCCGGGCTGGAAAATCCCACCGGCCCTGCAGCTCCCGGCCCTGCGGAGCTCCCCCTGCCCAGACGTCCTGGCACGGGGCAGGACACGGGGCATTTCAGACCCCGACCACTCCAGAAGGAGCCTTTGGATGGTGATGGAGGTTCTGGCAGAGCAGTTCAGATAATCAGAGAGGTTTTGGAATGGGAAAGTCCTCTGTGGTCTCATCTCTCCGGTGCCACCGTGTTCCAGCAGGGAGGTGCTCCGGGTGGGATGCAATCCAGTGATGCATTTTTCCTCATGGCTGCCAAAGTGCTGCTGCTTTTTAATTCCAGACAGATATCTTGGAAAATTCAGCCACCAACTGGTGGGAACAGCTGTGGGAGCAGCTGCTGGGGCAGGAGCCCCGCTGGGCACCGAATCCACGCCGGAGCTGCCGGGCACGGCCACGGGTCCCTCCTGAGGGACCTCACTGACCTGGCTGAGGAAAGGAGGGACGTGGAGGGGCAGGAGCGTGTCCAGGGAAGGGGCTGGAGCACCAGGAGCAGCTGAGGGAGCTGGGAAAGGGGCTCAGCCTGGAGAAAAGGAGGCTCAGGGGGGACCTTGTGGCTCTGCACAACTCCCTGACAGGAGGGGGCAGCCGGGGGAGTCGGGCTCTGCTCGCAGGGAACAGGGACAGGAGGAGAGGGAACGGCCTCAGGCTGGGCCAGGGGAGGCTCAGGTTGGATATGAGGGAAAATTCCTTCCCTGAAAGGGAATATTCAGGCATTGGAAGGGCTGCCCAGTGGTGGAGTCCCCATCCCTGGAGGTGTTCAGAGAATGTGTGGATGTGGCCCTTTTGGACGTGGTTTAGTGGTGACTGTGGTGGTGCTGCTGGGAATGGTTGGACTTGATGCCCTTAAAGGTCTTTCCCAACCTTAATTGTTTTTCCGAGGCAAAGGGATAAAGGGAAAGTAAAACTAAACCCCACTCCTTGTCAGCGTTCAGGTGAGATCCGGGATTTGCTTCCCTGCTCCGGAGTTGCCTGGAGGAGCTCGGGGTGGATGGGTCACCACAAAGCAGCAAAGTTTGCAGGATTTCACCGAGCCAGCCTCTGCTTAATCTGAGCCCCGTTTGAGCTCCCAAAGTGTCGCTGCTGCTGAGCAAAGCTTCGCTCTGTCCCCGAGCCCCTGCACAGCCACAGAGGCCGCTCCTGACGGGGACAAATTGTCCCTAATTACTGTGGAACTGCTTTTCCCGAGCAGAGGCTGTCAGTCAGTGCTCCAGCCCCAGCTCCCCAGTTCCTGGAGAACCTCTGGAAGGAAGCACAATGTCTTTTGTGCCTAATTAGGCCTTGCTGACTGATAGCTGTGCTGATAAGGGCGATAAGGAAGCTCAAACTGCTCCTTAACTGCCTCTTCATTCCTTTTCTCCCTCCTCTCCCCTGGATTAGACCTCGTTAAGCTTTTCATCCAGCTTTTTCCAAGCCATTATGAAACAAAAAGTAAATAATATTTAGCAATCTGTTGGGATGAATCAGAAAATGAGCTGCTTTTATGAGCGCGGATGGCTCAGGGTGGGCTTTGTTCCAACAGTTTGCATGGCTGGAAGGGAAAATGTTCCTGACAGGGAAGCAGGTGCTCAGATTTCATGCTGGAAATTCTAAAGTTGCAAATTCAGACGAGGGAAGTGGTGCTGAATTAAACAGAAAACAGTAATTATTAAAGGAAGCTACCATGCAAATAATTTTTGGGGATCGTTTTGTTGCTAACGTTAACAATTATGTTATAAAATATTTATGGAGCATCCTAAGTTTCCAATCCTTGGGCCTGTGCCAGGCCCTCACCACCCTTACAGGGAAGGATTCCTTCCTAAATTTAATTAAATGCGGAATAATTTGGGTCTCTGCTCCTTCCCTCGTGCAGGGTGTGAACTTTGGAGGGTTTTGCTGGTGGATTTTGCTGGTTCCAGCTCAGGGCTGTGTCCGAGTCTGGCACAAGATGCAGCCTTGACGTGGGGAGATTTCCCAGATTTGCCCAGAACTCATTTGAAAAGTTTGTGGAAGTCCAGCAGCCCTGGGGTGAGCTGGACACGTGGCTGTGAGCTCAGGGCCACTTCTAAGAGGAGTGACCATGGGATTTGGAACTTGAAACAGGAAAATTGCTCCTCTGGAAGTCGTGTTTGCATGAAAACAGGAGGGAAATGAGCTGTGCTCCATCTCTGCCCTCGTGGGACAGCTCCGTGTAGGAACCAAAGCTGCTGCTGATGAGTTCTGTGCAAGGAGAGCAAGGAGGAAGCAAAATTCTGTAAATGCAGTTTATTTTCATCTCCCGCTGCAAAAGCAAGCTGCTCTCTGAGTCAAGGTGACTGATACTGAGAGGAAGAACACACTTGTGTTTAGCTGCTTCGTTTTTTGCCTTCCTTTTTGGTGCTAAGTTTTGAGAACTGACCTTTCCAGAGGCGGAATTGCAAAACCACTTGTCTTTATTCAGGCATCTCGAAGGGCTGCTTGGGGGGGATTGGAAGTTGAGGATTAGGGGCTCTCTGCTGGGTTTTGGGGAGTTCCGTGAGGCTGGAGGAAGGGCTGAGGGCTGAGCTGGCCTGGGATCAATGAAATAACGAGATCCATCACGGGGTAAGTGCTTGGAGCAATAATATTGGCAGATAAATGTCAGCAGGACATCAAAAGCTTATTAGGCTGTGCCTGGACTTTGTATGGGGCTCTGCAAGGAGGGCTTGATCTCAGACAGCTTTCCAGATGAATCCCAGGTCTCTGACATGGATTCAAGGGATCTTTGAGTGCAGTTTGCTGGGAAGGTTTGTTATTCTCAAGGCTGGGTTGGCTCTGCTGTTCTGAAGGTGCCCATCCCTTATAAAAAGAGGGAGCAAACGCCTTGAAAGTGGGATTTGGGCTTGACTTGGAGGATCTGCCTTGCTGGGTTGCACAGGTCGGGTTTGCTGGCAGAGGTTCAGGGCTATCCCTCCCAGCTGAGCACTTCTGGGAAGGAGTCGTGGTTCCCCAGGATCTGGGAGTGCCGCAGACGAGCAGCGCTTCGGAAAATGAGGCCTGAGCTCTCGGAGCAGCGAATTCCCACAAGCGGAACCGTCCTGGTGGAGCTGCAGTTTTAGGAGACAGGATGATAAATATTGACAGTGATGCCCGGTTAGGCCGGGTTTAAAAAGTGGAGAGGAATTCCGGGGCTCGTGCCCTCAAAGGATGTGCCGGAAGAACGAGGGTGATTAATAACGCCGGGCCCGAGGCAGAACAAAAGCAGATTTATGCGGGGACGTGGTGGCGGATATTTTATTCCAAGCAGAGCAGGCAGGGAAGCAGCTTTGCAGAGGCAGGCACTGGTGGGAGCAGGGGTTTGCTGTCAGTCAGGGCTGGAGCAGGAGTCTGGCTCGTGTTCCCGCAGCACCGAACGCGGCAGGCGGCTGCCAAGTGGAGTCCCAGCACCTCAAAATCAGCATCAGTTTTGTGTCCAGGGAGACCGGGATCCTGGCAGGGAATTCAGGAGAAGGGGGGAGGAATGTCTGGTCAGAGAATAATCCAAATAAAAGGTGGAGCTGCAAATCAGCATCAGCAAACAGCCGCAGCTTCTCTGGATTCAGGAAGCCACGGCCTGCTGGAGGAAATTGGGTGTAGGGAGGTGCTGAGGGAGAAACTTCCCAAAGGAGCATCACGCAGGGACTTCTACGAGGATCTGGAGTGCCAGGACACGGAGAATGGCTCCCACTGCCAGGGGGCAGGGATGGATGGGATATTGGGAAGGAATTCCTGGCTAGGAGGGTGGGAGGCCCTGGCACAGGGTGCCCAGAGAAGCTGAGGCTGCCCCTGGATCCCTGGCAGTGCCCAAGGCCAGGCTGGACTTGGAGCACCCTGGGCTAGTGGAAGGTGTCCCTGCTCATGGCAGAGGTGGGACTGGATGAGCTTTAAGCCCAACCCAAACCATTCCAGAATTCCATGTAAATTCAAAGTTCCGGTAGTGATCCCTCCTGGATACGGCTTCCACGGGCAGTGGAGCACCGGGATTGCGGCAGGATTTTATTTCTCTCCTTGCTGCAGTTCAAATCTGGTTTTCTCTCTGTGATTCTTCACCAAAAGAATCTGTATTTACTCAAAAACACCTTGTGGGCTTCCCCCTTTGCCGAGCAGGTGGGTGGCACCTGCCACTAGTGTCCCCCCCTGGTTCCCTCAGCTTTCCCTGATTCCCGGCAGTACCAAACCAGGATAAACCAGTGAAGGTTTCATGGGTATTCCCCCCCGGGGAACTTTGTGTGGTGAGGGTTTGGGGTGTGGGATCAGCAGCAGAGCTGTCAGTCACACTGCGTTGGGAATATGCCAATCCCCTTTCCAGCAGTAACACAATTCCTCTTCCTGGATTCTTTGCTGTTTTTCTTACGGATTTGTTTTAAGCCTGGTGAAAGCTTCCTGTACACCTATTGGGTTTCATCTCTTCCTTACGCTCTCCCACTGTTCCCAACTCGTTTACAGACCACCCAGGACCCTCCTCGCGTCCCTTAAATATTCCCTTTTCCTCCCCTCTGCCACCCATTTGGTCTTTTTCAATCCTAATCAGATTAATCCTCACAACAGCCACTCCATCGGCTCTCCATGCTCTGCCCGTGGCTCTTGTCCTCCCTGGGCTTCTCCAGGGGCAGGAACGTTGGATCCCAGCACATCCCTGTGCCTGCCAGGGCTGTGGGGAATAATGCATTGCTCCTGGAACGTGCAGGGCCCAGGAGGTTTGGCAGCTTGGAAGATAACACAGGCAAGGCTCTGGTAATTATTGAAATTATGGATTTATGAGCCAGTTAATGGGGTGTTTTAAGAAATGTGCAAAGAGAAGGAAGATGACAAATTCTGATGCTTTCTGGAAGACAGAAATGAGAGGGGGAAGTGGCAGAAGAATATTTTCCAGTCTTTAGAAGTAACGTGGGATGGTTTGGGTTGGAAGGGACCTTAAGGCCCATCCAGTTCCAACCCCAACACCTTCCACCATCCCAGGTTGCTCCAGCCTGGCCTTGGACACTTCCAGGGATCCAGGGACAGCCACAGCTTCTCTGGGAATCTGGGATCTCCCCACCCTCTCGGGGCAGGATTTTTACCAGGTCTGGTTTCCCTCTTGCTTTAGGGAACAGAAAGGCCCAGGGGCCTCCTGGGGTGTTGTTGGCAGCTCCTTGATTTCTACAAAGGTGTCTTGGTCTTCAACCTCCAGTTTGGGGCCTTGGAACCTCCAGACCTTGCCCAGAGCCCTCATCCCGATGTATCCACACCTGGATTCTCCCGGTGGTCAGAACTAATCCTCGTAGATTCATTTCCTCTCATCCTTCCTGGCACTTAGGGACATTAAATATTCTCTTTCCTAGTCTCCTCCTTAGCAGGTGCCGTTTAGGGAGGGTCATTTTCCCCATGCATTCCCACCTTTCTCGGTGTTTGGAGGGAATTTCCCTTCATTCCGGTTCCTTTTGCCTCAGTTCTGCCAGAGGAGCTGCATTCCCAGTGGTGGATGGGGGTGCACATCCCTCCTCTTCCTCTTCCTCCTCCTCCAGTCTCTTCCTGGGATTTTCTTCTGGGAATAAATGTAATAACCAATTCCAGTTCTCCAGTTAACATTCCTGGCACAGGGTGCCCGGAGAAGCTGTGGCTGCCCCTGGATCCCTGGGAGTGTCCCAGGTCAGGTGGGATGGAGCTTGGAGCCCCCTGGGACAGTGGGAGGTGTCTCTGTCCATGGCAGGGGTGGAGTGGGATGAGCTTTAAATCCCTTCCCACCCAAACCGTTCTGTGATTCCATGATGATATTTTTTGTCACACACCAAAGGTTTTAAGCCCAGCTGGAATTTTTATTCCCCCAGAATAAAACAGGGCCTGGCCAGGAGCAGAGCCCACCATGGGCAGAACTTCAGAAGTAGCAGAGCCCTTCCCTTTATTTGCATAGCTCCAATTTCCAGGTAAATTCTGCCAGCTCCGTGCAGTTCCCTGTGGTTTTAGACTCTCCATGTTGGACATAAATTGATTGGAAGTGCAGCTCACAGGTTGTGTCACTTCAGTGATCAGGGGCCGATGGCCTGAGCCAATTCCCGGGCACATTTCCCTCCTTCCCAGAGATCAGGAAGAATTCCATGTATTTCTCCAGGTTTTTTCTGTCTTCTGAGCACTGAGTGCTCACAGCAAGCCCTTGTAGCTCCGAAAAAAGAAGAATCCAGGCTTAGGGAGGTGCAGGAACGAGTTAATTTGAAGTCTCTGCCGTGGTGTTTTGCTCCAAAGTCGTGTGCGCCAAACTGACCTTTAATCTTGGAATATAAATCACTTTCCAGTCCTATTATTTCTAAAATCCTACAGGCTTGCAAATGCACAAAAGAAGCCTTTGTCTCTTATTAATTTAATTTATAGGTTAAAGTTTCAAATCAGTGGCAAGCACAGGCTGATTTACTGTGCACTGCAGGAATTGCTGTTCTGGGAAGCGCAGCGTTTGCTCCGCTGCCTCCGAACGGGGATGTGTAATTAGGAGCTTCTGTAATTAGATATAATGTCAGATAATTTGCTTATCGTTTTTGGAATGCATTCTCCAGAAAAGCTGGGAGGGGAACTCAGTGTGGATTAGCTCTTTCAAGCCTAAAAACTCCCCAGATCAGTAAAACTGTGTGCGGAACCGTCCAGTCATCTCCTGTATGATGTCATTTGTGCTGCAACAAAAACCAGCCACTTCTGGGATAAAATTCCCAGAGAAGCAGGAGGGAGCCTTTTCCCACCAGTTTCAAACAGGACACCCTTTCCTGTTGGTTTTTTTTAATTTGGAATTTTTAATTTTTAATGTTTTTGAAGCGATGAAGTTCCCGTGTGGAGTCAGATGTGGGGTGTTGGTTTCTCTTCCCAGCCTTAGGAGTGTTCCCATTTTCAGCCTCATTTCTTGCACTTCCTGGGATTTCCAGTTATGGAATTTCGTAACCGAGTTTTGTAGTCTGCCTCCAAATAGCTCAAGACAAAGAAATAAAACTTTTTCCTATAGCCCTGCTGTCATCCCCCATTCCAGGGGAAAAGCTTTGCCTCCTCCAGGCTCTCTCCAGACACTTTTCCCGCTTGACCAATTTACACGGAAAACAGGGATTGTGACTGGCTGCCCTTGCCAAGATCGTGGAAATATCTGTGTTAAAAACGGCATTTCTCTTCCTCCTATCCCAAATTCACCAATCTGTGTTTTCCAAGGATCAGATCCTTCCTGTTCCCTCTCAGCCTCAGTGGCTGGAAGGGCTTTTCTGGCCTCAGCATTAATCAGGACACAGGACTGAGCTGGATCGTGTCCAGTCAGCCCGGGTCAGGACCGAATTTCCCCCTGTCGCGCTGGATCCGTCTGACTGGAGCACAGGCTGGGCGGGGTCTGCGGTCAATCCATGGATTTGTGGATGCTGGGATGAGGTGAGGGAGTGCCCACCTTGCTCAGCAGCTGGGCCTGGGCTCTGCTGGGGTTTCCCATCAGCTGCTGAGGGCATGGAGTTAAAGCTTGGTGGGACAAGCAAGGAGGAGGATTTTTTATCCTAGAGCCAGTGAGTTCCATGAACTCCCCTTCCCTAGGAAAGGAGAACTCCCGGAGTCCTGCTGCTGGTTCTGCTCTTCTCCCAGTGCAAGATTCCACACCGCTGGTGAGCTGGGACCAAAATCCCTTTTCCACCCCTCTTTTCCCTCAGGAATATTTCTGCTTTTATAACTTGAGGGTGTCAGGCCATCCCTGCTCGTGCAGAGGGAAGAGTGGGGAGTCATCAACCAGCAACTGCTGGAGCCCCTTCAGGTCCTGGAAGACCACACTGAGATCACCCCAAAGCTTCTCCTCTCCAGGCTGAACAATCCCAGTTCTCCCAGCAGAGCTGCTCCATCCCTCTGATCATCCTGGGGCCTCCTCTGGACTGGCTCCAGCAGCTCCAGGGCCTTCCTGTGCTGGGCCCCTCTGCAGGTGGGGTCTCACCTGAGCGGGGCAGAGGGGCAGAACCCCTCCCTCATCTGTGTCACCTGCTGCAGGAGCAGGGATGTCCCCACGGAGGTGGCTCTGCTCAGAACCCCTCCCTCATCTCTGTCACCCGCAGCAGGAGCAGGGATGTCCCCACGGAGGTGGCTCTGCTCAGAACCCCCCTCATCCCTGTCACCTGCAGCAGGAGCAGGGGTGTCCCTGTGGAGGTGGCTCTGCTCAGAAACCCCCTCATCCCTGTCACCCTCAGCAGGAGCAGAGTGTCCCCATGGAGGTGGCTCTGCTCAGAACCCCCCTCATCCCTGTCACCCTCAGCAGGAGCAGAGTGTCCCCATGGAGGTGGCTCTGCTCAGAACCCCCCTCATCCCTGTCACCCTCAGCAGGAGCAGAGTGTCCCCATGGAGGTGGCTCTGCTCAGAACCCCCCTCATCCCTGTCACCCTCAGCAGGAGCAGAGTGTCCCCATGGAGGTGGCTCTGCTCAGAACCCCCCTCATCCCTGTCACCCTCAGCAGGAGCAGAGTGNCTCCCTTATCCCTGTCACCTGCTGCAGGAGCAGAGTGTCCCCATGGAGGTGGCTCTGCTCGGAACCCCCCTCATCCCTGTCACCTGCAGCAGGAGCAGGGATGTCCCCACGGAGGTGGCTCTGCTCCACGTGGGATCTGTCAGGGTTGGTAAATCCTTAAGGCAGGAGTTGCAATGAACATTTTGTGAGCAGCCCCCAGTGGAAATCATGGAATGTGTTATCCTTGGCCCCGAGGCGAGGAGGGGAAGATTTTAATTCGAGGAGTTAATTGCGATTTTAGCAGCCTGTGAGAGCTTGGCAGGTGATGTGAGACCCTGTCCTGCTCTGATCTCAGCTGAAGGACTGGGAACACCGGCGGCAGAGGTGGGAATCCGACAGCAGCAGGAACAGGCTGGGAATGTTTCTGGGCTCTTTGTGTCACTCATTAATGATTTTCAGTGGAGCTGCCACATTTTCAAGTTGCTGAAAATCATCAGAAAGGGTTTTTCCAGCAGCTCCAGCAGGAGTTCCACGTGGGCAGGGAGCAGGGTGGATCCTGGGGTCTCCGGGCAGCTCCAAGTGCCTCCTCCCTTCCCCTTCCCTCAGCAGCTGTGTTGGTAAACAGAGCTGAGGGACGTTTCCCTCCCTTTGAACGTTGAACCTGAACTATCCGAGGGCACGGGGATTGACAGGAGGGAGCGGGAGCCAAGGAGAGCTCCGGGAACTCTTTGCTGTGCTGGGAGCAGTGGAAGGGTAATTCAGGCACAGTTATCAAAGGGGGGTCCCAGAGCCGGTCAAACCTGACTTTCCTAATTAAACTTCGGGTTTGTGGGGCAGACAGGAACTGGATTTGGAACCTGCTGAGATTAAAGTTCGTGTGCTGGTGCCTCTCCAGGCTCCTGCACCCCTGATCCCACGGGCAGGGACACCTTCCACTATCCCAGGGTGCTCCAAGCCCCGTCCAGCCTGGCCTGGGACACTGCCAGGGATCCAGGGGCAGCCACAACTTCTCTGGGCACCCTGTGCCAGGGCCTCCCCACCCTCCCAGGGAACAATTCCTTCCCAATATCCCATCCATCCCTGCCCTCTGGCACTTTAAACCTATTTATCCGTGGCTTTGCCCTGTTCAGTGCCTGTATTTGTATCCTGTAGGAATTTTTGGGTCTCGCTCTCCTTCCAAGCTGGAATAACTGAGAAGTGATGAGCACGAGGAGTGGGACCCTCCAAGGTCCCAGGGGAGCAGGGATTTCCTTCACTCCTGGCTCAGCACCAGCTCCTGTTTTATCCTGCAGGGGTGAATGCAGGTTTCCTGTCCCGTGCTTTGCCAGGGGCTCGTGCCAGGCTGCAGCATCTCCCTCCCAGAGCACTTTTCTGGGCGAGAATCCAGGATTTTAGCAGGATTGCCTCGACGTCACACACAGAATGGATAGTCAGGATAGTTCCCAGCTTCTCCTGGGTGTCTGATGGTTCCTCTCCTCCGGGATTTTATCTGTCACCTACACGGGAGCCGTTGGGGCTGGGGGTTTCTGGGAGAGCCCTCTGGAATTCCTGGCTGTTCCTTGGGCACTTTGGTTCGATTTACACCGTGGGCTGAAGGAAAAGTTCCATTTAGGACAGGACAGGATAGGATAGGTTACACACTCTGGAAGAGCAAAGGGCTGCCTGTTACATGGATAAATGTTGGGAGGTGATGCTGCAGACGGGATTTTGGGATGTGTTTCGGGATCCATTTCACTTTTTAGGGACGCAATCAGCAATGAGAACGTGTCAGTCAAACAGGATGCAAACAATCCTTCAGTCCTGGAAATACAGGAATAAAAGGGGTGATAAATCCCAGGGACTGGCTGCAGTGGTGTTTGTAGGGAGCTGAGGGTTGGGAGGGCTGGGTCCCACTGGCTGAGGGGGCAGCGGGGTCGGGGGGTCACTGCTGCCCCCGGGCTGCGTCGGGGCCCCTGAGCAGCTCTGCCCTGCTCCAGGGGCTGCGGGGATTCCTCCACTCCTGTGGAATCTCTCCCTGCTGATCCTAACTTGCGTCTCTGTACCAGATTCAGGAGTTTTTAGTGCTGCTGGTTAAAGGTGGTGACCAAAACAGGGTGAAATCCCTTTGGTTTTTAATTCAAATTTAATCATTTAGCCAGACCCTCATGGAGAACTTTAGGTTTGCCTTTCCCTGAGCTGTCCCAGGTGCTCCTTGGCACATGCAGGAGCCTTTTATTGCATTTTTGGCCCCGTCTCCCCCAGTGATGGAGCCAGTCCTTGTGGTTTTTGTGGCAGGAGAGCCCTTTGTAGGGGGTGCTGTGACATTCCCGGAGTCAACCCCTGTATATCCATACACTGATCTATTTCCCTGGAGATTTTTACTCCACCTCCTTATTTTAGGGTCTGCTGGAGATTCCAGGCAGGAATTTTTATCCTGGAATAGTGGATGAAATTACGAAGTTTGTTCCTCCTGCTGTTACAGAACAGCTGCCTTCGATCCCAGAAATCAGAGAATTGACTTCTTTAGATCTCTTCCCTCTCGTCTTACTCTGATCCTTCCCTCATCCATGGATCTGGCAGCCACTTCCCAAATCCTGGTTTCCTGAACATGATCCCCACTTTTCCAGCTGGTGGATCTGAGCCCGAGGTGATGCCAGACCTTGGGCTTGTGTCCTGCAGTTTGTCCCATGGCTTGGGAATGGGGAGTAAGGACCCTCAAATCCCAGGAGCGGGGTTTGGATGTGGAACCAGGAGTTTCCACAGTGCCTGATGTGGTTGTGCTGGGAAGGTGCCAGCCCATGGGAATATTGGATTTTTAGCCAATTATTTGACTTTTAGCCAAAATTTGCTCTTCTAAAAGCATCTTGGGAAGAATTCCTTGCTGGGAATTTTGTTCATCCCGGTCCTGAGCATGCCATGAGTGTGTCAGAGTTACAGGTGTCAGTGGGCAGTAATTAACTCACCATTTAATATTCCACATTTTTAATGGTTTCATGGCTTTGGAGAGCCCAAAACCGTTAAAAACTAAAAACCATCCAGAGCTCCTGGATTCCTGATTTTTGTTATTATAACCCGTTAGGAAAACTTGCTCCGGGATTTGGCTCTACCTGTTGAAAGAATTTATTAGAGAAGATATTGAGAGCTTTGTCTTGTTTTGTTTGCAGATTTCACGGGATAAATCACATCCATGTTCCAGGACCATGGATGTGTGGCTGGGACAGCAGCTGGTTTTGATAAACTCCAAAATGTCCCTCTCAAGTAAACGAAACACAAATTTCACCGAGCAATTACACATCGGCCTTTTCATTCCCTTCCCTCCAAGCTCGAATTTGATTTTATTGCTTGAGATTTAGCAGAAATTCGATACTTTATCTCCTTCTGAACCATCCCTCCCAGGCCCAGCATTCCTTTGGCTGGATTTGGGGTTCCAAGCACGGCTGGTGTTTTTCCAAATTGAAGTTATTCCGTGCCCGAGTTTTGGGGATGGTTTAAACTTTTGAAGTTTGCCCAGAAATGTGCTTTATGTTGAGTTGTGTGGCAGGAGAGGCCTCTCCTTTTCCATTTTTCATTTAAAGCAGCCTTTGGAGAGCCCAAAAACATCAGGAGTTGCTCCTCTCCCCAAATTCCAGGTCAGGCCTGCAGCGGGATCTGCTCGTTCCGTAGGGATCCAAGGCTTTATGGAAAGAAGGGAATTCCGAGGCACCTTGTGGTTCCCAGCTGAGCATTTGCTCTCCTCTGCGGTGGGGTTGGGGTATTCCCGCTTTCCCAGTGGCAGGAATTCCATCAGCAGCTCCAGTGTAAGAAACACTTCCACGTGGGGGAGTTGTGACAGTCCGGGATGGGATTTTTGTGGACGTTGGTGCTCGGGATTGCGGGGTTGAAACCCAGACTGGAGGAGGAGGAAAACGTGGCCCAGAGGTGGGAGGGGAGCAGGGTTGGAGGGGGTTTGGGATGCCTGAAACCCAGGGAGTGCTGAGGTGCCACGGAGCTGATGCCCCAGGAAGCGTGGTGGGGCAAGGATCTCGATGTGGGGCGAGGAGGAGGAGGAGGCAGAGCTGGAGGAACCGGGAATTGCGGCTCCTGCCGGCACAGCCGCCGTGGCTTTGGCACCGGGAGGGAGGGAGAGCTGGGAAGGCGGCGGCGCTGTTGGAGCCTGCAGAGCTGCCCAGGAGCTCCTCCTGGGTGGGACCGTGGCTTGATCCCATGGATCCGGCTGCTCCTGCGGAGCCCCTGAGCTCTGGGAGAGCCGTCCCGTGCTTCCCACAGCGCTGGAGCATCCCAAACCCTCCCTCTGGGCCGAGGGAAGGCCTCTGTGGCTTTTGTCGAGCTAAACCAAGGATTTGTGGAAAACTGGCTGCTCCTCGGTTTCTTTGGAGGCTTCTTGTGTTGGCCTTCTCCTTGGAAAGGAGAAAGGTTGCAGAAGTTCATTTGTGAGAGGCAGACTCTGCTCTGGTAACTGCCGAACCATGAATATATTTTATATTATCCAGCATGGTTGATCCTGGCCTTTTGGACACCACCCCGTGGAATTCCCCCGCTGGAAATTAAAGCTGTGGAGACAAACTCTCGCCTTTGGGGTTTATTTCCAGCCCCGGGGTGCTCAGGGAATGCCCTTTGTTCCTTTAAATGAAAGCGGGGCCGTTTCTGCGGCGGGCCCTGGGCCCCGCCGTGGGAGGCCTGCGGTGGCTGCGAGAACGTCCCCATTATTCCCAGGCCCACGCCGCTGCTCCGCGTCCTTTGCAGGGCCAGCAGGAGGAGGGAGCAGGTTGGGTTCCCCCCAAGGGCTTCACCCCGAAGTTATCCAGGTGTTGTCACGTTTTTGGGGAGTTTGGCTCCGGTGTGAAGGTCCCCAACTCCCCATGGGCACGCTGGCAGCAGCTCTGACCGTGGTGGGTTTGGTGAATTATTTTCATGTGGAAATCTGTGTCGGGGTGTAGAAACAACAGCTTTTCCCTTTCCAGTTACAAGAAACAACCCACAGTGTTGTTTATTCCTGTGGTTTTTGCCCAGGAACTCCGGGCATCTCCTGCCCGAGCGCAGCAACTGAGGCAGCAAATCTTTTGTGATAAAATAGGATTTTTTCCTGCTTTGATAGCTGAAGTAATTCCATTTCTAGTGCTTTTCCATTTTCCACTTGCTTTTCCATTGCCTGGAAGATTTGGGTGGATATTCCAGTGGAAAGTGTCCCTGCCTGTGGAAAGGGGCTGGAATGGGATGAGCTCTGAGGTCCCTTCCAACCCAAACCATTCCATGGTTTGTGTGATGTCCTTGTGGCTGATGATCCGATTAGGGATGAGTAGTGGGACTCCCAAAGGCAGGACAAGGCTTTCCACGTGGGATGAGCTGGCAGGAAAGCCGTTGTAAAGCTGTTGTAAAGCCGTTGTAAAGCCATTAAAGGTGTCACGCTCCTTATCTGCTTTTTGTTTATTTAAAAAAAAAAGGGAAAAAAAAAAAAAAAGAGGCTACAAATAAAGCTGTGTCACGGGATCCCCCTGGTAATTGAGGGGCCGAAATTAATTAGCCATGGTGAATGTTCTGCATGGCTCTCTCTCCCCTCGGAAGAAGGAGCCCTTTGTGCATCCCCGCCAAAGGCAGGAGCTGCACATGGAATACCTGAGGGCATCACGGGGCCTTCTCCTCCCTCTCCTGTTTTCACACTTCTCTTCCCCATTCCCTGCCTGTCCTTTGGAATTCTTTGCAAGGGAGGATTTCCTGACAGCTCTTTTCAGCGTGGCTTCCTCTCCAGCTCCCTCCCAAACCCCTCAGGAGTGGTGGAGTCACCCCTCTCGTTGGGTTTTTAACAGCAGGGATGATGCCCAGAGTTCTGCAGGCTCAGGAGGAGCTGATTGCTCCCAGCACGGGGTGGGATTGGTGGGATTATCCTGTGCAAGGCCAGGAGTTGGATTTGAGGATCCTCGTGGGTCCCTTCCAGCTCAGGAGATTTTAGGATTCTGTTTGTGCTTCTCTCCTGTGCTGCTTCATTTGGGGTTTGTTGGTTATTCTCTAGATTGTTTTTTTGTAGTCAATTCCATCCTTTTTTTTGGGGAGGATTTGCACTGTTCTGCTCCTCGTCTGCTGACTGAGCTCTGGCTTTTGAGAGTGCTGCTGGAGCAGGGCTGGATGTCTCTAGAGTTGGGATTTTCTGCTTTTTTATTATTCAGTCTCTCCCATTTTTTTGCATGGCAAATTCCAGCGTACAGACAGTGGCTGTTACACACAGCTGTACATAGAATTACATCATTTATATTGCAATTCATGTTCTTAAACTGAAATTTCAAAGAAGCAATCAGCGCATTCCAGGCCTTTTTAGCTTTCCCCGTTTAATTTGTGCTTCCAGGCCCGGGCTCTGCCCACACGAGGTTTTCCCTAAAAACTCCCTCTTTTCCAGGGGGATCCGCGGGGGGAGCGGAGCTGCTGGCAGATGAGGAATGTGTCCATCAGCTTTGGGATAAACCGGGATGGGAAGCGTGGCGGGGGCTGTAATCCCCAGCTGCTGCCCCAAGCTGTCCCCGATCACTCAGGAATTACAGCGGGGTCACAGGCACGGGCGTGTCTCCGCTCCCTGCCAGGCTGAGCCGGGCTCCGTGGGGAGCATTCCCGAGGGCTGGGCATCCTCTGGGAGCAGCACCCTCACTCCGGAGGGTCTGTGCCCCAGCCCTGCCCTCCGGAGCTCCTCCGGAGCTGTAGGAGACCTTAAAGCGAGAGAAATCCAACGGGGTAAATCCAACGGGGTAAATCCAGCAGGATAAACCCAACGGGATAAATCCAGTGGGACAAATCCCACGGGATAAATCCAGCGGGATAAATCCAACAGGGTAAATCCAGTGGGAAAAATCCAGCGGGATAAATCCAGCGGGATAGATCCAGCGGGATAAATCGGTTGGGATAAATCCAGTGGGATAAATGCAGTGGGACAAATCCAACAGGGTAAATGCAGTGGGACAAATCCCATGGGACAAATCCAGCGGGATAAATCCAGCAGGATAAATCCAGCAGGATAAATCCAGTGGGACAAATCCAACAGGGTAAATGCAGTGGGACAAATCCAGCGGGATAAATCCAGCAGGATAAATCCAATGGGATAAATCCAGCGGGACAAATCCAGCGGGATAAATCCAATGAGAACCCCTTCCCCCCAAACCTGGAGCAATCTGGGAGCTGCCTCTAATCTGCTCCGGTTGGAGCTTCCACCCATTCCTGGCCCTCCTTCCCTTTTAATGCTTTTTGGGGCTGTGTAGGCCAAAGCTGCTCAGCGTGAGCGTAATCTGATTGCAGTGCTCAGCACAGCCCGGGCTAATTAAACTCCACGTCCTGACACTTGGGCTGGAGCAACTGCACTAAGTCAGGCTTAAATCCCCCAGCCAGGCCTGGCGTTGCAGACATATTTCACAGGGCAGTAACGAGCCGAAATTCCAGGTATTCCTCTTCCCTGCAACCACGCTGTTTACTCAAGGAAATTAAAGCCAGCACCGTGCATGCTGAGGGGGCTTTTGTTTGGTTTTTTGTGTTTGAAAAACAAAAAAAAACCCTCACGACCCTCCCAGGCCGTTAAAGTTTGTGCATGATTGATTTTGGGATTAAAAGAGCAATTTTTTTTTTAATTTTAATTTTTTTTTTCTTTTTTTGCCACATTTCAAATCATCCAGGGAGACTTTTCCGCCCTGGGAGCGGGGTGTGTGTATCCCAGATTTAATTGTGGAGCCTGGATGTGTGCACAGTGTTCCTGAAGGTAATTGGATGAGGGTCACTGGCTGCCCTGAGATATATGGGCACAGTAATCAGAGAATAATTTCAACCCAGGTTGGAGTTGCCAGTAAAAGTTGTAAAAGTTAATTTTATAGGGGCTGGGACAAAATATCGGCGAGAGCAGGTTCGGGGTTCTGGTGTATTTGCTTTGTCTGGTGACGTTTTTATGATGGTTTATTATTATTATTTGTGTTTTAAATGCAGTTTGGGGCAGAGGGGAGGGAGGGCTGAGCTGATTAGCAGCGTGTGCAGATGGACCAGCCACAGGAGGAGGAATTCAGCACTGACAGGAGCTGCCCTGGGCACCACCAGAATTAAGTTGCGGGGTGATTTATTTCTTTTTACCATCGTATTCATCCCCTTGATTTCCAGCAAGGAGCGAAGCCCGTGCAGAGGGTATTAAATAAGTGGCTTTTCATATTCCTGTGTGGATGAAATCTTCCAAAGCACCGTCCTGGCTGAGCCCTGTGGGGACAGAGGCAGGGATGGGATCCTTTACGCTGGAAAAGATCTCCAAGATCGTCAAGTCCAGCCTTGGGACAGGGCTCATGGAGCGGGAACATCCACATTTTGGGATCCCTGCAGGGCCAGGAGCAGTCAGTTTGGTTTGGAACTTCATCAGATCTATCACAGGAGGTCATTTCTGTGAGTCCTTCCTTCCTCTGCCCCTAAAAATACCCCACTGGGCATTTTCCATTTGTATTAATGGATAGAAACCCTGTGTCATTGGGTATAAATTGCTTCCATTTATATTTTTATTTCAGGTGAACTCAGAGGATCCTGGAATGATTTGGGCTGGGAGAGGCCTTTAAAGGACAGATTTTTTTTTTTTGTTTGACTGAAGTGGGACACAAAAGTATTTCTTGTAAGTCCTCAGTGGGAGGACACTTCCCTTGCTGTTGAAAATTCCCTTATCAAGGATTCACGATGTGGTTCTTGGGGCAGAACGGGAAATATTGATTATTCCCAGCACCAGCCTTTGCAGAGTTCCTTTTAAAAAATAGTGGCCTTAATTATTCCAAGTAGGAAAAATATTTGCATTATTAAAACCATCTGCATCCAGCCGAGATTGCTCTTATCAAGAGAAACCTTAATTGCTTGTGACTGAGGCAGCGAATGTTTATTCAAATCTGCCTTTATGTTGATGATCTTGCTAATTAAACCCTTTATTTTATTTAGACAATTATGTCTAAACAGTTGGGGAGTTACAGTAGCTCTAATGGAGCTTTTATTTTCTTACCTGCTTGAAGATTCCACAGGGCTTTAGGGAGAGAGGGAGAGGAGGGGCTGGGGTTGAGTCCTGGGGGATTTCAAACCCCAGACTGGTCAACTTCCAGTTCCTCTTTCTGTCTGTGAAGGTTACAGGGAGAGGAGAAGGGTTTGGTTTATTCCTGATTATTTTTTTTTTTAGTGGATTCTGCTTCTCCCAGCCCGGCATTGCCATTCTGGATGTGGGGGCTGCTCCTCCCAGGGAGCCCCTCTGCTCTGGGAGAGTTGGGAGCATTCACCTGGAGAAGGGAAGGCTCCAGGGAGACCTCAGAGCCCCTCCAGGGCCTGAAGGGGCTCCAGGAGAGCTGCAGAGGGACTGGGGACAAGGGCTGGAGGGACAGGACACAGGGAATGGCTTCCCACTGGGAAAGGGCAGGGATAGATGGGATATTGGGAAGGAATTCGTGGCTAGGAGGGTGGGGAGGCCCTGGCACAGGCTGCCCAGAGGAGCAGGAGTCTCAAACCACTGTAGCAGTTTAGTAACAGGGCTCAGGAGTTGTTTTAATTACATTTCCTAAACATATTCCACGTGTGAAATCCCTGCCTTGCCTTTCCTCCTTCCTCCCTCTCTTTCCATCCTCTCCTCGGGTTCTGTGGTGTTTCTTGGCTGCCACCAAAAGCCGCAGCAAAGCCCCCACTGTGCCCAGCTTGGGGACAGGGACAGACCTTCGGTGGCCCCACGGCTGCTGGGGTTGCAGATCTGTGGCAGGGGATGTTGTTCCTTGGGGCTGCGGTCGGTGCTGCTCTGGGGAGGCAGGCAGGGAAGCGTGGATACCCACATCCCAACACCTTGGTTAGCCCGTGTTCTGGAAGAGGAATTCATTGTTTTAATCACGAGTTTATTTCTCATTTCGGTGTCAGACACGGAGCTGAAGGAAAAGAGAGTGGGATTCTGAGCACTGGAAGTGCCCCGGGAGGTTCGGAGTCCCCATCCCTGGAGGTGTCCAGGGAATGCCTGGATGTGGCACTCAGAGCTCTGGGCTGGGGACGAGGTGGGGATCGGGCACAGCTTGGACTCGATGACCTTGGAGGGCTTTTCCAGCCTCAGGAATTCTGGGGTTTTGTGATCTTGCTGTAAAAATGGGATTTTGCATCATCAGCAAAGTGCTCTGCCCGCTGCTCCCCCAAACCCTCAGCTCCTCCCCTGAGCTCCAGCACACACAAATGAAAATAAATCACATTTTGTCACCAGCACGGGGCAGGGATGTTTTGAACCTTGCAGAGTTGTTGGGAAGGAAAAGCAGCTCCCTTGCCTTTCCCACCTTGTTTGTACCTGCAGGACCAGTTATTAAATTAAAAATACTCCTGTCCTTTGGGCTTCGGGCTGGTTTAAGCACCCAAGGTTTGTATTTTAGAGCTTCTGTGGTCTGTAGAAATTGGGATGTCCTGATCCTGTCCCTTGGTTCCATCTCCTGTTCCTCTGTGGTCACCCCGGGGTTGGGTGGGGAGCCCATGGAAGCAAAATCGTGGAAGCTGCACATCCCTGGCGCTGTGGTGGCCATCCCAGGGGACTGCAGGCACCTGATCCCCTCGTCCTCACCTTCCTGGCCTGGAATGTGAGCAAATAAAGTTCCTCCCGGGCTTGTGCTAACCAGGATTAATCCAAATTTAGTTGGTTTGGTTGGAACAGGAAGGTGGTGCTGGTGCCATCCGGGATGGGCCGCATCGAGCAAAGGGGCTGAGGGAAATGACCCCTTTTCCTGCTGGGTTTTCCCTGTCTGTGCTCGGAATGGGAACTGGAGAGCCCAAAGCGGTTGTCAGTGCTCCCATCCCACATCCCCCCCGCTCAGTGGGGCTCCGAGGCCCCGGGCTCTGGCAGGTGTCTGTCCCAGGGTCCCTGTCCTGATCAAAGGGCGTTTGCTGCCCTGGGGACAGGGACAGGCTGTGCTGTGGCACCTGGGACCGGAGCTGGCACGGGGTGCTGTCCCCGTGCCTGGATTCCCGGAGCTCCTGGGTTTCCCGGAGCCGTTCAGCCCTGTCCCGTGCCGAGGGTGAAGCCCAGGGTGATCCATCTCCCCCTGAACTGAAAAAAGAGGAGTTTCCTTGTTTGTGTTTGCTGGGAGCGTCAGCGGGATGATGGATGTGCCTGGGAAGGGAAATAATCCAGGGCGAGGCGTGGCCCCAGCAGCCCTGGGAACGTGCAGTGGCTATCTCACAAGTCTTGCATTCGTTACCTTGGATTGGGCAGATTTTGGGGATTGCTCAATGTTTTCCCTCTGCTTCAGGCCTGCGCTGTTTGTTTCTGTTGGAAGTTCCTTAAACATCCCCAATTTGTTCTTTTTAAGCGGTGGCTCAAGTTTGTAGAGGCTTTGAGGCAGTAGCTGCCTCTGGCTTGGCTTTGCAAATAAATAAATAATCCGCTTCCAATTGAATAAATAAATAAATAAATAAATATCCCCCTTCCAGGGTTTGCAGTTTAGTTCTGTTTATTTTTTTTTAATCCTCACGTACACAGAGAGCAGCTGGAGCTGCAGGGCAGGGCTGGGTGATCCACTGGGTTAATTCCATCCTGGTTTGTTTCGAACGGATGCACCACGAGGGCCTGGAGGGGGAGAGGTGGTGGTTCAAATGCGCTGTGGTGGCTGCTGAGGAAATGCAGGCAGATTTTGGGTAAGGAAAGGCTGCAGGACTGAGGGAGATCCCATTCCCTTGTCCCCAGGTGATGCTCTGAGATCCCATTCCCATCTCCCCAGGTGATGCTCTGAGATCCCATTCCCATCTCCCCAGGTGATGCTCT